>JH598094.1:371979-422946 GCA_000173235.2 Hyaloperonospora arabidopsidis Emoy2
CTCGCACTGTGGTGGATTCTAGCACGCGAGATTGAGGATTTGAACGCAAGCTGTCGGCTGTCTATAGCTTATTGCGGTTGCTATGAAGTCACCTCCGACCTTACCACTAGGTGAGACCGTTCTGCTGAAGAAAACTGTATAAGAGGAGCAGCCGATGTCCAGCTGTTTCTAACTTCTGATTACAGCTTCTACATCAAGGAAGTCTGAATGGCTCAGTCGTATCTCTTATATGCAAGACATTGAGAAAAGAGTTAAAAGAAAACAAAACCGCCACTATTTCTTCGTCGTTATCTGCATATGTCCACACAGCGCGCGCTGATTTTTTTGCTCTAGAACCAGTTTCAACGACGTTTCAGAATTTACTGAATCGCTTTATCTGAAGGTCGAGCGTACCATCGGTTTACGTCAATCTGGACGCAAATGGCATGGTCAGTGGCAGACATGGCCAAATTTTGACTCAGTAGCGACATGGCCAAATTTTGACTCAGTAGCGACATGACTCCAATCGCAACGGTGTCCATACGAAGTCTCTCGAGTATTCGTTGTGACGTGAGCACGAAACATCTTGCAGAAGATGCCGTTGCACTATTACATACATGTACTTATATCCAAAGCCACAAACTTTGACCAATTTGTAGCGACACACTTCTAGTCTATAACGATACCTGATACAGTGGGTACTATTGCCATTCGAAGGCACTTCATGCATTTAAACTGGTATGCTGTCTCATGAACGCTGCAAACCCTTGTCTTTGACAGATACGCTTGACTCAATATGGCTTAGCCGAAGCAAAAACGAGGTTGACAATTACATCACATAGGTCGCATGCTTGCTGGGTTGTGTTTGTGCATGCAAATACCGATCGGTTGCACATCCATCTACGATGTGACCTCAAAAGCGCTTGTTACTAACTCGCCGGTCTCAGTTTGGCCGGTATATAATTTAAATACGCCGTACACACTCGCTACCCCACGACGCTTCGGGAAGCCGAGATAGTCGTAGTTATGGCATCGATATTAAGATGCTTGGAATCGCCGCTTCGACTACCAAATGGCGTTGGCTCTGGCCGTCACATCTACTACACTGGGTATCGCGATTCACACAAGCCGCGGTCGGTGAATGATATCCGTTACGATAATGCTCTCCGTCGGAAAACTTATGCAAACGCACTGCTCAACGCCTCCATCCACATGTGCATCTCGTCTTGCGACCGTGCCTTGCAGATCAGCGTCTTACTGATTTTGCCAGCAGATGTTGACACTGAAAACTCACAAGTTGCCTCACTGATCTTCTCGGCGTGAGTCACGTAAGCACGACTGAGCGGCACAGCCCACGCGTCCTCTGTATCGTACACCGTGAACATGTTGCCCTGCATCACACAAAATCGTGCTCGCTTTGACTTGCGATCACCCACTTCCAACCACCCGCTCTTGTCCACAATGTTGCACTGCATTTCCAGCTCAGAATCCGAGTAGCCCATAGAAATGGTCGATGAGGCAGTACTGGTCGTACTATTGTTCAGCGACTCTTGACGCTTGGCCAGAGCCGCGGCCTCGTTCAGTCGGTCCACCCACTGCCTGCACAACGTGTCGTTCTTTGCACGAACATCAATGATCTTGCCACTAACTGCATATACCTTGAACGCAATCTTGGACTTGGGCGACGTCTCCACGTGCGCCACGCGGACAGCACCAGCAGGGGTCGACTCGCTCTTGGTCGTAAATAAATTGTCGCCTTGGATCGGCATCAGCGAAGATTCCGAGACGAATTGGTCCGTCGGAAACGTGTCGTAGTACGTGAGCAAGGCGCCGTCAAGCACAAAGTGCTGATTCCGCCACTTGGAGAAGCGACCGGACTTTTTCCAGAGCCAGCCGTGGAATTTCTCATTCGACGACTTGCGGCCAAAGTGCATGGCCGAACCCTGCGTGCTCTGCACGAGCATTTCAATGTCCACATTCAGTCCCGGGATGCTCAAGCCAAGGCCACTCCGGCCGCGACGCCCCGATTGCAAGGAATTCATGCGGTGGTTCATGTTCGTCAGACTGACTATATGGAGCCAACGGTACTGGGTGGACTACAGTCTCTTGGAAACAAGCGGCAGCTTCTGCACACGAATGAATCTGCCTGGTTACTGTTAACAAAGAGGAATTCTGTCAACACCTCAAGCACGTTCCTCAATTTCTTGTGCCCGTCGCAGTCTCTGCCAAAGTGTGAGCGACCGACGAGAATATCTCTCCACCGGGTAGAAGTCAGTTCGCGAACTGACTCTGCACCACACAGACACATAGCAAATGACCTAATCGCTCCTGCTCTCTTGCGACCCGTTTTTGTCACTTGGACAGACTAAGTGCTAGCCAATCAGAGACTGCCACCGTTTGTAGCACAAATTAGGGGTCGCGGCATGAGGTTTTAGCAGTGACTTAACGCTCCGTAACGTCTGAGCAAGACAAAACGGCCTGGCCGTTCTCGTCGATCAAGCCGCCTGCGCGACATTCTTTTTGTTTCTGGTCATAATCTTGCGACACTGGTTCATACTGAGTGTATATTACCGCACTTCATGCGAAAGTATAATATATTTTCGTCAGCAGCCAAGCAATTACGGTGAAATCGCCGGTTAGCGACCCGGCGTTACAATTCGCTACATCGCTACATTTGGCGCGCACAAACAGCTGCAAAAAGCTGATGGTATTCGGGAAGAGAAGGTGATATGTTGACATGAAGTCTAATGTCGTCGCGGACGCGAGTAACGAGTACACGCGCTCAGTTTTTCTCTCTTTCGGAAAAACTCTCATCTCGTGACGATTTCTCCCTGGTCAGCGAGTCGAGCGACTTGCACCAAACTACAACCAAGGCCACTCAATTTCGCCAAGCGACGACGGGCCAAATAGAGTCGGAAGCGCGGGGACGGGCGTCGGGCGCATAGACTGTCAGGATTTTCCATCCAGTCCAGCGCCGGCCCCCGACTACAGGTCGAGAACCGTCATGTCGTCGTCATGTACTCGTCCGACGAGTGAGTTGAGCATCAAAGCATTGCCTGCGAATGGTAACCTCCCGTTACCTTCGTGAAAGGATGGCAGAGTGCTTATAGAGTGGACCGTCAATATCTCCGCCCCAGCGCCGACGTTGCATGAGGTCATTTAAAAATAGATTCGGACTGTCGGCCCTGGCACTTTTGATTGTACAATCGTAACGGTAGCCATCATTCAGAACGTCTCGACCGCAGCTTACCGGTATCACGGTCAGTAACCCCGTGGTAGTGTCTGCACCCGGGCGTCAGACAATATCCGTATTACCAATTAGTGTTAAAGCTAAAGTTGACTAGTAACGATACCCGTCTGCCTTGACAGCCGCAAAAATTTCCATGGGAGAGAAAACAAGAGGCAAAACGGTATGGCGAGTTGGGGCATCGCTGTGTGAAAATGGCGCGACGGACCGACGTCTGCATGAGCTCGAGTTGACTGAGTAGTACGCGAGCGAAGTTTATGATGTCGTCGATCTTACTAGCAGACCGACGGACGAGCGATTGAGAGGGACAGTGCACGACCATGTTTAGACTTATACAACTGACGGCTCAGCTAGCTGGACGGAAAAGTGGAGGCGAAGCCATGCGATCTGCTCTTGGATGGCATACGTTGTGCTCGGCTAAGATGAACTGGCAAAGTCCATGCATCCACCAGCTGTGTATTGTTGATTAAGTGCCGACAGTTTGGTAACTGCCCCGATTGGATTCGGTTTAATGTGTGTGCGCTGGCAGTGATGAAGCTGCATTCTATACGGTGTATAACACGATCGGGATCGTAACTTCGATCAAGAAATATGTATACGTATATGTATGCATATGTATATCTCTGGGGGATTATGGCGAGTCCAGAGGGTAAAGCTACTAGTGACAGTGTACAAAGTGAATGCCGAGCTTTTCGAAACCTACTACCTGTCTGCCTATCCATGTGTCTATCAGTAAATGACACTCGGTGTACCTTACACATCGCACTAAGTACGATGTAACTTGTCGTCTTTTCATTGATCTGTCTCACTCTTGATTGGGTCACTATTTGTCATCGCTTAAAGAGTGTGAGCCACACACACACCAATGGCCGCACATGATTGGTTCAAAAGTGAGCAAGAGTGGGTGGGTAAATAAGCAAGTACTCGATGATTCGAGGCAGCGAAAGTCTCGCGCCTCCAGCAACACTATATATGTGTAGTGTTTTTATGCGTAGTATTTGAAAAAGTGGAGAAGTACGAATTTATGGTCACTTTCCTCTTTCTGTGGCAGAGAAGTCCCGTCAACTTATTTCTCTTTTTCATTAATGAATTATGTGTCGTCGGCTGCACTTTGTTGTCGCGGCGTTTCCTGGCAGGATCGTTCTCCGTCTGCCTTTTCTCTCACTTCTCTCGTTTACACATCAACAAATATCTCCCACACACAACAATCTGTCATCACTTATATATATTTTACACATAATGCACAACCAATTCACCAGGTGCCAACCACCCGCAACGGATACGCAAATTTACAGAACTTGATTCAGGACTGAGATACTTGTATTAAGGGCGAGCTCCGGAGCTTGCTTCCATATTTAGTTTTCCTTTGAGGCCCTCATTTGTAGCACCTAAATTCTGGCAAGTCCATCAATCCATCAGCATTTTTACAATGTATCACTAAGAACGACAAATTTAGGTATATTCGATGGCGAGGATAAGGTTCCCACCTTAAATATAGTTTATGGCTTAACCTTAGCCTCACCCCTGTTACCATACTGTCTGAACAAATCACAGCTATCCTTACCAAATGTGTAAACTCAACATTCGCTACGACATTTCCCCTATCTAGTGTGTACTACACTACCTCATTGCTCCTTATCATGTCCCCTCAGCTCAAGTCAGAAACGTATTCAACCGTAATATGTATTTCTAGCTAAAGGGCTATAAACCACTTCCCTACTTCCTAGTCTCGTCGTGCGTCCTAATGTATCATACAGCACGTTTTCCAAAGTTCATTCGTCCACTATCAAGAATGGCAATTGACAACACGCTGACTTCCAAAACAGAGACAATTAAATGTGCGACAAACGCGTCACGTGCTGCCGTGTCCATCCTCCATATTGTCGGCATATCGTACTTACTCCGTGCGCCTCCCTGACGCCGTTCATTGTGCTGGTTGTATCCTCTACATGTCCGTGCTTTTCGCCTATAGACTCATTGACAAGTCACACGGAGCTACGATCACTGCTTGAGACTACACGAGCTCTTATATCGGCTTCATGTCTCGCTTCTCCATCACCTCGTACTGCCCGTCAGATGGTCCAGCTATCGTGTAGATACTCTCCATGCTCGTGTACTACGAACGTCGACCCGAGGTGAGCTGCTGGTTGGTTCTCTTGGAGGAGTTTTGTGTCCAGCGGTTTCCAAGAGTCGCTTGTGGTAATGGCTGGATTATATTGATGATTTTCGTGGGCTATGAACCTAACGCAGGCTGATTGGCGTAGGCAATGCAGGCATTGGCAGAAAACGAGTGTGTGCGGAGACACTAACCGGGAACAAATTCAAGACAGATCGGACTAGATTGGGTACATCCACCACTTGGACTTTGTGTTCACGCTCAGTGCCATTTCCGCTGGCACATGCATGTTTTACATGAGTGGCATGCGTAGTGAAGATGGCATTGCTGAGGCACGCCAGAAAACCGCTGCTTGTGTTGCTTTCCTTTGTTCACGTGTGGTAGGACGGTGAGCATGAAGGGCACCATGGTGGACTGAGTTGCTGGGACGGCTACTTAGCAGATGTGGTACAAGATAAGCCGATACGAAGGGTTGAGCTTCACGGACTTGTTGTTTGGTTTGGATCTCGTGTCTAAAGCAGCGATATGATGAGCGACAGAGGGTGACGAAAGCAATATGCATAGGCAGTGCGAGGTGTTTCAACTTAACAGCGCTTTGCCGTTGATGAAAAAGAAAAGCAGCTGAGTGAATTGGCATCGACTTCTGAGGCGTGTGTGACTACTATGGCGGGTGCATGATCGTGTGGTACTTCTCAAGCTAGTGATTTCGAATCTTGGAGTGGGTGTTGAAAGAAACCACTAGACGAGCAGGTCTTCGAGCACGATAACTTCTACATAGCAATCGCTCCAGCTTCTTCAGTACACCGACGTCAAGAATTTGGATCTTCGTATAGTTCAATTTCGCGTTTCAGGTGCCGTGCTGCATGTTAAGGGACAATTAAATCAAGGAGTTCGTCATTGGCATGCGTGATATAGCTTATATCTCTGTGACATCGTATTAAGGACAATCGCAGATCGTGCAATTAGAACACTACGGAACTTCCGAGTGGCATTCCGTACTCATTATAACTCGAAATCGCACACGGGCATGCTCTTTACAGCACACTACATATTCGGTATCTCTAGGAAGGAAATTAAAAGTTGGTGTCCTCGGTTTTTGCGAATATAAACTACTCTGTCGGTGGATCTACAGATAACGAAGAACAGGACTGAAGAGTGTGGTCCATTTACACTCGATGGGTTCTGGCGTCAGCCATATCCTCGTAATCTTAATGTAGAGATTTTTTTGAAAATAATAGCGTCTATGTACGCGGCACCACCGTAATTGACCCTGATACCAGTGTGGACTTTTACATTGGTGACGACGTGGTAAACGACGATGACGTTGTGCCACGATTTTCCATCGCTAACACGGCTCAGTTGCGTGAGATGGCCATTTACTTTGACGCCGTGGCCAATTTTCTCTAAAAACAGAGATTCGTGTCGAGGTGCAGATCTTAAAATCTCTTTTAAATCCTGATAAATGCTTTCAAAGAGCTTCTGCATTTGCTACCATTCATGAGTCAGTGAAGAGGAAGTACTTATAGTTACTGTCAATTCGAACACGTTCCCAAACGAAAACAAATGCTATTGAGCTCATTCTTCGTATGCAAAGTCACCCATTCTCCTTAAAGAAACTATCTACATACCACTAAACAGCTCTCACGGCTTGTCGTACGCTGCTACCCCAATGCTCGCATGTGCAACAGACGGAGCTCGTGTCATCTATAAACGCTCTCCCGACACCGCTAGCAGCGCCGTGGCTAACTGTTTCGTATCTTTAACCTCTGATGCGGCACAGAGTAGCGCGAAGAATTCATACATGCCAAGAAAACGGTGCATGGCGATTGCCACATTCGTATTCTCCCACTTCGTGTCAACTTTCATGTGTCCTTCAGACTATTTGTATATCGTTGAAAAAGGGGGTCGCGAAAGAACGACACAACCTTATTAGCCAGCGAGAGATCATCGTTCCGCCATATAGTCAGTTTGCGCGTGAAAAGGTCAAAAGCGCACTTATAATTCTATGACCAGTCTGCAGACACCTCGGCCAGCAGGCTTGTGGCGGCGTTCTTTAAGCGCTCATCCTTTACGTCTTTCACCTCCCACATCGCCCGCCAAGGCCACCTGTTCTTCAAAGTGAGAATTCGTCAATTCCGACAGTATATCAGAATCCGACATGCTATGGCCAGCCAGCGCCGTAAACTCCCACGCAATTTCTTCGTGACGAAAAAGAGTGTCCAGAGTTGCTGAATCAAGTCCTCTCCAAGCTGCAACACTTTTATACCGACGACACAATCTGCCCTCCTCATCAGGACGGCGAGAGTCTCGTTCGCCAAAGTCCATCCAGGCCTTGACGTCATCTGGTCCGACCCCCTTCTAAACCAGTTTTTAATTTGCGCCGTCGGCAAATTGCCGGCCGTCACTACTACGTACGGATGGTCGCTTGCCATGAGTACACAGGCAAGATATCTATCACCGAAGACATGGGTCATGCATGACCTTGACCATTGTCATGGCCGGGTCATGCTTGTCGATGCCCTCCACGAGTGCTTTCCACTCCGCGAAATTCGGTTCGCGAAAAAAATAAAATAGACTCAATTTGCAAATTGAATCCCTGCCTCGCTTCTGAGGCCTCATTGCTGAGGCCTAGACTGTGGAACTTGTCTTCAGCTGACTTTTGCACCTACGCGGCCTCCAGTCTGGCTGCAACATTCCCCGCTTCTTCACCTCCGAGGTCCTTCATCGCGGCGATCCACGAAGCCACTGCTTCCTTAGTGTGGCGAGTCATCAATGTCGACACCATCTCCAACTCCGAAATGTCCTTGTGAGCCAGCTCCAGGTAGCTCTGTGTGACTTTTCCATTCACAGCAAGACGGTTCCATGCTGCTGCGTTTGGCCCACCCCAGACATCAACATACTGCAGTGGTTCCTTCCCGTGAACAACCATAGACAACTCCTCCGGAATCCAGTTCTTAACAACTCCGGCAAGCTTCAGAGCACCTTCCACCACAAACTCAGGATCCCCAGTTCTCGTCTCGCCGTCGTCACGCATCGTTTCCACACCTGAAATTTAATCTTCAGGTTCGTTAGAACTCGGCGCCACAGGTTGGCCATCTGGGGTAGCTGCATCCATTGCCGCAATTAACGAGGCAGCAAGCAGCGGAAAGGCGGAATGGTGACGCATGGCAAGATCAGTGGTAAATGGCACAATGAGCCACGAGGGTGAGAGCGACGGAGCCCATGACGCTTTTTTGTATATTGGTGAATCCGCATGACAGTGGATTTTGTCACAGAAAACAGAGACAGATGTACGTTAACAGGTCTTTCTACCTCCAGCCAGCGTGCCCTTATTAGAACGAAGTATATTCTACAAAAAAGATCGACATGCGCCATACGGATGCCAAACCACGGGCGAGGGGAATCCGTACTTCGAATTTTGCTTTAACGTACTGCAAACGCGTCAAACGTTTTACGGACAACTAATTAGCTTAAGAGTTAAATTTTATCCGTAATATGCTATATATAGAAGTTCAGAGGTGCAGAGTTTGTAAAGCTTCCTCTGACTGCTTCTAGTGCTAAGCCCAAGCTGGAGGCTGTGACACCAACTGTAAAGGATGCCGAATATATGGGGGAAAGTGTGTTTGGTCCAGGGCTGGCACCAAGTGGTTTTTTACAATCGGTTTTTATGTTTTTTGTTAAGACCCGACAGCCTGCGATCTTCCAAAATCAGGTTTTATTAGGTTTTATTCCCCGATATATCGTGTGACTCACGCATGATCCGGACGGACGCCGATCCCTACAACTGCAAGGAAGCCAACAGACATAATAAATCATCAGTATTTAATCATGATTAGCACCCTCTAGCTGCACTTAATAGTATGTCGCAAACGTCGTTTTCTTTAAGCCAGTTTGACGAGCATGTCGATAACTTCAACGACGACGTTCTCGACCTTTAGCAGCCAGACGCGCAGGTCGCCATGTTGGACTTCAGAGTGGTCGTTAATGATGATACAGAAATGTAATTCCGGCGTCAGAACGGTAACGTGGTCGCTCTTCTAGCGCAGTCTGGAACTGGTTTACCGATGATGCGTCTCCACTAACTGCCAAGAGTGCCGAATGCATGCACTAAAAGACTATGATTAATCACCATAAGAAGAGCAAAAGTACCAAGCTACACCTCAACTCTCGTGATTTATCGGAGTGGGACTGCCTAGTGTTAACCGCTTACAGCTCGAGGACGTTCTGTAGAATTTTCCTGTAAACGACGAGCCTCGCGACTCATTCGATGAAACACGAGCGCAGACCATTGGAATTCAGTAGAACGAGTTCGTGATTGCGGCTACATTCACTCTGGCTAAGGAACTGCCTCAACCCAAAACGAGGGGACGGACTGACGTTCATTCGAAGGAACTTGACGACCATCTACGACTACATGCACGACGGTGACGATGATTCCGGCAGAGAATCTTCCTAGTAGGCACCCCCTCATCGAGCCAAATAAAACCATGGTTTTTGCCTGAAAGCGGGTTTTAATGTATTAAACCAAAAATCCGATTGCCTCGCCAAAACTAATCGGGTTTTTTTCAGCCCTGATTTGATCGTCCGAAAGCGATTGAGCCTGGTTGGGGATCGCTAAAGACCAGTGCCGTAACCGCAATTAGTGGTTGGAAAATGTCAGGTTTGGCCAGGCTTTGTTATCATCGGCGTCGTTGAGTGCACCATCAAAGATTGCGTCTGATGCCACGATAGGCTGGGGGCCAAACATGAAAACGTGGAACGAGCCAGAGCACAAGACTGAGACGGCCCCTGTTCGACAAAACACAACGGAGTCATGACACCACTTGGAATGCTACTGCTACAGCACCAGAGTCGGCAAATTTTCCATGGTAGTTCATACACCACCCTGCGATTTCACGTGTTACCACGACGGATGCATTCGAAGCTTTAATAACAAAGTCAGACGCGTCTCACCCCATAGATGTTGCTGCTACGACGCCCGACGTGCTAACGATGAGAGAAGATCCAACAACAATCGTAGATTGGTCAAGCTGTCGGACAAAGCGCGACGTATGGGTGCCAAGTATGGGCACAAGCTGATGTACGTGCAAGGCAAGGAAGAACCACGCAACGACGTGATTTACTTTGGTGATAAGCGTGCAGCGTTCTCCACTCAAGCGTTACGTGCGATTGCTGCAAACCCGACTTATTGGGCAGTGCCCGTTGTTGGTGCAGGTGGGCCCGTACTGGTAGAAAAGCTTGGTGCTACTGGAAAGGCACAGCATGGTGCTGTGTTAGTGCTTAAGGGACAGAAGACAGCAAGCTTGCGACCGGGCCATCTAACTCCACCATTCAGCTTTGAATTCTTCCGTGAACTAAAGCAAACGCATCCGACGCTCCAAGAGACCCCTCTCTGACTATCAGGGCACACAATGGGCGTGCGAACACTTCAGTTCAACCCGACAGCAGCGGGCATCCTATGCTTAATAAGCTATGATCTCTCGTTGCGCTTTGGGATGTAAGAACAGGGCAAAAGATTACGTCTGGAACACAAGCTGGATGACATCGCGTAGAATATGGCTATTAGCCACAGCAAGCCGCTAAAGCTACACCATATGTTTCATATAAAGCTATTTTAAGGGTGACAAACAGGGAACTACAACAAGGTAAAGGAAGCTCCACAAACTCTGCACCTCTGAACTTCTATATATATATAGCATATTACGGATAACATTTAACTTTTAAGCTAATTAGCTGTTGGTAAAAACGTTTGACGCGTTTGCAGTACGTTATAGCAAAATTCAAAGTACGGATTAGCCTCGCCCCCAAACCACGGCTTTTGTCTTACCTCGCATTTGCTTCTGACATTTCCATAAAATTGACTAGGATCAGACCAAGGCTAGAAAAAAACCGACTTCATTTGGTGGGGCAATTGGATTTTTATTTAAAACAATAAACCCTATGTCAAGCTAAATAAAACATAGTTTTATTCGGTTCGATGAGCGGCCGACTTTTTATTGGCCCCACCTCTCGTATTTCGTCTGTATCAACCAGGACGTTCATCATCATTCATGCCGTTAATAAACAAGCGGAAATTTGCTTAAGAGTTAAGATGTACCTAGGCGATATCAATCTTCTGATGGTGATTCATCAGAGTCTTGCAGTGCATGCATTCGGTACTCTTGGCATTTTGCGGAGACACACCATCGGTAAACTAGTTCATATCACATTAGCAGAGCGACCGCGTTCCCTTTCCGGAGCTCGAATTTCATTTCAATTTTATCATCAACGACGACCAATTCGAAGTCCTTCGTGGAAATATGTACGTTTCGCTACTGAAGTTCGAGAACGTCGTCGTTAAAGTTATAGACATACTCGTCAAATTGGCTTGGAGAAAACGACGATGCGACATAGTACTAATCACGGCAAGAGATTGCTATTCTTGCTAATATACTGATAATAGGATAATGCTGTTGGCGTTCTTGAAGGTGCGGGGATCCGCGGCCGGTCGGATCGTGCGTGAGTCACGCACTTATCGGGGAATAAAAACCTGATTGGAAGCTCGGAGACTATCAGATTAAAATAAAGAATCATATAAAACCCGATAGTAAAAAACCGCTTCGTGCCATCCCGGGTCAGACAGACGGGCAAGCCAAATATTTGGGGTCTTCTATCCAATGATGCAGGGTCAGTACCACAATGAGTGAGGAAACGGCGCTGTACTATGTAGTTGTTGAAGGTGAGGTTTATTGAGATACTTCTAGAGATCACTAATGTCCGGGATGGATACGTTACTTTCTACACTACACGGGAATACAAGTTAAGGGGCAACCGACTGCTACTGGGGTGAAGTTTAGTCCAAGGATATCCCATCCAAATGGGGTACTCGCCAAGCACTGGCGTCACTGAGTAGGTCTAAAACGGCGTCAAGGTCGGGTCGCACCTGCTGGTGCGTGACGTCACTGACCAATCTTGCGAGATCAGCCAAAATGGGCTGATCGTCGTCCGCGGTGTTCTGGACCGAACGAGAGGAGTCCATAGCAATGTTGGCGGCTCGATCTGCCATCTTGTTAAGATCGCGGTAGTGGTGCGGCCAGCTCAGTACTCCGAGGCTATCTGCACAGCGCCACGCGGATTTATAGGTCATGCGAAGAGCGATGCTTTTAGGCGGACGATTGTACCGTAGCTGTCGGATGATCATGGCCCTGTCCCCGATGACATGGACCGGAGTGTGGCCCTCGAATGTAGCACGACTTAAGCCATGGACGAGGCCCAATATTCAGCGGTATTATTCGTTGTGGTAGTGGTACCATACGACATGCTGGCAGCCCAACGAAGCTCAGCCGCAGGAATGTCGGTATTATGCCAAACAATAACCGAACCAGCACCACCTGGACCGGGATTTCCCCTCGATCCTCCGTTAAAGAAGAGTAAATAGACGTACCGTTGAGCGCCAACACATCGACACGATAGCTGATCAGGAGCACAAAAAAGAAGCATAAAGGCGAGATTTGGACGTCGCTATCGCGCGTGAGCTTTCCTATGCGAAGACTTTTTAGACCACCCGAAGACTCTTCACAATAAAGTCAACCCTAACGTAAGGCTTTTGATATATAGCACTCTCACAGGATGTGCAGTACCAAACAATCATGAAATTACTGTATCGGTCAAGCCAACAACAATCAGAATGGGGCTGACCAGATATAGAAGTGCTATCGAGTCAGACGACGTCAGAAAGACGAAGCACCACCACATCATACACAATTAATCCGAAGAGCACTTAGAGCAACAAGGCGACAGGTTACAGTGATCTTCAATACTGGTAGGATGTGAAGGCGTGTTCGTGTGCGCCAGGCACCCAGTCACATTTCCATGACATAGGGAGAAAGCTTGGGTTTTACATGACTAAGGCGAATCTAAGTCCGCAACAACTAAACGCATACAGTAGAAACGCGACTGAAGACGACACAGTACAGGGATCGTCATTGTCGGCTTCATTGTACCCGTTGTCAACGCAGGTTACTTGGTATGATGTGACTCTGACATGCTCGTTGGTCTGGGTGTCCTATTATCTCTCCTAATGGATTGCGACACACACAATCTAGCATACGTTTTTACAACATCTCGCTTCTCAATCGACTTATGGGTTTAACCCCGACTTGAGTTTCCTCTGCTGCTCGGTACATGACGGTCTCCATCGGGACGTCACCTTCTAGTATGAATTTACGCTTCGTGGAGGAGAACACGGTACAGCCCGTAACCCACTGACTCGCGCTTCCCGGGATACCATTTACGCCTGTCCCAATGGGTGAACCCTGCCGCGTCGGGCATAACAAGTTTCTAACTTGTTATGCCACACAGTTTAGTGCTAAAAGTCGCTGCGTCGCAAGAGCGTGATAGGTCAATCAAGTGTCCAAAATAAGACCAACAAGATAGAATATACCTCACCTGCCAAACAAACATCTCGCTTCTACCTCCTTCATTCAGTTTTCATATAACCGCAGTAAATCCTAGCGTCTGCACTTTCGAACCAACTGAACTTGATACAGCCGATACGAAATTCGCATGGCAAACCACACGCCTTTGTTTCTGGTCCTACTCGACAGATACTCTTGAACAGCATCGATGTCGGTGATCGTGGGCGCAGGGACCTTCACCGCAGTCTTGTATCACTCAGCAGGCAGAATTCTTTGATGCACTGAATCTTGCCAAAGCGTTTAGTCGAAGCCACCATGTTGCATGTCACGAAAGAAAGGTAGGCCATCGAAGATGATGTTAGTTTTCCATTCCATCCGTGAGATTATTCGATGTCTTCCCTTCCGCTGATGGAAATTGCACCACTTCTCCGACTGTGTCGCTGATCGCAGAATATAGAGCCCTTGGGTGCGGACAGGACATTTGCCTGACCATGGCATTGTGCTTGTACTTAATCAAGTCCAGCAAGCACACGATGCCTTCGTAGTAGCTCTTATCAAACACAAATTCCAGCTTGACAACTACGCGTTCAGTTTGAAGCGTGTACTTGGAAAGTAGGGCCGCGATGACCACTTGCGACGCATTGTTAGTGCTTAGATTTATTGATAACTGCCGTCGTCTTGGCAATCACCTGCATGTAACAGATGTCATAACAGCCAGCTACACCTTTTTGGATCAATTCTGACAGTCCAACAAACCTCTTCATGCCATAAAAAGGATATACACACGTTTTAGCAAGTTGGACCATGGTGGACTGACTGTACACACTAGAAACGAGAACAACCACACGTTGGAAAATATGCATCCCAAATAGCATGCAATCAGCATTCGTTGTACATTTGGTTGAGCCCATTGACTTACGAATCGATGCATGAAGGCTTTATTGTCGACGGAATTGAGTAGTACCTCATTATTCACAGGCGTAAGCCCCATGCAAACTTACTCCTGGATACTCGTCATTGCGTCCATAGCCAACAAATCGCCCAAATCGTCATATTGCTATGGAAATTCTTGCTCGTTGTCTTCATCGTCCACTTAACATCCGCATGGATATGAATACACAGCTAGCTGACCGAGCAGTCGACCAATAACACTAGTTTTATTTAAATAATGTCAATTATTCCAGTTTCCACCAACGTCTCGACCTCCACGCCTTTAATCTTCCTGTTCTATACTGACACAGTGAAGACGTCTACCATCTGCGCTTTCTGACGCAGTGCGTGCTTGGATAGTTCACGGAATAGAACTGTACAGGAAAACCAAATACAGGCACAAAAAAAACATTAGCATCCTTTTAGGGGGTCCCCCTGGTGCCTTGGATATCACCGCCCTTCCAATCCAATGATTTCTGGTTCGATTCTTACGACCAAAATCCAGGTCGTTAGAAATGTGTGACACATAAGCCTCAGTTGTACCACCCGGGAACCCCGGTACCACTGAGCTCGGCCTCTCGTAGAAGAATAAAACTCCCGACATCGAATAGTCGGGGGCTCTGGACTGGCTGGCCCCCAGAGAATCCAGTAAGTAACGGCTATTCGGTCGGGGATGTGTAGGCCACGCCGAAGAGAGCAGCGTTCGGTCGTTAGAAATACTAAATGTACCTACTGCACTATCAAAACCAAGAAAAACATTAGCATCCTATCCTCTCATCAGTTGTGTCCTTCTTCGACTTGTTCATTTCAATAACGTCTCGCGACCGATATATTGTACGAAGCGCCGTATCCATAGATCTTGTCTCCTTTAACGATGAGAGTGATCGGGTCTCTTTGCCAGCCCTCCAGGTTGGCCGGTACAACCTCTGTATGTGCGCCCACGAGCACCAGTGTCTGGTCCCTAAAACGCAACGATGACGCATATTTAACAATAACATTGTCTCGACCTTCTGCAACCTCGAGCTAATCCACAGTGAGGTCCAATTCCATAGATGGCTTCAGTTCATGAATCCCAAAGTCCGACACGAGCTTTTCATGAAGCACAAGCCCTACTTCCGGTGATTCTTGGACATTTCCTGTATCAAAAATTTGACAATAGGCTTTCATAGTCGACAAAAATAATTCGTGGTTCGTTTTACAATATTTTCTGTCGTTATCTGGGTATAGACGTACGAATCATTCATGATTTTGCGCGGAATTTTTACGTAGTCGTTTCCATCAAGCACGACGTCCAACTGTTCCAACGGTATGCTTACAGATTCGTTGCATTTAGTCGATATCTGAATGCGAATGAACACATACGAGCATTTGGTACGACCCGACGACGTTAGGACCACAGATTATCGCCCAAGAAGTCTTGCCGGGCTCCGTGGACAATGTGACGATATGTTTCAAGAGGGTTTGGTGCTCCACACACAAGCACACCCCACGTGAAGACAATAAATGCCGACGTCGTAATAATTTGCTCAGCAGATTGTGTCGTTGCGTCGATTTTTTTGCCACATGTATGCGGAATCACTAGCGCAGTTCAGATCAGTTGTCTTTGGCTACAGTAAAGAAAGGCGGGTGCATATCAATCAAAACTTTCGCTCGCGTTTTAATTAACTCAGTATTGTACATATACGGCGCTCATTACAGCAAGGCCAACCGGGTATGGCTACTATCAATTTAATCTGTATAAGGCATTGCTTTTTAATTACTACCGCATTATAAATTGCGGCATCATCGACGTAATTTGTCCATCCAAATTGTGTCTGAGCAGTATCAACGATAACACCAGTCGTGTTGTCAGGCGTTACACGATTTATTAGATATAATCCTTGTACGTTCAAACGATAAGCATGCAATAAATAAAAAGTAGTATAATTTTAGTGCTGTCGAATAGGAAGCGACAAATCTCGAGTCGTCTACTATCGCATTCTATTGAAATGTTTGATGCGCGCGAAGGAGAGTCATGTTGAAAGGCACAATTCAATATGTGTAGCAAAAATGTGATAGAATTGTCAACTTAAAATATCATTTTTGCGCCGAGCAAATGTGGGAGTTTTATGTCATGATTTTCTTGCCACGAGGAATTGCTAGCGAGCAGATAATAAATAAATAAATCCCTCTTTTGCATCTGATTGTCTGTCCTCCTGGTTGTTCCGTTTCATTTTGACTCACGGGTGAAGCTCGGTGCTGAAAGTCTGTGTAGGCTGTGGTCGTCCATCTGAATAGGCTGCTGTAAGTCAAAGTCGAGGGCGTTCTCCGTCTACTGCCGTTCTATAACATGAAATACGCGTTTCGATATAAACATGAGAGGGGTCGATAGATTTACCGAAGACTTGTCGCCTTGATCTTGCACTTAGGTTGTCAAGTTCGTAGGACTCTTAAGTAGATGCTATTCAGTAAGATGTGTAGGCAAACAGCAAGTTCTGTGCGAGTGTTAACAGCACAGTATGAAAGGTAATGGATATAAGATAGGGGAGCAAGCTCTGGAGCTCGCCCTATAATATAAGTTATTCGGTTCAGAGAGCTGAATAAAGTCGCAAAGCACTATACAACAGCAGTCACTGAAGAAAGAGTATGATGATGTCAACTTAAACCCATTAACCCATTATTATACTCATGCAATGCGATCAGCATTTGCTTATGCTCGTCCAGTGTTTGCTTACATGATAATATTCACTTTTGTTCAATTTTAAGCCAATCACGTGGTGCGTCACAATCATGACCTAGCGAAAGAGTGACTTTGAATATACCGATATACCTATGAGGAGGGGATAGGCTTGATCGCACTTAGGACGCGTAAGTTACACCTTACCGCGTATTTACTGACACGCACAGACACACACACAGATAAGTACCATTTAAAGTTCGGCATTCAACCTTGCGCACAATCACTAATAGCTTCACCCTTCATGCTCGAAATTAAATGTAGTTTGAAGGCGTTCCTGATTATGCACATTACAACCCTTCGCACTCGATCAGTTTTGCTCAACGACTCCTCGCAGTCGATCTGATGCCGTCTTACAAATCTTCACGGTCATTATAATTACTGCCTCTTCATGGGGGATGTAGCTATGCACTAGGTACATGACTTTCCAACACTCCTTTTCGGTGCCTTGATGAACATCAGACTCACGAGCAAACTCATCTTTTATTCTTGGAGCTGGCAGCACCTTCATCAATAAATCTTCGTCCATCGTCTTCGTCGATTCATTTGCTGGCTTGATCGTCTTCTTCTTGGCGTAATCACGTAGAAACTTAAGCTTCGCATCCACATGCTTCATGCTTGCTGAGCTCGCCTCGTTTTCGATTTGCTTCACTGCATCTTATTTGTCGATCTTGAGTACCACAGGTGTCTTCATTCAATGTCCAAGCTCTTCATAAATCTCCTTCAACCAAGAGCCTTAATTCCTCCGACGGCCAACCCCGCTTTCGCTGTCGACTATGCCACTGCAGACTGCTTCTTGCATTGTAACCTAACAGCAATTACCTTAACAAACTGCACTCCTGCACATACAGACTTTCTATCTTCATTGTCAGCCGTGAATTCCACATCACTGAAGCTGCCAATATTGATTGGCGACTGGGGCTTGCTGTCTCCACGCAAGTACAGCTTTAAACCTTCTGTTCCCTTTTAAGTACCTTGCGATATTGTCTTCAAGCGTAATCCTGATTTGTTGGTGCATGACTTCGATAGTCGCTCTGTGTACCGCAAAAGAAATGTCTGGACGCGTGCAGCACGATACCCATAGCAAGATTCTATCTAGAGACTGGAAATTCTTGATATTTGGTACTCGATGCAATCCCACTGCCTTTTCTTCTAGTTTACTTCGATTATATGCACTTTAGATATCGATACTCGTACCTGGTTTGCTTTAACCAGAACAAGTTTTTCGAGCACTTTATCATCAATCGTCTTCCTGATCGAACAATAGCCTCCTTCTTTTGTCCACGAAATTCTTATTTTGTGTAACTTCTCAACAATACATAGGTCCTTGATCTCAAGCACCTTTATGTCAGTAACAATTAATGAATACTTTCCACTGTCCGGACTGTAATTAGGTCATCAACGTATCTCGACGATTTTCATACCGTCCTCATCGGCCTTGTAGAAAACGCACAGGCTGTTAATGCATTATACAAAAAATAAATCTTGAGCAACGTGTCACACAACAATTGATGCCAAAGTCTTCCTACATGTGTATATTTTACAGAGACTGAGAAGCAACGAGATCATTAGATTTCTTTTAAGGTAAGTCAGTCGAGGATGTCTTGGGTCACTTTCATTTCATCAGGAATTCTCAACTGAATATGGACCCGTGAGAGCTATAGAGAACGCGCTTGGGACGTCGTCATGCCAAGCCAAAACCCACATCCGTAATAACGTAAAATGACAATTGCATTCCCTGTAGGAATCACCGTAGATAACGTGAGATTGTGGTTCACACCAAAAATTTGCTTGTCGCCGCGCGAACCATAATTCTCACCTTGCATCTTTCCACGGTCAATTTGCCCCATCTTGGTTTTAAAAAAACCCTGGTCGGGATAAGTTTCGAGTTATTTGGAAATTTAATCACCGTCCGCGTTTCGTTTGCTCGGTGACGCAAGTTACGCTTGCTCAGCATTCGCCTAACTGGCACCGTTGGGTCCACGACGCGCTGCTCCATAATTTGGTGGGTCTGATATCGCGAGCTTTTTCATGTGATTGTTCCACAGGAAGAACTGTAAGCGCCATACGTACCAGATCCGGCACTTGCAACTCTTCTGCACTCGTTTCCAGTTCTCCCATATTGGTGCATTCTCCCTGACATACCATATTGGATGAGCTAAACTTTCTCGTGTCTTCATGCTCCTTTCTTCCCGAAGCTCGTCTGCCTCGGCTTGTTTTTTCTAAATCGTCCATTTGCGCTATGTTCTCTTTGTACCTGACTGAAGCGACTTCTTCGGCTGAGCATCAATTTTTTTCGCCACTGGATGCTCACTTTCCACTACCTTGTGCACATGTTTGGACTTAGTCCTCTGTCATCGTGAAGTGTACGTTTAATGTGTTCATTCGCTGCACCATCGATTATATCAATGTTGGTAATGTTTCTAGTTGTCATTACTACTTCATCCTTGAGCAGCAATACCTTGTATCCCTTAGTTTATTCGCTTATACCCAGGATCAGTGCTCACTCTGCATGACGTACAAGTGTATTCTTTTTGGATCCCGCCAAACCATATACGGGGATCCGAACACAACGACACCCAGTAAACACGGTGTCCGTCTGATGAGCATTTTTATCTACGATGCAAGCTTCAAACTGGTTCGATTCAGACTCTAATTGAGAATGTAAGCAGTGTACTCTGCAGTCTCACTCTAGTAAGTCAGCGCTAGACGTGAACCAAAGATCATGAATCACACCATGTTGAATACGGCTCGTTTCATGGGTTCAGCTTTCCAAATAAATATTGAGGTTCTTCGTTCTGTGACTTGACGTCGCACACCTTTCTGTTGCAAAAGATACTGGTCGCTTCATACTCTACTCCTCCGTCAAAGCACATGAAGTGTATTCGGCAATTAATTCGTTTGAAACCACGCCAAATAGTGATCAAACGTCTTTTCCGCAGCATTCTCCTGCCGTACCGCAAATACGCGCACGTGATTTAACTTGTATAGATGAAAATGACCAAGTATCTATTTCCAGACGGTCTTTTAGGGTGATTGGATCTTTTAGATCGCTACAGATCACGCTCCCGATGCAATCAGTTGGTATAGTGGCGCCCGAGTCCTTCTTGTGCCTTTTGCTTCAGTGCACGTAAGTCAGTTTTCACGCACGTGACCAGCAAGTTCAATACCGTAATCAGGATATTTGGTCAGGCGCTCCACTGTGTCGTAAGATATTTGTCCAAGACGAAGATGAAAATGGTGCAGTAACCCCTTTTGTGCATCTATTATTGGTCCCGTTGCTTGAACTGCCGTCATCGTAGTCCCATTAAGTCGTGTTGGCGCCATTATCGACATCATTGGATTGAAATCTACCACACATACGCCATGCTTAGTTTGTAAAACAAACATAGGATTGTCGCATTACTGCATGAACATCACATCGCCTTCCGTAACCAAGTAAATACCCATTCAAGCAGCTTGCCCATGTATATGAGGTTCCTAGTCAACTTGAGCGCGTGGTATACTTCAGTAAGCATGATCTGGATCTTTATACCATTCGCAATACCATGCAGCACCACAAATCCTCGCTTGGTCATCTTGAGTAAGCCTCCTTCAGACAACAGAAGTCAATCATTTTGATCACATGTGTTGACATCTTGGAGCAATTAAGGTTCGTGGACGAGATGTCTGCTTGCCCTACTGTCGACCACCCACGTTTTTGAATCCCCTTCCGTGACATCAAAAACGCAGCCAGGTGTTCACTTCTTTGTTTTCTGGTGCTCCAGATTCTCACATGCAGACAATACAAAAGCAGCTTTCTTGCAGCTACCGTATTTTCTCGGTTGTTGGCATCTTCTTGGCAAATGTCCTCGCTTCCCTCAGTTGAAACACTATCGGTCATCACCTCGGTAGTAATCTTAAATCATGAAATGATCCACTGCACGGAATATGATATATGCCCTTGGTCAATTGCTTAATCACTTTTCCATCTTCCTCAATCTTTTGCGCCCATGCGATGACCTCTTGTCGTGGCTGAGGTAGTCTGTGCGACTCGGTTAATATTGCCCGTCATCGCAGTCTTAAGATGAGGCGCCGCATACTTTACCACGTTTATCACAACGGGTTGTTCGTGTGACTCATTTTCTTGACACAATGATATCAGGTATAAGAGATGCTGTTCCACGACCGCGAATTGTATTTTTCACTCGCAAACAATGTGTCTGTTTGTTGTTGGTTATCGTAACCTTGAACGCTTGGTACAGCTAATCGAGTGCTGGTACAACGTCGGGTTGACCGTTCACCATGTCCTAACGATGGGTTGAAAGTACGCTGCAGCCACACTGTTCGGCGCCATGTATTATCCCATCTTGTTCACTTTAAGGCGTTCTCTCCACGCAAAATGACTCTTAACCTCGGCCATCTCGATCGATTTGAGGAACGTATACCCTCACTGCTTGAAACATGTGCCGAGATTGCATACTGCTCTTCTCCCGTGAACTTATTAAACATGATCTTAGGAACCTTGATCGATCCCGGTGATGCCAAGTTAGGCGATTCGTATACCGAGTGCCTTCCAATAGGCGTATTCTCCGCTCGACCCTTAAATACCGTTAATGCTCCGAATCCACTGTCACCGAACTCATTCAGTGTGACTCCTCCATCAAGTTCAGACACAGTACGACGTAGCCGGTCCTTGACCCCGCAATGGTGTGTAAGGGACTTTGCGGATAGAGAAGGCGACTCCGAAGCGCTTACAAAAGCGCTGGTCCCATTTTGTCGAGCCTCGATTTGACCACCACGGCTGTCGATGTTCTCTAACATCTTAAGCAATCTTGCACTATATGCCGCCTGATCCACTGGCGACGCTATATCTTCACTCTTTTCATCTTCATGACCCATCTGCGCTGTGCCGCGTCCCTCCGTCTTGATCCCCTTTGTTGGTCTCTTTTTGTGATCGTACTTGCATGGAAAAAATATTTGTTGTGCTTTCGTCACGATTTCTTTACCAAGTGCTCGCCCTTGGGCTTATAACCTGTAAACAGCAATAATAAAAAATGTCTGCACGAGTGTTAACGAAGAGTAGAATAGGAAATGAATGTACCAAATGTAGTTAAAATGAGTTACTGGTTATGCACACTGCGATCCTTCACACTCGATCGGTTTTTCCCCGCGACTCCTTGCAGTCAATCTGATTTCGACTTACAAATCTTTAAGGTCGTTAAAATGACCGCCTCTTCATGGCGGCGGTTAATGTGCACTCGATGCATATGTATTCCAACGCGATGATCGTTGCGCGTATGAATGCAATTGTCGGCTACAAATTGATCTGAGTGCTATCATCACGTAGCTAATGGGCATGCATCAAGTGATTCACAAACTCTTGTAAAGGAGGAGGAACTGAAACGTCAATATGTGTTGTCCTGATATCAATGATACCTGTTCACTTAAGTTAGTCGGCTTCTAGCGTGTACCACATACTGCTTACAAGGTAGTTCCATCGTGTGATACTGAGTCGATGGCGCTTTGCATGCGGATCATAACACTTCGATATAAATTAAGCAGTGTATATCTGATGTTTCTCAAATTTTATCACATTATTCGCGTTTTACACTTTGTCAGGCATCCTTGTCCACAAGTTTCACACGCCTGCAGCAATTTCATCGCAATCTGCCAAAGGTGTACCCGTATTTTCGTATTAGCCGTTGTGGTCAATATCGTCGACCAAGGAGAATTCAGCTCTGGCATGACGAGTTATGCAATCGTCACGGATTTCGGTCTTTGTGGTGCATCATGCAGTCCTGCAATGCGCAGGACGTCACTCGTATGCGGCGGAAGTTGCTCGCGTCACGTAGCATTCACGAAGCTTCTGCTCATCCAGTAAGACGCAAATTTGCAGCAGAACCGCCTGGTCACGCTGAGCTCAAAGCTTGAAAGACCGTGCGCGTGCACATAATTAAACTTAGTTTATGGACGCTAGCGACAGAGCCCAAACTTTTAGCGAGCGCTGTTCCTTCTATCGCTGTTCCTTCGGCGGCAACTGGACGCGCGTTTTATCGTACAGTGAGAGACTTTTAATAGCTCTACAATTGACCGGTTCGGGACCCGTGCCTTCGACGCGTTGCCGACTTTCTACCTTCAACTCGTTGGAATTTTTGTGAAAGTCGTACTGGACTACCATGCACTTCGGTTTTTTCTCTTGCCTTTGAACATAGTGCAAGGTGTATATATTCCTATGTATTAGGTAAAACGGGCCGCACCCGTTACAGAAAATGTCTTCCTGACTATTGTCGTAGCGGGTGACATTTGACTTTTTTAACAATAGGATGTAGCGCGTAGGTACTTCAAAAGTAAATTTCTACAGCAATCTGCTCATTGGATAATATTGGCCGTGGTATCAGTTGACAAAGCCACTGTCAATGACAGATGCGCGCAATGAGTGGTACCCACGTAGCAATCATACATACGTATTGTCTGATACGTACACTTTAGTTGAGGTAAAATGCAAAAGATTACATCAGGCTGACGAATGATATTACAAAAAAATTCCGTACAACTAAGCGTTACTACTTAGTTATATGTACTTCCTCTCGCCCGCACACGTCACACTACAGCAACTTTGTCGATATCTTTCTATGTGAATGGCGTCTATCGTCATCAATAATAGCGTGATTCGGCTACCATCACTGCGGTAGTCCGATACCGACCATACACGTGTTTGCTGTGTAAGAAGCGCATCTGCCCCTTTATCACGCAGCACGTAATGACAAGTTTTATGTGAGACACCTCGAGCGGCAAGATATTTTGCTAGTGGATGGCCCCTTCCAATATAACGTCGTCGGAGCCATTAATTTGGTCCCTAGGGGGTCAAAAGGATGAAACCGTTTCCAAAATCATTTAGCACGAACTCTACAGACCATAGGAAAACTATCGCCTAAACTTAACTTCGAAGTGCATTGAAACGTACGCAGCCAGGAAAGATTAGCGCCAAACAAAAAGGTTTGAGGGCGAATCATGGCTTTAATATCGAAGCTAGTAGGATGGCATTATGCAGGTGCTGGTGATGAGTCGGAACGAGCGCGCCGACCAACCGCAATAAAAGTAATTGTATTCAAGTATAAGTGAGCCGCCTGTGACCTCTTTCTATCTCTCTCGTCAACCTATATTATTTTTCTTCATCGCGGGTCGTCGCATAAATGAAGATGCGACGTATTGTGACATGTGACATGTCTATTGGGGAATATCGGGCCAAGGCACCGCCCAAGATATACGGCCGATACGCTTTTAGGTCGTATGAAGACTTTAATACTTAGTTCAAGCACAAGCTAAGCGTCTTCGTGACGATCTCCTGGACTCTAAACAAATTTAAGCATAATCTACATGCTAAATTTAACACGCGTAATACCTCATTTTGTGCACTTTGTGTGAGTCGATCGATGAACACAACGATGTTACTTTGTGCACCATGTGCCGTGGGTCTTCACGTGATCACTCATCTTTATAAATATGAAAGTTTTTTAGTCTGTCTCTGTGACGTAGTGAGTGAGTAATGTAGCCTACGATAGACACAAGCAAATAGAAATTCTACCGCCCTTCTCGATGACAAGCAGACAAAAGTCCATAACCCGACTTGTTTCGAAGGGAACCGTTGATCTCCCCTCGTTTTATTAATGTAAACTTTCGATTTAGTACACTAAAACGAATGGATAAGCAAAATGACTATAAAAATGATCCACAAAATCAGGCGAAATCTGGGCTCATCTCCGAACAGCCACTCTCGCCGACCATCCAATACACATTTTTTATGATTTTTTTTTATCCGATTTTCTGTTTCAAAAGTCAGCTGCGATTCAGATGTTCAAAAATTGACACGACCAGTTTAGTGCGCTGAAACAACTTGGTTTTACTATTGGTCAGGTTTTCTGGCTGCTTTCGAAAGAACCCCTAGCCCGTTGAGGTGCAATGCTTGTCAGTTTAAATATTTTAAAATTATGATTACATGTTTAAGGTATCGATTTTCAGCACTTAAGTCTGCACGCGTGTCATTATCAAGAAGTTGTGTCATTAATTATTCAGATAACACCATTATGCTCGATAGTTGCACCACTCATGGCCAACAGACGCGCCAAATCCATTCATGGCAGCCACTAACACATGTGTCACAGTCCGTCAAGCATTAAACGTTTCCGGCAACAGCAGCGTTCGAGCCGTGAATGGTGCCAAGAGCTCTACTTTTTGTGCGGTAAAGCATTTTTGGTACGGCGTAACAGTACTTAACTGCCAACTGTAGCAGTACAGTAGATCTGACCTTGAGTTTATCACCTGCCGAAGCGATCGGGTTTGATAACATACAAAAGGAGGTGGGAGTCGAAGAACCTTTCGGATATTGGTCGCACAAACAATACACACGCACCCCTGTTTCCCATTTACGTAAATATCGTGCATCCTCTCGTTCAAGAGCAGAATTGCTGCAGACCACTTCAAGACCCCTGTCTTGACATTGGGAATGTACTGTACGTAGACCAATCTGGATCTCGATATAAAGTAGCAAGACCGAGGACTACGATTGTTTACTTGAAGCTAAAGCCACTCTACTCGATAACATCATCGAGCCAACCTGTACAAGCGTACTCAAATATATAGTAGCCTCCAGCCGCTTGGCGTAGCTTATCCCCATCGATCCATACGTCCCGCATTTGTATGTTTTAAGTTCGAACCCTTAACACTGCGACCGATCTATGCTGCTGATGAGCATTTCTTGCTATTCTTCTCGAAAAAGCCCCCATTGCAATGCAAATACATGCGCAGACTTGCCTAAAGTGATATCTAGTACTTCGCCTGCATCACGAGAGGGATCAATGCGGCAGCTACAATTGAAGTAGCGAAAATCAACAAATCGTACTACGGAAAATCCTGCCGGAAGTTACATCAACGCACCCGGTTAATCTGAGTTCCTTGGACCTACCACGCTCGTAGTCATCTTCGACTTCACGTAGATCAAGTTTGTGCCGATGAAAATGAAGTACCGTTGCTTCAACTTCTTTCGGCCGCCTTGTATGTGAGTGTGAAACTGTTAAGGCGAAATGTAGTTGGCGCCAAAGAAAAAGGCGGGAAAATATAAATTTTTAAAGGGAACGGCGAGATGATTGATTTGTCATTCTGGCCAGCCATCGTTGAGAAATCTTCGAGTTATTATTTGCTTGGAAAATATAATTAAAGCGCACAAAAACTGATCGGGGTGCACTAAATTGAGAGTTTACCCCGTATTTTTCCTTAGTAAAATCTTCTCAATTTGATATAACGATACATGATTTGCTAATTATGAGGCATGGAAAATGAGGAAAAATTCACTATCAGCCGTTCTACACGTCAACTTTTGTCATGATCATATACAACTGAACCTTTTGCAGAAAAGTCATGGTCGGCTATCCAGCGACGGCAAGCGATGTTCTTTAACCGAAGGATGTGGGTGAGTAAGTGTAAAGTCATCATATCGACTCAAAGCAAGTAGCGATCAGTATCACTGATTTGAATAACTCGAATTTGTAAAGAAGATACTGCTGTGCATGAGTGTGGTTCAGAATGCACTATGACGTGAGAGTTAATATTAATATCCTTCTCAGTTTTAATGAAATCAAATTAAAGTATAAATATTACTTCAGATTTATAAAGTACAACTTTTCACAATCGAAGGCGCTTTGCTCGTGCAACACCACAATAAAATCTTACTTGCGCGAGCCTTGCAGGCTCCTGTTGCACCTTTGAGAATTGATTTACAGTATAAGAAATTCAATCAGCTTAAAAAGCACCCTACATGTCCGTGTTACAAATGGCATTCGTTTTGGCTCCACGCATACGCTTTTCTAGGGTCTTCTCGTGCAATACCAGCTTCATGTCCTTATGCATGCTCTCACTGAGGGATAATATTGCATAATGACAGGACCAGTAACAGCACCCTAACGCTTCTATACAACACCGTGCAAAACACAATATACTGCATCCCTCACTTGCACGCGACATAATCCAATACGCTCACAAATGAATGGAAAGAAAAGAATTAACGCTAACATTCACCAGCGTTGATATCGTTGCCTGTAAGTGCGATGGAGTAACCTGCTGACATGTAGGCATTGTATTTACAAGAAATAGTGCGCGATTACCCTCTTTGATGGAACAGTGCTTCATCTTTGTTTACGTTATAAAATAGGACTTGGTATTACAAACAAACTAACGCGGACAAATCTTAAGTCGATAAATCGACCAAAACAATTAATAGGGATATCGTTCCCTCTATTCATGTCTCACAACTGTCCAATCATTAATTATTATATTAAACTGAGGGGAGATGAACGGTTCTGTTTTTATATTTAGAAGAGGAGAAACCTATTCATCGGGTTTAAGATATTGCAAGAAAAACTATAGCTGCTAAAAGACTGGCTTCTAAGCCTTTTATTAACAACACGCCAAAATAATTTCTAGTAACAGCTAGGTATAAATATACAATATCTGCCAGCAAGGTCTAAGGAGGCAAACTCATTCGATTTTGATGCAGTAGTAACAGCGTAGGGCTACCCGAACAAAGTTCAGGGGTAGTTGGGGCGGGAAGCCTTACTATTGTAACACACAGTCAATGTTAGCTGTAATCCTAATGTTAATGGTTCCCTTATCACCTTTGAGATAATCAAGACAAAAATCATGTTACTTCGAGCCCTAATTAATGATGTGCGGTAGATGCTTTCTCAGACGCCAGTCAATAAATTATTGTAGACATTAGTAGGTCGAGCGTGACATAGAAGAGAACTCTCGTGATGTCAGAATATTTATTATGTCATAGTATTATACTCGCACTGGAATCTGGGTGACTAATAAATGTCATCCTTGGTAATCACGTCTCTGAACCTTTAAACCAGGGTCAGCTGGTCGCATCGAACTGTAATGAAGCCTACCGCTTGTTCATCAGATGGATTTCTGATGTACGCGGTTAAGCGTTTAAGATTTTTAAGATATCCTATTAGTGAGTGCATGGGCCTCACTTATGGCATAGCCGTAAGCTAAAGGAACTATAGTGGCAGACATATATCATCTAAACTAGGTTGCCAGCGGATGATCTGAACAACAGGCAGCATCGAAGGTTAAAAACTGAATTATGTTGTTTTGAACAGGGTTTGAAAGTGCAGAGCAATCTTATCACAAGATTGTTGACACGATCTGCGTGCACTATGTTAACCCAGACATGATAAATCATGGAGAGCGTGCTTCTATCCGCGTATTACTTTAAACAAATTGTGCCTACCCTAAACAACCAGTAGGTTTAAATAGTTTGTTATCTTTGTAACGACATCGGGAGAGACCGATCTAGCTTTTGTAGAGTAGGCATGTTTTTATTTCATTGAACGGATATTGTTTCAAAGCGATTTGGTTTCAGATGCAATGTTGGTATGGGATTGCGGATCTAAATATGGTCTCAAGATCGGCCGAAAGTTCTCTGTTGATACTAGATCCCTTCTCCCTAGCCTCATATTCCACTGAAACACGCTTCTGACGGATTTTTCCGTGTCGCACTCTTAAATATGTATATTCAATTTTATGAGCTCTTGCTTCATCTTTTATTGCAATGTTCATTGACCGTAAGTATTTTTGCTAAATTTGTCTTACCAACGCTGGGATAGTGCCTTCACGATGTAGTGACTTGTGGATCTTTATTCTGTATAGCCCGAAAGAGACTTACCTGGAGAGATATACACGTAACACGTACATAGTAATATCCAATTTTGTATAAAAAACGACCGTAAATAATTGAAAAGAACATACGAATAAGCCTATTTTACTTTGAAGCTGAACTGGGGTCTGCTACCATCAGACAATAAAGCTGGTCTGAGTCGATTTGCACCTAATACATGGCAAATGTCTGTATTTTTTACTACAATATTAGCGCTAGCACTCCGATATGATTATATGCCCTATCTCATATGTATGTTCCCCGATTCTGATAAATATCACGTACTAATCTAAATATCACAAATTAAAGTGATAACATTTTATGGAAACATTATCAGCTTTAGTTACAATTCTTAAAAGACTTAATGACAGTTTGAATGCCTTCCACTTACTTCCATGTATCGAAATTGATAAATCTTTTCTTACATTCCTGATTTTAGTATCAAAGTTATCCGCTTATGAAAAGTACATGTTTTAATAAATTCTCCCTATTTAATAGCAAGAAAGACCGCTCCGGTGAAATACTATCTAGACTTATCTGGTTTATATTGTCAATCTGCATATTGTTATGGATGTGAACGCTCAACGTAGCGAGTAATATATATATATATATATGTAACAATCCGACAAGGTCGTTCACATTCTCTGATATCTGTATAACTAACCCTCATATAGTCCTAAATAATAGATTAGGGAGCGATGAAACGATATCAGCACTCGAACTACAAGGCCGATATTTTTATTTCTATCTCTTGAATTTTTGATCATTAAGCGGGATGATCTATCTTGTTGCTGCCCGCAGTCATCCGTAGCTAAATGATTTGTTTGTGTTTCTATTGACAAAATATATCGACTGCATCATATACCTCGTGACCTTGCGTCCGACCGAAACCCACGGTCCACAGCAGTGTTATGTCTATCGATATTCATTTAGTTTGAATAAGGACCAACGTTGTATTTATCTGTCTAAGTGGACTACTTATGTCCATTAAGTACCAGCCAACCATGTTGTTGAAGAGATACGTCCTTTTTTGTTTTAAGAGTCGGGGTGATTTCTTGCAGATAGAACATTGGCCATCAAAACTCGGTTTTTCAACCCAGCTCGCTTACCCCGTCCTACGTGGATATAGTGCGCTCCCTATGTATCCATATCTCACTGTAGTGTAATCTTTGTGTAAACGAGGAAAGAAGCTCAATTTAGCAAAAATCACTGTATCTCTCACTCATTACTTGTCGAAGTTGAGTTCGATACAAAAGGCGCCAATCCACAATATAAAATCGGCATTCAAGTAGGAGATAATGGTAATGGGAACGACTGGTCGCTACCACAAAAGACGATACTCCATCAGTGCACAAAAAGTACAATTCAGTCAATATAAACTATTCAAACGATGAATTATTGCTGCCTCGAGAAAATTGTTCATTTTGGATAAAAACATTTTCCGAAGTAGTGAATAACAAAAATTGAATCCCTGACAAGCACGAGAGTAAAAAGCCTTTATTTGATTGAGGATGCTCATGTTCTACGCCACGATCAATCCTACCTGAAATAGAAGCTTTAATGTGTGCAGCAGTAAAAAGCTTCAAGAACATAAGCCTAATATGCGTTCTGCGCCTAATCGGCGACATGTTACGATGGATTCGTCACGTATTATTTGTTATGATCGCTCGTACCACGTAGAATTTATCCGTGCGTACCATCCCGCGCCAAACCTTTGTCGACGACAAAAACACTACGCGTTCAAACACCAAACAAAATACTTGTGATCACGGTCCAGGTTTGCAACCTGCTATACAAGACAAGATCTTCGTACGAAAGTAGTTCTTCTCTCGACTTGAGAGTCGGGTCTCAAATTATCAAGCGCATTGAACCCTATTGTTCTCCTTCCACGCACATGCGTAATTTGACCGGCTTCTCGATCAATCGTCGTGAAGTTGTTGCTCAAGTTCATATCCATATCTCTCCTGCAATAAATTTCCTTTCATAATGCGTGAGGTTATCTATCTATTGCAATCGTCAAATTTGTTTCCAGACCCATCGGATCGATCAGACTTCATAATTTACCTAGAACAGCATGCTCTGTTGTTTTTTAAGGTATTAAGCTCTCCCCGTGGACCGCTTGCGGAATTACATCAATGCCAAGTTTATTATGTATATTGATATAGTTTGCTAATGAGGATACCCGCCTCCAAAAGAACTGATAATTTTAGGCTCCTCCAGCAAGATTCAGTGGCCCTTCCTTTAAGGCAGAAACGTCGTCAAACAATAATCGTTCAGAGCGCCTATACAAGGCTTTTCATATCAGCAATACCTTTTTACATGTCAAAATAATTACTTAACGCGCAACATGACATATCATTAAATGTATCTATCTTGGGCCCACAGTCCGCATTGGTTATAGGAGGTACGTTCGTTACCCGATGAGGACAATTTCTAGCCATCTTCTTTATCGAAATGATACGCCTTGAACTCAAAATTCACGAATATATGATCAAATATATTACGGATAGCGATTAATTCGTAATGTAAGGCCATATGATCAATGCATTCATCATTTTTAATTAATGCATTCCAGGAATGTGAAAGATGCATACTATATCGGTAATAGTTACCGACGGACCACCGGTTTGGAAGTTGACAACAACGCGCCCGTCTAGATCTGTGCGATTATTGCCTTGACGTATCGTGTTATATAATTGGCGCTCGTCTTTAGATAGACCGCAAATAAATTGACATTGTGAATGTAGTATTGGCTGTATATAGGTTGCGTTGCGCAAAACATCGTGCATCGTTCCATGCGCACATTTTTAAATGAGGTAATATCATACGACTGTCACAACAAATTGATCGCTGTTATTGCAGTGATACCTATTCGCGTCACCGCTCGAATCGAGACGACTGATTGGGTTTATTTATCAACTATTCATGCCTCTGCGAGCTTAAACGAAGTATTTTGTAAGTTGGGTTGTCCGATTCCTTACATGATTCGAAGGTGTCGAGAAGTTAAACATCACATCGACCATAGTCGTATACTGCCGCCACACCAAGTGCGTTACGAGAGAGAAAAAAAGAGGAAGACTTGCAGTCGACTGCGCCATTCAGCTTCCCGAAACTACGTTGAACCTTATTTACATCCATTGGTATCATGTGGTCAATTTAACGTTAAGTTGCAACGCCTATAGTTGCAGGATAATGTTTATCTGCCGTGGAAATACATTCGCTTGGTGCTGGCGTCTTATATTTTGGTGTCCGATATTAGTACTCTTCTTGGTGGACTTGAGTCGATGCCAAACTTGACCATGTGTAGGATTGGCTCGGGGGTGATCGAGTGGGAGTCTTCATGCGATCGAGGTGTTCTGGGTGCTCCTTTTAAGTCGCTATGATCTTCCTTAATACCACCTTGTCGAATGGCACAAATAACCCTATAGAGACATGATAACCTAGCCTGTATCGACAACCTATGCATCTTGTAATGTAAACCAGTTGGATTTATTTTTTCAAAGCAACTGCGTGCCACAAAAAAAGCTTGTCAAGCTATAATTCGCGATCATTTTTACATTGTGAATGAACTCGTTCCACGCCTGGTTTAGCGAAGGACCTCCACACCCTTAAATCTCGCTGTAACATTATTTCTTTGAAAAATTCATCAATGGAGATACTTATTTCAGTGCGATAGTTGCTTGCAAGAATGTCAAGACCCTGAAACCTTGACTAATCGAAGGATAGTATTCGATAGCGATTGCTTATCATAGTCAATGAGCAATACAAAACTAGAAGAGTTGAAAACCATGTCCTCTTTTTAGGAGCAATACGCACTCTGCGTTGCGCTTCTCTTCTCTCCGTGATGTCAACTGAAGTATTGACACCACGCTTGATCTTATTGTCAAGCGTGATATTAATATGATACATCACTGCACACCTTTCATTGACAGTACGAGGAACTACGTTACCGCCTCGTTCACCCTCATTTTGCGAACGCGAACGGTTTGTCATTAGGGTTAATCGACCGATTTGTCTGATAATCGAAGGTGTCGGGATGCTCAGCATCATTCATACCACTCCGAAAATCCTACTTGGTCAAATTTTTCTTATTAATCCTGAGCGTTCCATTGAAATTTGTGGCCATTTTCGAGTCTTTATGATCGTTTGAATTGGCATACAATCTCAATCTCATTACCTCCAATATGACGTGGTGCATCACCATATGAGCCTCCATTATCAAGCGCTGAAGGTATGAGTTGCGTCAGAGGAAGTTATGTTGCCGTCTGCTGCTCCCAATACCTTAGACGTTTGGGGCGGCGGCACATAGTCGTGCAGTTGCGCTTGGAGCGGCTTTCGCCGCGCACCTCACGGACTTGTTAATCACGCGATGTTGTTGTTGGAACAAATAACTCGGACCAACAATGCTTATCTTTACCAAATATGTTTCAGTAAAGGGAAAGGCTGTACCAATCGCGAGTGGGTCATTGTACCGGTAATTTGTTTGGTCAATCAGAATATAACTTTCTAATATACATCTTTTATACCAATCTAATTCTGATGATACTATTCTAATTTTAATATACCTACCCACTTCAACTTTTCGATCGTATTTGCTATTATGGCGATTGCCGGCGGGCAATGATCTACCGATCGAAAGCTGAGAGAGCATAGTGATTAAAGATGCGTCGAAAAACCTGCATATATTGGGTATATTTTGACGCGTTAACCATCTTCAGAGGAACACTGTGCTTGTTCCAAGCGTACACAGTCATGCAATAACTGTCATGTTTCTTTTAGCAAAAATGGCTACATTATCATCATGGTGCCTTGCATTCCCGGTGACAACATCGAGCAAATTGGACATTATGTATATAATACACGTTTAGTATATCATGGTGTCCCAATTATGCGATTATCAAAAATATCGTCAGTAAAACGTCACTTGCGACAACGACAGCAACAACGACGACAACAACGACCTCAATACGACCTCAATACCATCCATGCAGCCAGCTTCAGGGAGACCAACATCACACGATGAATAATAACAGAAATGTTTAGACGATTCTTTGATGGCGGCGGACTCTCACAGGCGTCCATCCTCCTGGAAAAAAAGCAAAAACGCACGTAAGTGTTATGTGGCATGTATATGCACGCCTCAGACTAGCGCAGTGTGCTCCGTAAGAATATTATTACATCAACAGAGCTACAACATTCAGGAAATCAATGGTTATTACTAATCGCTGGTCTCTGCGCCTTCTCCAATTCCTCGGCCGTAGTAGTTCATCGCCCTCCTGCAATCGCCATAATGGCAAAAACGATCAAAAAGTGGGAGTGGATAGGTCTATCAAAATTAGAATAGCACCATCAGAATTAGATTGGTATATCAGCTTAACATTGGAGAGTCATATTTTGATTGATCAAAACAAATTGCCGTTACAATGACCCACTCGCGACCGGTACGTTTAAAATTTTCTTTGGAAAAGTTATTCGATAGTCGATCCGTCAATAATGGGACTGATGGTTGAGGGTGAGTGATTTGTTAACAAGGTGCGTCCGTTACATGATTTTTATATATTGTAAATATCAATACAAAAAATATTATGTTAGCAATTACTATTCATAGAATATTATTTGACAAATAATATTCAGTTGTAGTTGGAAATACTTTGCTCATTAGTTGACATAGGTTATTATATTAACCAATCGTGCCGATCCAGGACAGACGTGCGAAATGAGTGGTGAGCAGATAGCTACACAACATATTTGTTTCGGGACAAACTTAAAAAAGATTAAATAGGATTAATTGGCATAAGATTTAACTGAATAAATTATAGCTCTACTTTAATCTTTACTTCGTATAGAAACCTTCATATATACGCACGTTGTAACCTTGTAAGCCTGTTTCATGTAATTAACACAAATTGGTTTAATTACTTGATTTTCTTAAAGGTTTATAGTTGCGAGCCCGAAGGGTGAAGCTATTGGTGACTGTGCGCAATGTGTATGCGAAACTTATAAATCGTACATTAATGTCTGGGTGTATGTAAATAACACTTGGTGTACCGTACACGTCGTACTAAGTGCAATGTAGCCTATCCCCTCCACATAGGTGTCACTATTTGATAATGTCACTAATTTCGACTGCGAAGTGTGTAATGTTCACACTAGCACGTGATTGGCTAAAGGATGATGGTGGGCGGACAGAGGGCTAAAAAGCAAATACTATACACTCAGCGGCAGCAAAATTCTCGCGCATTTCCCAAAAAGAAGATTGTAAGTAGTTTTGATCTGATGTACTTGAAATAGTAAGAGATTGTTGACACGTTTTTATTTTGGAAGATCCTTCCATTTTAATTTCTCTTCATTGTGAATAAATGATAGGGAGTATTCCATAAGGTGACACGGTTTGAAAGTTTGACCAGAACGTGACACGGTTTGTTTAAAACACTTTTGTCATGGTAAAGAACCCTGGTACACTGTACCGGTCTTCGGAAGGACAGAGTAAATTATAATTTCGTTAAAGTTAAGCAAATAGCAGGTATTTTCAAGTAGTTTTTTTGACAGCAGCCAATACGTCTGCTCACTATTACGCAAGCAACTTTTTTTTAGAAAATACACAACTTTAAAAAGGCACTATGCAATGTATTAAGCTTGTTGACATCGAACGTGTTACGTGTACGTGAAATGCTGATGCCCCTGCTTGTACTGTGTCAGTACAAGTTACCTAAGCCATTATCGGTTTAGGCAAAGGATGCCCTGTCACAGACGTGTATGTGGAGTGTTTGAAGCACCGAATCACGCTGTGTACAGTGTAAGTAGCTTGTACTGTGTTGGTAGAAACGCCCTGTTTTCCGTAGCAGTATGACTTAGTTGTATTGAAAAGGGTCAATGTTTAATATAGTTTAGGCGTTCAACTCTATCTAACAGATCGTTCCATAACGATATGAACCTATAACAGGGTAAGGTTGCAACCTGCTCACTTTTCACTGTGCGTGTCTGTCATTGATCGGTAACCTTGTCCGATGTTATCATGGTTCATTTTAGCTAGTAAGCAGTGTGCTATATAATAAGATAGAGGAGCGAGCTCTGGAGATCACCTTTTAAGATATGTAATCCAGTGCGGAGAACTGAATCAAGTTGCGTAACACTATACACAGCATTCACTGAAGAAGGAGTATGATGCTGTAGATGATTAAATTAACCCATAAGTGTATTCATACAGTGCGATCAGCCTCTGCTTATGAGCGTCCAGTGTTTGCTTACATGACAATATTCACCTTTGATCGATTTTAAGCCAACCACATGCGTTCGTCACAATAGTGACCTAGCCAAAGAGTGACTTTTAATATACCGATATACCTATGAGAAGGGGATAGGCTTGATCGCACTTAGGACGTGTAAGTTACACCTTACCGCGTATTTACTGACACGCACAGACACACACACAGATAAGTACCATTTAAATGTTCGGCATTCAACCTTGCGCACACTCACTAATAGCTTCACCCTTCGGGCTCGCACTTATCTACTTCAGTAAAATTCTCACAGTATTACGTCCCATTGTAATATTGTTTTGTTTGTCCGCTACGATAATATTCACATTGACATTTAGGTCAATGTTCATGTTGTGTAACGATCTCGACCCCTTACACTCCCGTCGTCAACGACGCCCACATCATCTGCGACAGAAGAGGATGTCTTTCTGGTGGAATGAAGTGCAGCGTGTCTTAGTTAGATATTTTACTTCTGTAAAATACGATTTTGTTTACGACCCTGCAGCATCGCACCTGTTATAGAAAGGCATGGCTGGCGCGTGACCATGTTTTTAGGTGACACCTATTTTAAGGAAGCCCTGTTGGTGCAGGTAGTAGCCTGCGTTAGCAACGTCTCAAGCTAGCCCAGCCATTGATTTTTCCCGCGTAACGTCAACAAAGTGCTGGCGTCCATAATCAATGAATTTCCTGTCCACATGTCGCACCACATTGAAGTCGCAGCCTGTCAAACAGTGCTTGTGAAACATACAGTGTAAAAAGACGAGACGCAGTTGGCCGCAATAAACGCTCAGGTGTTTGTCTCGATACTCTTGTCAATACAAACAACGACCGTGTTTCGACGCGATTTCCACAAGGAGAGGCGACATCAGCTATAAAATGATAAATGTTAGGTAGAAGCAAGTCTCAAACGGGTCACCTTCTGTCGATCGTATTGCCTGACAAGGCATGGAAATGTACCTAGCTTCAGTAGCAAATCGAGTGCTGTCGCCCCTTCGACCGTCACTTTCACTTTTCTCCCTCGCCATTGATTGTGCTTAAATTCTGATTTCTCAAAAGCATCACGAACATGATCGTCGACGAGACTTCTTCGACTCGTCGTGTATCGCAGTTGCCTGATTTTCCCACGTCGGATTCGATCGAACTCGTACAGCAGCATTCGAAAACAATTGCAAGCTTCGAGGCCACAAAACATCCATATAGAAGCGTCGATCGCTGGCGACAAGTTCGATCCCAAATGAACCAATTGACGCGCGGGATGAAGCGCTGTAGAGTACGCAGTATGGACGGAGCCAGGACCGAGGTCACTTGCAGAGCTTCGATTCTGCACAAGGATTTCTGGCTGGAAGCGCTGGATGAACAGCACCGTTACGGGTTCCATCTACGGGCTTTTCACAAAACCTGGAAGCTCGAGATGGCAGAGGGACTACCGTCGTGCGATCGTGACGACGCGTCGTTTTTTCACTGGCTCGATCATGGTAAAGGGAGCACCGTGGACCTGCCAGAATGTAGTCAGCATCATCTACGGTCGACTTGTGTGCAATACTGTACCGAGGAGCAGCGCGAAAGCTATGAGATCGAGTTTGTTGCGCAAGGAGAAGGAGATAAGCTGACCGTACAGTACGCAATGTCGAAACATGTGGTGCACACGGACGACCGCAGCAAGTGGATTTTCGTATTGGACCTTTTCGGGCGAATGTACCTCGGACGCAAACGCAAGGGGCGATTCCACCACTCGAGTTTTGTATCGGGGGCTCCAATCTTTGCTGCAGGCAAGATTGCTATAAATCACGGTGTGATCATCGCGATTGAGCCGCACAGTGGCCACTTTAAGCCACGACTAGAGAACCTCTTGGCACTGTGCTTTATGCTGGCAAAACGTGGCGTTGACATCGATCACGTTGCTTTTATCAAGCCAAAGAAGTGGATCTGTGCCTGGCCTTTTCCAATACAGCCAAACGTCGAGCTTATTGGTATTATCGGGTTCTCCGATACGGACTACAGTGCTGATAAATCCGACTCGGACGAGTCGCAGATACTGCAGTTACCAGTAGATTAAAAAGAGTATAACTATGTGTGCTGCTTGTAGCGCTTGTGTTCATCTTAAGTTGGCCCACCTGCGTCTATGAAAATGACCTGAAGCTGTGCATAAGCTTTTAGCGTCGCTTGTACTCGCAAGCTTTAAATCGAATCGCGCCAACTTTCTGCGGTATACGCGATGACTTGACAAAATCAAAGAGCACGAACATCTTATTGCGCTCGTCCTTGTGTGTGCAATCGAATCCCATTTTATCAAGCGTCTGGACGAATCCAGGGATTCCGCCCAGTGTCTCACTCTCAAAACGGCTTTTCACCTCTGCAATCTTCAACACGCCTCCAGGTCTTAACACACGGTACACTTCACGTACGTACTCGCTGACACTCGTCCCCATGAGTGCCAAACAGTACACGCCAATGTCGATACAGCTATCTTTCAACGGAACCTAAGTCAGCAAACAAAAACCACACCATTATCGTAAGTCAAATGGTCCTCATTAACAGATTTTCACACCTACTTCTCAACGTACATGAGCAATATTACATGCCGTCACATGCTCTTTGCGGGACACTAGATCAAACGAGTGAACTTTGTTGGACACGCTCTCAGCCAGCCTTGCATCCCCACAGCCGAAATCAGCCACTACTGCCTTTGGATGACGCCTACAGCACAAACAAGACAACACGACCAATACCAGTATTTGTAAAGAAAAAGCAGCTCAATTCTAATAAATTAGAAGACCCATACTTGACATAGTCGATGAAAGTGTCCAGAGGGTTAGTAGGCCACTTGTCCGACATCTCTCGAAAGCCCTGATGATACACGTCAAAGAGCTCCGGGTCGCTCTGAAACGTCTGGAATGATTCTTCTCCTGTAGTCATATACAGCTGCTCGTTGAGCATACGGAACTTCCCTCCGTCAAGTTTGCGCCGCATTTCTGCAAGTCGCTCGGCAGATGTCAAAGCTTTAGGTTTACTCTTCGAGCGCATTTTCCCCTTCGTTAGATGCTGCTTCTGCTTAGTTTTTGGTACATCTAAAATCTGCTGGGTCTTGTTCTTTTGATGAATCTTCTTGTTGCCACCTGGAGAGGCTGCTTTGTTCTTGGCACCGTGTTTGCCAATACCTTGGCTGGTCTTCTTCCCCATTGAGTGACGGAGCTATTGAAAACCTGTCGTTCAGAAAGAGCACGAGGGATACCTTATTTTAGGTATGATATTACAACTTTGTGTATGTACATGATAATGAAGATCTCTATCGGGTAATATGGCTTCATCGAAACCTCATGTTTGGACTAAAATAGCCATCGCCGAGGACGATGTGTCTGCAACGCAGGACGAGGTCGTGGCGACCCTGTCAAGGGATTTCAGGTAAGAAGTTCCTGTTAATAACATTTTACTTTCTACAGCCTTTCTATTAGTGATAACAGTGGCTCACATTGTCTATCTGTTGCGTTGCTGGATCTGTTAAGCGCTACTGCTGCTGCTGCATATTCACTGCTTTCACGTCACCTTACTTGAGGTAACCTCAAGTAAGGTGACGTGAAAGCAGTTACATAATTGTTCAGACATAGCCTCCCGGCAGTGATAGTTTGTCCAGCGCCGGCACGGGTGTCTTCGTCTACAGAGTCCAAAAGCTGTCCAAATTTTTTTTTTAAAAAAAAATTTTGGATGAAGTTTCCATGTTGCATAAACAGATACTTAACATTCTAACCGTCAGGGGCATCTGAATATAAGTACTTGTATTACGCATGAAACTTGGAAGTCTCGAGCGCACACTAAATGCTAATTCTCAGCTTCCTATTTTAATGATCAAATTTGGTTAAAACAATGATAACTTGGTAGAAACGTTTAATCTGCTAAAAAGTCACGAAGGTTTTATATGATATATCTAGGTCTGTAAGTCAGTAGGTACTGTCTACAGTACTCATAATTATGGCGGACCTACTAATTTCTCTTTTTTCAAAAAGCGAAACATATAGAATTTATAGACTCAGACAACTCGAAAATAAGGCAAAAAATCTCTTGATTGATGAGGATTAGTCGAAAAACCTTAACCGCCCTCACTAATTCGTGTGCGCTTCTATACGACCAAACTCTTCCCAGAATGCTTCCTCCAGCATATCGCTTGTCATATGCTTGTTCGTGCTAACTTTTATTGTTATGGCGAAGCCCACGGTGCTAAGCTGCGTTCGATAGCCACCGCGAGCACTACAATGGGCTAAAAATTACAGGGGTCGACACCTACCATACATCTGGTTGTCTCAGGTTCTTGTCAGTTCCTTGTCAGTTGATGATGACGAAGCCGTTCGTAAGCACAACCCACCCAACGGGTCAAGTAATGGGAAAGTGGATAATTTATGACGGACAACTACAACTTGCACCACCGACCCAGCACAAGATGCCTTAATTCGAATACCAAGCCATGCAATCGGTTGACAAGCGCACCTTTTAAAGAGGCTGAAAAGGTTGTATCAAAGTGTAAAGGCACCAGTCAATGAAAAATTCAGCTCGCCTATTGACTACCTACACGGGTACTGTCGAAATTTATTTAGGATGTGTTGACGCCACCTCCACAGAATCGGAGTACATCGCCATATCTTTAACAGCAGCGGACTTCTGGTCAGCTTACCACGAAAGAAGTGGCGCTTCATGAGGTGAGAGATTATTACTGTCCGTCGAGTGTTTCGATGGAAGGAATCCGAATCTTACTGCCGTAGGATGTGCAAAGGGTTTGGAAAAGGAGGACTCAGCAAACGAAGATAATGACTAATGCACAAGGCAGTCGTTTGAATCCGCGTTCGTAGACCACTTGAGTTCAACCTCGCTGTTGACTTCATAGCCATCTCGCCACTTTTTTCGGGTGGTCGGAAAGGTGATGTTATGCAAAAAAGAGCGCAACGGCAATGCTAGACCTGCTCCCCTAGCGACACCGCTTCTCCGTACATCTTGTGAATCACTTTTGCGCTTTGTTTGGACGTAGTCAGCAGAATCTTTAATCGCTCATCAACATGGACATCTTAAATATTAAATGTTGCATCGACACACTACGGCATATCTACTTTAACCAACGCGCCACATCACATTTTGTTCCTTCCCAATTTTTAAGGGTCACACTTCTGCAAACATGTGTACGAGGATGTAAAAATGTTTGGATGTAATTTACCCATGCTGGCGCTCGAAGCTGCTCAAATATGGATAAGACAGCTAAATGTAGCGACGGGGCGCCACAGCGGGGTCGTGGCAAAAAAAATCGGGAATGGTAGTTAATTTGATACGCACGCGGAGCGGGCTTCAACAGCTCGACATCATCGTCAAGAGTGCCTTTGTTGAGATTCGAGCTGGAGAATTTCACACGATTTCCAATCGTCTGGAGTTCTGGCAACGACAGCAGAGCAATTTAATTACTAAGATGATATTGTGACCGAAGTTGACGACGCGCTGATTGCATAACGCAGTATGACGAAATACATGCTCGGCCATCGTATTCGGCTGCGCGCACAAAATTAATGAGAAGGGTAGTCTGAGCGAGACACCAAGGCCGGAGTGGTGCATCATCCTTTAGTCCTTGATGGTGATTTGAAGCAGAAGGGCCTGATTACCCTTGTTTCGCAGCGAAAATTCGAGTTGAAGTGGTTTTCAGGTCAACTCTGTGCGCAGAGTTGTCGGTTCTAATTGCAATCGTAGACGGTCTCTAAGGACTTTAAAACAAGCGCAACGAAAACTGCTTGGGTGAAGATGACCTGACTCCGATTCTTACTCACCAATTCGCCAAGCTTCGACCTCCAGATTTTGTGCAGATCATGAAAAAGTTTGATGATCATTTGCGAGAGTCGTCGGGAGATGTAGCCATTGCTGACAGACATCGAGTTTTATTTTCGCAAATAATTAGGTCGCCAATCAGAGTGAAAAGCACTGTGGCGCTTGCCGAATGCGACGACATAAGCACATGATCCACGGTAGATTGGTTACTGCCCGAGGGTCGATTTTAGCGTATTCGTGATTTGTATGGTGGTTCAGCTACTGTGTACCCTAACAAAGGGACCGTCGAGCACGATTTCAGCATCTTAAATTTGAGGGACGACTCGCGCCATTCACCGTTAGATTTATCGCTTGAAGGCTAAAACAGTGCAAATGATTTGCAACTTTGTCGAAACCTGATTAAAACAAAAGTAATTGTTTGTTAGTTTTGATTTGATCGAGTTTTTTTACATATTAGCTGAAAATAAAATATACAGCCTCTGGCAAGCGGAAAATAGGCAATTTCCCTTATTTCCGGATTGTATAGTGATCAGAACAACATCAACTGGCAACCGAAAAACAGGCTATTTTCTGTACCTTCAGGATCTAGAAAATCGGGAAATTGAGTCATGGGCTTTGATGACTAACGTGCAGTAGTCGGAAAAAGTCTGTAAGCGTGTATTGACATCTCAATGCATAATTCTGTTAGCATCAGGACTAACCAACACAAGATACACAGTGTCCACATTGCGTCCATACATTATGCATCCTGGGTCACGCAACCGTGGTTTGTGCCCACAGCACTTGAATTCGATTGTGCAGCCTTTAATGACTCAAGTGAAACGCCAGTTACTAAATAGCATTCCTTGATGCATGCAGCAGTCAATACGCTGCGATATTCTTGTAACTCTATTTCTGCTTGGAAATGTTTCTTGCAATGCTTACACATGCCTTTGATCCACTGTATCTTCAGCGTTCGACTTGAAGGCGAAATGTCGCCACCACGTCGGTGCTCGTCATATCATCAAGATACCGGTGGAAGCAGAGCTCAAATCATTTGCAAACCATGGCATTGCAGCAAAAGCCACTGGATGAAAAATAAGTAGCAATGGTATGAAAGCTGTGTCGTATTTGTCTCGGCGACACGAGTCCTTTGACATTGATCGAGGCAAGGCGTGCTGCAAACAAAAAATTATCCGAGATGGGGCTTGATTCAACAGCACAAACAACAATGGCGTAAAAGCTGTCGAGGACACCGAAGCTTCTTGACTATACCTGACGTAGACGCTGCCTACCGACACAATTGACATACATAACCGCGATCGACAAATCTGCGACGGGATATAGAGCGCGGCTAAAAGAGACGATCACTGAGACAAAAAACAGAAGCAAGTCCGGCGGAGTTGAACGAAGTGTTCGCAAAGTTAGTAAACACATCATCTGGCGGGAGAATGTCTACTGCTTATCAGTGTCAAGCTCGGATCACGCGGTCACCATTATAGAATGCTGGAGCAGAATACTGCTCAACAAGGCACGGCTGGTTAAGCGAAACATGATTGACTGAATACATGTGCTCGCCCTCATTATAAAGAAATGCCTTTGGAAACGCTGACACGACTCACTGCATAACAAAATACATGATTGCGTGCGGTATCTGAAGAGCGTACAACTGCACGGATTTTACTTCAATTTCGAAACCAAAACTCGTCGACAGAGCATTTTATTTTATTTATCACGACGCTACTTGTCCACGAAAAGGTCTGCAATTCGAAGTCAAAATGCAGCTGAGCTACATGCTGATTCAGAAAATTGGCTGCCGGTCGATGCAGGGTCATAGACCCGGTTACAGCAACATCTCGCTGAGGAGAAAGTTCGCAGCGCAATGATGGTATCGCATGTTAACACAATGTACGTTTATGGAAAGTGTAGCTGGCGAGTGCAAGTTGGAGAGCTTAGAGCGCTATAAACTGAGCTACTTCTCTATGACTAGCAACTGATATGACCTTCCGGACTAACGACGCTCTCATCAAGTTCTTGGAAGCTCGATCGTCTTGCTCCCCCCTTCGCACATGAGTGATATCTTGCGTACAAGCGCACCTAAACAACATGTCTGCTTATGCCTCAAGCGATCCGTACGTGTGTCCTGCCGGATCAATACGCCGTCGAGTTTCTGAATCAGCCAACGGCTGGTACTCGGTCATAAATTCGCGACGAACACGGTCCCGATCGTTTGCATTCGGTGTCCGACGTGCAATTTCCGCTGCCTTCATGGCGTTGCGCGTGATCAAAGGCGACCGAGAGAACGTGGACGCAGTGAGAGCCTCTGGCGTACGGATTGCAGCCAACGCTGGTTCCAGTGGTTCCAAATACACGAACCCTGGCAGACGTAGCGTGCCATTGTAAATTGCCGTGCCTGCCAAAAGGGTCATCATGCCAACAAGCTGCAGCCAGCTCCAGATCGTCCAGCGTTCACCAAATTGGCCCTGTGTAAAGAAGTAGAATAGCATCAAATCTGCTCCCCAGACCGTGATCGGACGGAAATTGTCCAGAATCGCGTGCCAAATGGAGTTCAGCAGATAGGTGACCGACACGGCGAAGACGTTGTATCCGAGAATCACCAACAAGTAAATGAGCACGACCACCTGCGCCAGTCCGCTGTTCATCAGCATCGCGAACGCATCGTCAAATCTCTCATGTGAGCCCAAGTCGCTGCCTGGGACCAAATATGCAATCGGATAGATGACGAACGTGGTCAGGATCAGGCCCCAAACGCCTTCCATGCCCACTACTACAAGAGGAGGGGCACTGTCGCCTTCGTCCATTAGTTTCTCTTCGAACACGTATTGCACCGATTGAATGGCACAGCTCAGCACCACCATAAACACGCCAAATGCTGGGTGCTGGCCTACAGCGTTGTTGTCTTGGGTGTTCGAGTCGACAAGACTTGTGGCACCTACCATCAGCGCTGCGATCATGTTGAACCCAATACCAATCCACATATAACTGTGCAGCCGGTCCTTGAGGACAAACACCTTGAGCAACGCCACGAAGACGATGACAGTGCACTTCATCAGCTGAAATACACTGACAGTGACATAGAGGAGGCCCAGATTGGCCACGAACGTTGCTAATAGGTCAAAAGCTGCAGGAAGGACGAGCAAAAAGTACATCTTGCGTGGAATGTGGTAGCGGTACTTGACTGTGGCATAGAGCAGAATAAAGAGCGTTAATTAAAGCCCTGGACAGCATCAACTAGCAGGTACACCGTACTGTTGCGATTATTGTGGCGCCATTTCCGCTCGACGTGGTAACGATACGCCCAGTGAATGGGTAAGGCAAAGACCATGGCAAGGAACATGAGCCATGTCTGGAAAATGGGCTTCTCAAATTTCTTCACTTCTCCGTCCAGACCAGTCGAGTCCACGCCGTACAATATCTGCCATTGAGTAAAATGTACGCAGGCGTTACAAAGAATTGTTTATCTCGCATAATTTATATAATCAATATTACGGAAGGAGACACACCTTGCCAGTTCTAGAATCAGATATTGGTTGGTTATCAGAAAAGGCAGTAACAAAACATCTGGTGAGAGGGGGTGGATGTCCTAACGTGACCATATAGAAGCACTAGCTTACAGGGTCGTGCCCGTGCCGGTGATGAGTCCTAGGCTGAAGACCAGCGCCTCCTTCGTGCCGCACGACATGATTGGCTAGAGTTACGCAGTACTTGGGACGTGTGGCTTCCAGCACTTGTTGAATAATGAGAAAAGCAGCAATAGAGGTGGACTAGAAGATACCTTCAAGAAGGAAGATCCATGGCCGATCGATGGCGTGGATTGGCCAAAACATGTGAGGTGAGCAAGTGCCATGTTTTAAGTAGATTACCGAAAAGTTCGAATCAGGTGTAACGAAAAGGACCAATTACTGGTGAGAAAATAGCCGCGACCGAAAGTGCCAGGAACGCTCGACTTGTGATAAAAATGGACTGGTATAAAGCACACAAAAAAAAATCTTGCACGGACACGGCATGTGCAACGATAGAATTTTGCACTGACTACGGATGTAGCTATGTGTTTGTCAGATCATTTTGATGTAAGATAGGGGAGCAAGCTCTGGAGATCGCCCATCTATATAAGAAATTCAGTCCAGAGAATTGAATCAAGTTGCGAAACTTCATGAATCCTTTCGGGATGACCTTCTAATGCACTAAACTTTTGCCTGAATACACCAACATATTCGACTTTTCTCGCTCAGCACATCGTACACAGTGACGGATACCATTAGCCTTAAATTTTGTGTAATCAGCAGTGGTTAAGCGAGCGGTCACCATTGTCGAGCCCCAGTGCTATCAGTTGTGAATGAAATCGTGCCCCCTCGAATATCGATTTCATTCACAATTGATGGGGGTACACGGGCTCGATAATAGTGGCCGCTGCTTAAGCACTGCTTAAGATAGGGGAGCAAGCTCCGGAGCTCGCCCTTTGATACATGTAATCCAATTCGGAGAACTGAATCAAGTTGAAAACACAATACAACAGCAGACAATGAAGAATGAGTTTGATGATGTTGATGTATGCATCAACCCAGTACAGTAGGCTAGGGCAAAGCGATCAGCCTTTGTTGATGAGCGTCTAGCATTTGACTACGCGATCATATTCACCTTTGATCGATTATAAGCCAATCACAAGCGTGTGCCACAATATTGACCTAGCTAAAGAGTGACTTTGCATATGTCTATATTCCTATGAGGGCAATTTGGCTAGATCGCACTTAGAACGTGTAAGCTACACCTAGCCACGTTATTTACAGACACACACATATACACAGATAAGTACGATCTAAAAGTTTGGCATTCAACCTTGCGCACAGTCACTAATAGCTTCACCCTTCGGGCTCGTAATCATACACCCTCACTTCGAGATTGGAATACCGCACTAGGGTAAACGTTGTTTACGGAGCATGTTGGTATGGGTACTAAAGCATTGTTTCGTCCGTATCCAGAAAGTAATTATTGGGCATGACTACAACCCACAGCAAACGGCGAGGTGTATAAGATGAAATGGACAGCTTTGTCAATGCGCTCGAAGCTATAGATTCCACTCTTTTTTACCTAAAATTTTTCCTGGTAGGACAGATGAAGTGGGCAGCTTTTTCATTGCGCTCGAAGCTATAGATTCCACTCTTTTTTTACCTAAAATTGTTCTTGGCAGGTCTTTGTTCCAGATGGAAGTGACCTTGCTTGCACTTATTTATCTCTGAATAACCAACGTTGCATACTCTTGCACACTTAAGCGTTCTAGTGAAGCGGCTCTGCAACTGGACAAAATCGGCATAGGTGCAGTCCTAGCCTAGCATTGTAGATGGCAACGCCGGTATCACTGGTTCGTTGATACTTTCGCACAAATCTATTTTGTGATAACATCGGTTAAATATATTTGTTCTATGACGTGGCGAAGTGATTGCAAGCCCGATGACATTGGTGGTATCGTGGATGGCCTGCGAGAACAGACGATGATTGCCAAGACGATGTTTGCCAAGATGATTGCACCAGTTGATTGCACCAGTTGATTATACCAGTTGATTACACCAGTTGACTGCACCAGATTGCACTAGTCCAGCCTACCTAATTTCCCTCCAACTACTACATATTATCTATTTTACTCTCTACGACTCAAGCTCCACTGCAAGCCACGGGCCGGGTCTGTCACCGAAGGGTGAAGCTATTAGAAACTTAGCGCAAGGTGAATGCCGACCTTTTGGATTGTACTTATGTGATGAAGTTCTTCTGAAAGGATAATGGACCGAGAGACCATCATGTTGAAACGACAAGGGTGTGCCTTCAGGAAAAGGGCGACTGGGAGAGAAGATGTCACGAAAGGGGTTAGACCCTCAGGGAATAGGGACCCGCAGAGCCAATCAAGGAGAAGACCGTTGTCCGAATCCCGGTAAAGCGGTACCGAAAGAAGATGACTGCAAACTCTCATCGGTGGAACCGGTCCCCAAGAGTAGACCGCGGTCCTTAAGAGTAGAACGCGGTCCATCACTAGAAGACCCGGTTTCTCATCGGTAATCCTGGTTCCCTCATTGATAGACCTGGGTCCCTCGTTGGTAGACTTGGTTCATCATCGGTAAACCTGAATACCTCGTTGGTAGACCTGGTCCCTTATCGGTAGACCCCGGTCCTTCATCGGAAGACCAAGGCCCTTAAAGATCCGACTGCTCCTGACCAGTCCCATAAAGCGCCTGAGCATGAGGCAAGGATAGAGTAAAGTAGTTAAAGGTAAGGAAGATATTAAATGGTACTCAATTTACGATCCACGTGGCACGACTTCGTCGAGCGTTAAGGAAATTGATAAGTCTACCCGCTAGTTTCGGGGAAGGGATGTACTTTGCCTTCCCTCCGATGAAAACAGTTGCGAGGTAATATCCAATTGCGGATAGAACCGTAGGAAGTATTTGGCCTGTAGGTTCGTCGAGTAGCAACACCCCCTCAAGACCCGCTATCGGAAGCGGTCTCCATACCACGAGGTTAGGGAGCAAAGTAAAGTTCAGGAGGTTGACACCCATGAGACAGCAATAAAAAGGCCAGGAGCAACAAGCTACCTAAAGAACTTGGTTATAAGTCCACTCTCGACTGGTCGATCGAGTGGGCATTTACAGGCCTACCGAGTGAAGCATATCCACTTGAGGTCCCAGGTCTACCTCTCTCAAGACCGATACATATTCCTATCCGTCCCAGCCGACCGAATAGTGCAACCCGCCAGCCGACGGGTACACAAGGTAAGTCAAGGTCCATACGCGGAATCGGGGTACCCCCCCGTAAGTCGGCAGTACGGCGCAGTGGGCGTTTACGGTGCTTAACCCGCGGCTTTGATAACCCACTCCACCACACTTATCTATCTGTGTGTCTATCTGTCTGTAAATAACGCGGCTAGGTTACCTTCCACGTACGAAGTGCGATCTAGACTGTCCCCCCTCATCGATATATAGGCATATCCGAAGTCACTCTTTGGCTACGTCACTATTGTCGCGCACGATTGTGATTGTATCAAACTCGATCGAAGGTGAATATGGTCACATAAGCAACTGCTGGACGCTCATAAGCTAATACTGATCGCGTTGCTTGAGTATACTGTACTGCGTTACTTCAGACATTATCAGCATCATACTCATTCTTCAGTGTCTGCTGCTGTATAATGTTTTGTAGCTTGGTTCAGTTCTCCAAACTGGATTACTTATATCAAGGGGCGAGGTTCAGAGCTTGCTCCCCTATCTTTTCAAGCGACGAGAAATACGCAACAAATATTATTGTCAGTGGAATCGTGTAGTGGTCTTGTCAGCATCGGTTGTGTCCTGTGGGCCGTCTTATACATTGTATACAATACGTCTTTAAATCAGATATATTTAAAGATGTAATATTTAAGGTAGTCTATGGTACATAAGATGGGGAGGCAAGCCATGGAGCTCTTTCTTTGTAATAATTAATTTAGTCCAGAAAACAAATCAAATCTGTGTGTTCACGTACCCGTTTGGTGGTTGGCGGTTAGAGAATGTATTGTGTTTGTGTGTTAAAATCTGAAGTAATGATGACTTTTGCGTATTAAGGCTTTCTTTTCACAATGTCGACGCTTTTATGTAACAACTACGATAAAAGTTAGACGGAGGATGAGCCTGCTCGGCAACGACTTAACGAACAGAGTTCAGCCAACGAAATACAATGGATTCATGAAATAAAGAAATTTAAATATGAGATCTTCCTCTGCCTCCCATAAAATATACATTCCTACTTTTCTATTTATTATGTACTACGGATGGAAAACGCATTCACTTACCATTTGCATTAATGCGCGATATTTTCACAGATTCTGGTTGTCGAGAATTTTCTTGCTAGCCCTCTGTTCGCCCTTGGTACCTTTGAGCCTATAACGTGCGGGCAGAGGTGCGTGTAAGATTTCCTATGTATGCTGTCGCAATTAGTGACCTACCCAAAGTGTGACACCTAAAATGCATTTCTACCTATAAGGGGGACAGGTTACATCGCACTTAGGACGAAGTGTTAGGTAACATAGCGTTATTTACACACAGAGACAGAAAGTAGGTATTGAAAGCTCGGTATTCGTCTTGCGCACAGTCACTATTACCTGCACCCTTAGGGATCGGCATACGCTGCAATATTTTCTGATTGGGATCGGATTGGGCACAACGGGCAGAATTAGCATTAATGCTGAAATTAGCACTCCTTTATTACGTGTGCAAAATTTAAGTAATGTGGTAGAATTAGTAAAAATTGTGGTGGATGTAGCAATCGTCTTACGCTTAGAACACTATCGGTACTTGTACATCCGTAATCTGTTTCTGTACACTTGTACCTTCATTGAGTGTAGTACCCGTACTTTCTAGATTTCGTTTTAATCGTAACTGAATTTCAGCACATTATACACATGGAAAATCGCGCAACTCTTTGACCGCACCAACTTTATCAAACGAAAAGGCTGTCGCAAGAATCTTTTTGTTGAAACATGTGATTTTCTAGTGTGTTTGAGACTAGCCACTAGTCACAAACACACTAGAAAATCACATGTTACTCGAGCAGATGCTAGACACAGAATGTTGGTGGACCCACAATTGTTATGGAAGAATTAACACACCGATAGCCACGCGGGACATTAAAACAACCCTACGATACGATACATTAAGGGCACGAAGACTAGGCAATTCCTTGAAATGATCAAATTTTTCTGGGTAAGAGTCCAAAGGGAAAACATCTGGATCTTTTATGGATAGATAGAATCGTGTAAATATAAAATTCTACATCCAGATTCTGAATACTCTCTGATTGAAAACAAATATAGTGA
>JH598094.1:422956-611173 GCA_000173235.2 Hyaloperonospora arabidopsidis Emoy2
CCCTCACATGACTTCGCCCCGTGTTATTCGACGATTTATTGGTCCATAGTCGGGCTATGTGAGCAAGTCACTCGTTGTGGGTCATTGAAACTCTCACTTTGTCAGCGAGGTTATACGTTGCGCTCGCGACAGCTGCGAGTCTCCCTCAAGAAGGCGAATTGAAGCTTCTAGACGATGCATCACTTCATTTTGCGTTGTTGGTCAACACTGCTTCCGCCCTGATCTGTAAGAATTCGAGGACCTTACCGGCTGTCATTCTCCAGTGGCCGTTACGGAACTAAGCAACGACGTCGGTCAAGCGCCTTAGTTTCTTGAAGTACTCTTGTTCATTCGCCGAGATGACTGTTGATTTGTATTGCCTCCTCAAAAAGTACTAGAATGTGTCAGGGAACACACATTAGTACAAACACACTAGAAAATCACATGTGGATGGAAATCTTAGCTAAAATTGTATAAACGCCAGCGTCCGCATGAGAAACAAGTGACAACGAATAAAAGGATGAAGGGTGAGACAAAATTATGAATCGTAGAGGGGTGTATCTGCTGTGGAAGATACCCTCGGTGACGTGTATGCTGTCTACAGCAAGTGAGATTTTTAGCAACTAAAGGTGGAGATAGTGACTGACTTCGTATACGGGCGCCAGTAAGACGCGTAAGCGGCGAGACTCATGGTGTATACATTGCTAAATAGAAGAAACCATATACAGCGGTACTTAGTATCTCACTGGATGCAATTCTGATGGTATAGTGTATGGAGGAGATTGAATCTTTGCAAAAAAAATTGTTCTTACCAGCTTTTTTTTTAGCGAGAGGACGATCAAACGTTCTTGTTATATGCCCAAGACATTTGGGCGAGGCAGCAAGTCCTAGTGGTCTAGAAAAATTTAGCTGCGTCCCGGGACGTATTACAATGCGTACTACATTAACAGGAAGAGCTTAAGCCACTAAAAGGCAGCAACTTGTTTGTGGTTGCTCAGCAGACTGAATGGCAAGTTCCGCACAACAATGAAAAACAAAAAAGGATTTTATTACCTGATCTTTTTAAAACCATCACTGGCAAATTTTGGCAAGTCGAAAGTGCGCTCACCGGAGATCTTAGTTAAGGGTTGGTGTGGGGGTAATGCTGTGGTAAGGTAGTGTGGTGTGGCGTGGTACGCATGTTGTTATTCAAAACAAGTTATGGAGATGTGTAAATAGTAAAAAGTGTGGTAGAAATAGAATAAAGTGTGGTGAAAATAGTAGAAATGTGGTGGAAAAAATAATTCCCTTAATTTATTACATGGTAAAGGATCTTTTAAATAAACTTACAAAGTGAACATAATCAATGGTAATGGTTATTCACCCACCCACTTTTTGCTATCTCCACACCCAATTCTCTGGTTTACATAAAGTGCTCATCGATGATTTGATAAATTAAAAAGCACTTACTACAACAATTATTTAGCATTTCAACGAGTTATACAAGCCACTACTAAATTAGTATGATCAGCATCAACATACAAATTATAAGTCCCATATATCAAACTCGTACCTTGGTTTAAGATTTTTATATGGCTTTTGCTGCAAAACTTACTCTGGAGAATACCCCGATAGTCTTGCTGGTGCACAGATTGCTTTACAGACCGCAGAGAGCATAGAAGATTTTCACGTCAAGTCGTTGTGATGGTAAACAGGAAGTTATTGGCGGGAAACTGTCTGGATCGGTTGAGCCATGGAGAAAGGTATAGGACGGAAGGTCACAGTATCAATAGCACAAGTACTCATCTACTTGCTGCCCGTGGTTCATGATCATGCGAAAAGAAAAGAAAGCGAACGAATTTGATGAAAATTGAGATGAGATGCACCAAACACAATAACGACACTTTCGAAAATATTGCAGCTTTTGCGAGTATGGGAAAGATGTCTAACTCATAGCAGCAGCAAGTTGAATGACTGTCAAACAGTTGTCTGTAGCCAAGCCATGTACTTTCTGTTTTAAGCAACAGTGAAAGCTTCTTGGCAACATATCAAGGTATTTAAACTTGAATCAGAATCGTCGCAGAGCTACTTGCAACTCCACGATCCTATAAAGGACTTAATTAGTGACCGGGCAACAAAACATGTGCATCACATAGTCTACCAAGGCAAATGTATGAGCCTACAGCGTGTTTTTTGCAATTGCCACAGTCTGGATATAATGAGGGATTTTTCATCACAAGAAGATCCTTCTTCTGGACTCCACAAACAAGACAAATCGGTGGGTATTACAATATTATTTAAATATTTATAAGCACATGTGTGCTCACATTCATCTCGATGCTTCTACCTAAATAGCTTTTAAGGGACAATGCTGAATATGATAGTTGTCACTGCAACCGATCAGTTATTATTCCTGTTCTATTGCCCCATGAAGCGCAAAACATAGGCTGACTACCTTTGATCGATGAATAAATTTCAGCGTTAATTTTCAAACTACATTTAAGGCAATATCGCTATCATTATGAAAAGAGAGCTTGCAATATGGAAGTTATGTCAACCGCACTTCCTAACCTTGTCTTATTACTTTGTATGTGCTGCATAGAGAAATCTATTGGCAAAATCAAGATAGATATTCGAGTCCAAAACAATTGGGATGTTTTTTTGTCGTTACCGTGTTGAGTGTAGGTTAAGTACCAAAAGGATTAACTGAACACTGTCAGGCTACTGCATGAAAAAACGAGTAACAAAATGTTTTTGATCGTTTGAAATCTCATGGCTTATTCACAAGAGAATATGTATCTGTGCGTGGACTTATAAGATCAAAACAATTGCACATATTGTGACCTCACGAGCTGAAAGAGGACATACAATGATCAAGAAGTGGATATAAGTATCAACGAAGTAGTTTGGAACAGTGTGCAATAGATGTCAATGGCTTGCAAGAAAAAAAAGTCTATGATGGGTCAACCATTCGCATTCAATCAGCGCTCGACATATTACAATCGTCCGTCGAGGAACTTATGTTCATCTGCTCTGCAGAAGATACTTTAGCATATATTAAACAAGGTAACTATGCAGGCTGTAATTGTTTTGCACATGAGACTGTAAAAAATTCTTTTAATCAGGCATTTGTTAATTATGAGAATTCACAAGGTCCATTAGAACGTCAAGCTGAGTGCACGAATGTATTTAGCCCATTTCATGGCACGCCATACTCGCTAAAAATAAAGCGAATTGTGATGCTGAATGTGGGCTGAAGAATAATAACTTTGACGTGCATGGGCATCTTGGTTGTGCGCTTCCACCAAAAATTCCGGTGATGTAAAGAATATTGCACGCTTATCAGGAGAGGCATGCAGAATTGATGCCTTTAGAACAAGAACATTTTTCGACCAAAATCAAAAACTGACGTAGAGCCAAACGTTATCGAAGATACTCTCACCTGTGCCACCAGAGAAATATTGATCCGATCATGTGGCTCGCCTAAGAGAAATCGGTCAGCTTTTGAATATGTTGAGATCGAAGGCGATACGATTAGACCTAAGAGATGTAGGGTTTTTTAAAAAAAGTGCACAATCAGCGTACAAGCATTAGCATTGATGAATGAAAAATATATGATCTGCCCAACATCATCTCACTCGTTTAATTTATTGCTTTATCTAACGCCGTTTTGCTTTTTTGCCTTGCCTGATTCATTGTACGTAATGTAGCCTATGTAACAATATGTGCGCTTTATGGACTACCTTCACTATATGCGTCTTTTTAGTCATATTAGAGGGCGACATGTTGCCTGTAGGACAATAAATCGGGAATATTATGAAGACGATCCAATCGTGCTGTTTATTGTCGCTGAAATTAAACAAGAGAGACGCATCTATAGGTGGTGTGATAATTATTTAAAACCGATATTGATACCATAATGTCCGATTGCAGATCTCTCTACAAAATAGTTTCATGGAAACCTGTTGCACTTTCATAAAAAAAATAAAGATCTCATGCAAGTGGATACTTCGATAGCTTGAGCATATAATAGATCAGCATGAAAATGTAGAACTATATAAATGATATCAAATGAACATATAATCATGATGGTAGAAAATACATAGCAGCATCTACGTCTCATATTTTGTAAACACAACAAACAGACGCTTATAACATAATATTATAAAAAATAGCAGTTCTGTCTTAATGCAACACTCTTACCACGTCTTCAGTAACTGTGCTAATTATTTCGTCGTTGTCTTCGTCTTACATATTCTGAACAACAATGCACAGAATCGTAGGCAAATCAAAATGGTCGATTAATTCATAGCGTTCCAAACGTACCTTTATCATGTCCATGGTACACCTGACCGAGTCGCTTGCGTCGGATATATCGCTCATTAAAAAGTCATCCAAATAGCTTATCTATCAATATCATACCGCAAGCTGCTCGCGAGTTATCGGCGCTTTCGAGCTATAACAGGTCTTCTCTATATCATGTGTATATGTAGCTTAAACAACCTGGTGTGATATGCTTACATTAGTGCATGTCCGGTGTCCTTTGCTAATAGGGTGACGAACAATTGTTTCTTACGGATCCTTCTTGTGCTGCAGTCTAGTAATTTGCCAAAAATAACAGAATACGTTATATTGTCAATCATCCGACCAAGCTCATTGCAGAAATCATTGCTTCACCACATACGAGTCATAAAACTTATCATTACCGTCTCCTTGGACGCTTTGACAAGTTGCTTTTTTTTATCAATATCTAACACCAAGTTTACATTTCGTTGTCCTCAAGATCCTTCAGCTTGCTGAGCAAAAACATTCTCAAGTCACGTCGTTACCAACATCCTTGGTTCGTGCCAGCATGGCTTGCATCTCAGAGACTTCATCTGCATTCTTGCCATGCTAGAGCCTTATTAAGTATACCTTAGTGGGAGCGAAAGCTGAAAATTAGACAAATGACATATGGTTGAGTGTAATATATTCCAACAAGTCCCATCAAATACGACAGTGTGCCCTGTGTAATGTGTGTATTCTATAGTTTTTTAAAGAGATTCCGAGGCTACCAGTAATGAGATTGTGGTGAAGCGATTTGAGAAAATTCGAAGTGATAGAAGGGTTGATTGATCGAAAACGACGACTGATCGTCTAGAAGAATCGATTGGCTGTTAAGCTGTACAATATCGAGATCGAATGTCAAGATACCAAGATCGATTATCAAGATACCAGGTTCGAGATTATATACGGTGATCAAGGCTGAGAATATGATTGGAGATCAGGGAGATCGACTATCGATCAAGGTGGTCGACGATCAGGGAGATTGACGATCGATCAGGGGTAAACCACGTATGCGAAGGAATGATCAACGGAATGCAGAAGACACGTGGCACCATACCCTGGTATACAGACATGTACAATGGTAGTTTTCGCTTTTGGTTGGTTAACATTAAACAGAATTCTATCTTCTTTTAAGTATACGTGCCGACTTCTCTTCCGGGCTGGAATATTGGCCTCCCAATGTCAGGAAAGTCATGCACACTAAAATCAAGTAATTTCCCCAGATAACTGGCTGGGGATCAAGAATTCTCACCCCCCCCCAACTGCGATTGGACGCAGAAAGAACGTAAAGGACAAGGCGCAAGATCGCGAGAAGGCTCAAGTGGTCAGAAGGCTCGCGTATGAAGCATCCACATAGTGGACAAGGAGATCTCGTTGAGATCTAGGTGGCTTACATCAAGTAACCTACCAGTATACCCGTGATCATGTGAAGATTTCCACTCGATCACAAACCCCATCCCCAACACGGTCAAGTTTTCCCTCGACATGAGCCCACCGAGAAGAGTGCAGCCCGCCCTACCGACGGTACACAAGGTGAGGAAAAAATACGTCTATACGGTATCGGAGTATCCTCTCCGATAGTCGGTCGTCTGGGCACCAGTGGAGAGTTGGGATCGCCTCATAAAATAAGCGATCGCCACTCCACCACAAAGTTATACCTAGCGGTATGAAGGGGGGGGCGTGGGAACAGCAAGTAGTAGGTGAGGGAAACTAACCCTTAGAAAATATATCAAGTATGCGGAATGATATTACAAGATCAGAAGATGAAAGTTTACGAACATATAAAAAATCAAAAAAATAATAATAATACAAGGCTGGATTATATAAAAATAAACAAAGGCATATAGTATACGTACGGCATGACTAATTCCAGTACGAAATGTGGCCCCAAACCAAACATTCGATCATTTTTTATCGTCTAATCATAAATGAGAACATTAAAAGATAAGTCACGCTTGATTTACCATTAATATTGGGGTTTCTAGAAGCTATCGCTCAGTGGTATGTTGCTCAGCGCTAAAAGTCTCCAATGAATATTAGATTTTGTGTGGTAGCACCATATTAATCGCGAACGCGTTATCCAGCTACTTTTGTTATAATTTTTTTCTCTATTTTGTACAGACGCACCACATGTGCAGATCGTTTTATTTGTGCTGCTATACCACCCCAGCCATCTATTATTCAGTACATATTTGAGCGCCAGCTAAAAAAATTTTAGGCGCGAGCAAAATATGCTCATCAACTATAATGCTTACTTACCATTAGTATTATATAGTAGCTGGGTGGTGCTGCACAAAAACGTTTTAGCCGGCGCTAGGGTTTGAAATGTAAATAGCATGTATACATTTATAACACAGTTTCTAGATGATCTGCAATCCATATCGGTTCATAGTTGTGTGGCTCTCGTGTGGCTATAGCGTTCTTTTCTGGGTGCTCGCTGAGGCATAATCCAAATGCTAAGTTTATCGCATGCCGAAATGTACTTATTAAAGCACTTTGTCACTCTTCGAAAAGTCAACCGTCGACGCATTGCACACATAATCTCGAAGAATTAATCACCTTAACAAGGCCGATATGACTTTCCACGACAACAAGCCGTTAATATACAAGAATCAAAATGTGCTAACGGTTCCCAACCCGAAATACGTTGTGAGTAAAAAAAATTATCTTGCTGGGTCAATACTTCTGTATTATAAAACTCAAAATACGTTTGCACCGCTAAATGCCATTCAGGCAGAAGATGCTGAGATCTGCCTTGTCAATATTAATGAGGATTTTATACACTTGTTAATCATTCTACGATACACAGATGGAGATACCATTGGCACTTAATTCTGCCATTACATACGTAAAGTATACAATTTTAATAACTTATAATATTTCTCTACTTGTAGTAAGTAGATATATATATTTATATGCATACACAACTGTTGTCAAATTTGATATCCGCACCCTTGTGCCCTTACGCCAAATCATTTCTTACATTTATTTTTCTTATACTATTGCTCAAAGTAAAAGAACCAGAAAATGTTCCCGTACCTTCATTTCATACCCTCCTTATCCGTATTTTGTATTTCTCTCACAATTCAAGTCTTCTGGAATATAAAACATAAAATCTGTTATTCACAACTGATTTGGCGTCTTCCTTAATCTCTGAGACTTCCTATCGGTACTCCTCTGGAATACACACATTCAAGGACGTCAGATATATATTTATCGTACAATATTATGGAAAAATAACGATTTGGATGGAAAAGTGTCAGCAAGTCATTGCTGCACTTATTGGTCCTGACTATCTAATTGTGCTCAACTTAGTAAACTATCGCAGTGGGTAGCGAAGAGTTTATGTACAACTAAGATCTATTCTAACCACGTACAATGATCAGAGAACTGCTTCAACTGCATAGAGAATCCCACAAGATTATTGCGCAGAATTTTGATGGTTGCACATTATATTTGTGGGAGAAAGCGTGCGATATCAGAACTTCAGGAATGTTTTAAGATGTGATCGTGTTAATGGTATGCTGTAGGTCTTTTGTCTTCTGAAGACTTTTTTATATACCACGGAATGGTCTGTCGGATGATCTACAGCATAAATTTGCTGAAACGGAGCCAATATGAATAGTTGTTTTATGAGCGACCTCAATACATACGACTAGGTGTACAGACACCTTAAACGTCATAATTTGGTTATTTCTAATTGCGATCCCGAAGGGTAAAGCTATTAGTGACTGTGCGCAAGGTTGAATGCCGAACTTTTAGATCGTACTTATCTCTGTGTGTGTCGGTCTGTAATTAACGCGGTTAGGTGTACCTTACACGTACTAAGTGTGACCTAGCCTGTCCCCACCATATAGGTATATAGGCATATACGAAGTCACTCTTTGGCTAGGTCACTGTTAAACGCACGCACGTGATTGGCTTAAAATTGATTAAAGGTGAATATGACCACATAAGCAAATGCTAAACGCTTATAATCAAAGGCTAATCGCGTTGCCCAAGTATACCGTGCTGGGTTAACATATACAATAACAGCATCATACTCATGCTTTAGTCACTGCTGTTGTATAGTGTTTTGCAACTTGATTCAGTTCTATGAACTGAATTACTTGTATCAAGGGGCCAGCTCCAGAGCTTGCTCCCCTATCTTATATGCGTGGTGGGTATACAGCTATTGATATAATTATGTCGATTAGTTTCGCATTTAGTACATGCGCCCAGAAATCAAATATCAACATAGATGGAAAAGGGAATTGCCTAATTTACTCTAGATTTGGTTAAATTCAATCCCTTTCACGTTAAGTAATCGTTTACATCATCATTTTCGATAGGTCGATGCTAATTCTGAATCAAACCTGTTTTCTCTTTTGAATACCCCATAAGCACTATCAATTACACAGCTAAATGTCATCGCTCAGTAGCTAAGGGCTTGGCCTACGGCGTATCAAATAGGTTTAGATGACGGTGAGACCTCATCATTTACTATAATGAAGTTTTCGACTTTATTTGTGATTTCTCGTACAAGAAACTATCGAGCATCGCGTGATAAAATAATAGTTTCCCTCTTTCTCTACAGACCTGACTACAGGCTACAATTCTTATTTAATCGACCAAATAAACCAGCATATATTATGAAGATCAAGAAGGTCACGTGCAGCTTTAAATGACATTTAACGGACAAGCATTTGAATACGTACAGAATCACAAAGACTGAGGCGAAAAAGGAGAGGTAAATGTAGAAGAATACAAGGAAAGTGGTAATCGCGATGAATACGATAAAACCGTATTACATACAATTATACAGATTAGCAGCGTCAAAATAGAGGTTACAAGACGAAGATGATAGAACAAGGGTTTTACCAAAAATCGTGCCAAGCTGAACTTTTCTATTTATCTGCTTATTAGGTTTTTTAAGCGAGGGATGATGCTGCCGCTAAAAAAACTTGCTTATGTGCAAACAACTCCCGCGCGCTCGTCCATCGTAAGTTCTCGTTCAAATATTTCTCCGAATGCATTTAGTGCAGAACTAAAGAGTCGCCATGGCGGTTTCCCGCTCACAACAAGTTTTAGCTATGTGTTTATCGACGTGGTTTGACATGTTTCACGGTAGACTGCGGTTATTTTATAACATATTGTATTGGCTACAGAATTGGAGACATAAGAACAGAATAGGATGATAATTCGGCGGATATGTTACCAGGCACGATCTAGATGTGGATACGCTACCATTCCATGCCTTATAGCTCCAGAGAGGTGTTAACATGTTAAATGGTATGCTAATCATGGAAAAGTTGCACACAAATAGTTAACCAATCCATGTGTGCAACTTTTCCGTTTATACTTTCCACTTTTCCACAAGTGGCCGTTCTCAGTGTTTACATAAAAAAGTTAAGAGGGAGTGCATCTAACCAAAAAACTGGTGAATTTTAAAATCCCCGATGTATATTAGTGAATAGTGTACGATCATTATTTTTAACAGGAAAAAAGAAAATTGGGGAAAGGGGGAAGATATTACATCTATTCCATCTTCATATTTCTGTTTCACCACACAATTCCAGAATTTGTGCCTCTGCTGAATAATGACCTCGAATGAGGATTTTTTTTAAATGGGGGCGTTACGTTGCACTTTGTTCCTAGTGGCCACAGACCGAGGTCGGTCGATACGAGATTACATTCGGTTGTAGATTTTACCGAATGAAAGGGATCACTGTTAGTGCTCGCCTGAAATTACGCTTTATAAGCGCTCCCGAACTTATGAGATACGATTAATGCGCACACTAAGTCCACACGTGACGAATCATAACAAAAATCGGCCACTCCTTGTCATATTTAGATTGCATGATAGACGTGTATACGTAGGAAATGTTTGTGCGTTTGAACTGGCACTTTAAGCAATCCGACTATCTAATGATGCCGTCCTACGTTTTACCTTTTTCTAAAATTCTCAAATAAGTGTTTACTACCTTGGCTACAGATCGGTCATTTATCGGCTACTTTGGAATCAAACTAAAAGAAGCGTATTCAAGATAAGTGTTAGTGGTAATTATTGCATTGAAAGTAAAGCAGCGTACCTTCGAAAGTACTTGACACTTTTTCTTGTCGTACCTTGTATTTAGTCTACCTGGAAGTCCAAAAAAATTGGATTCAATCTTTCTAAACTCTACCCTTTTTGGCACTTCTTAGTAATTTTTTTGTCGTAACCAAGCCACTTTGTATGCATTAAAAAATCGTGAGAATTATTGAAGTATTGCAGATAATAGTGATACACGCATTTTATTAGACACACTTTTTCATGTAATCGGTGTCGGGGGTGTGGTGAATTTCAGAACAGACACAAAACATGAAGAGAGGCACTTGTATGGAAAAATAGGCAGGCGAAGGTGCTAGCACTAAACAACTGGAATTTTATTGAAAAAATATTAAGACATCCATTTACAGCTTATAAAACCTGAAGTGCTGTACACTGAGCTTTTCGATCGATTCTGCAACAGCATGTATGTTTGAAGCTTTTCTAATGTGTCTCAAAATACAGTGGTAGCTGCTAAGATCAACGCTGTTTGATCAGGAAAAACTAATTTGTGGCGTTTTTGAAGCTACCTGGAGTCAAGTAGTCTACCATTGAGGACTCACTATATTTTGTGTCGACGATGCTCGTGTATCTCGCTCGTTTTGATCTTCCATAACTTAATTTGGTATATGATACAGTATTTACACCAGCATCACGATAGTTACTTGTCTGCATACAAAACTTCTAGTTATAGGAGCTGATATTGAGCCTCAACTTTCTGCTAATAAGCCTACGCCTCTCAAATATTGTCCAATCAATCGAATCCCGGAGACCCTTTTTTGATCAGATTGTAAACTTGGACGTATTGAAAATGATTTTATTTATCGCATTTCACCTTCTACCCTCTAGATTGGCTTTACAAGCGTAATCTAATACCTCCTTTGAGCAAATGTAAACATTTTACAAATTTCAGGACAGCTTTCCGACTATTTAGAAGACGATAGATACGCGCCAGACGAGCTAAAACCACCGGAAGGCTATATTACAGCCATCCAAACAAAACCAAACGGTGGACAACCTTTAGAAAGTCGACACGAAGTAGTGAACATTTAGTAGCAGCGCTTTCGGCACATCCAGCAGCCCACTAAATTGAAGATGTTGGGCCGTTCGATCCTAAACTTGATGCTAAGGATGATGCTCAGGAATTCAATCTGAGGTCTAAGATTGTCTTAGACAACGCAAAGGTTACTATATGGCAAATGCCAAACGGCTGGGTTCATTTTTTATTCGGCTGGGTCATTCTGAGTCATTATCAGAATTAGCGCAGAATACGCCCAATTTCGTCAGAAGTAAATCCCAAATACTCAATTCACGATTACTGTATATTCGCTTGTCCATGCAAACCTCAAAATGAAGATTCTATTGCAATTTGCGACTAAAACCCTTCTACAGTCCTTAATCCAATCCTAGGAGCAACAACAACACAGGTGCGTTTTTATTACGCGCAACATAGTCCATTCCGGGAAACCCGTAAGTGCGGCATTGTCACCGCTGACGTCTGCGATACACTTGGACGTGACACATCCTCCTCGTCGTGTCTGTACGAAGATGCCAGAAACACCTTCGTCTCGAGTATAAATGGGTCGCTCATGAACTGGGCCGTCCCTAGTATGCCCACATTGCCAATCAGAATACGCACTGATTTAAACTAGCAGAAGGGCATCTGTACAATTCCAATCAATGTGGTGATTCCTTTATTACGGGGAAGGCGACATGGAGGCCATGAAAGGCGAGCTTGATCTTTCACCAGATTACACGCTATGGAATAGCTATTTTGATATCAAGGCCAATTGTATCGAGGTAGTGACGCCTGCACCGACGATGTTTTGATAAGCAAGTACAGCCAAAGAGATGGGGTACTGGGTCAAGCCGGTGCGTCCGCAAATTTAATCTCATATAATAGTTAGATACGTGGCTATTCCATGATGTAGCTGCTGTGGCGCTTACGACGTCAGGAGAACCGAATGGTCCAAGTGCTGGAGTGCTCAGTGCGATATCTGTGCAGACGTCATGGATTGATACGTACTTCCCGCTTCCTATTATACTTGGGAGATCGTAATAATGTGCGCGGACCTGATAAGTGGTTGGATCCGAAGAGTAGTGATCTACCAAACTTAGAAGAAAAAATTACTGTAGGATTCGGTCGTTTATGAAATGGTAATTAACCGGAGGCCGATTACTTGACGCACCGTAGATTATTGCACGCGAGTGACAGCGCAGTAGATGACTATGGATTTGAGAGAAGTAATAACGAACAATTTTCGTGCCGCAGAAAGCGGCAATTAACCCCTGATTACATCCTTACGGCGTGACACAATGCGGTCGACGTGAACGATTTGAGGATAAGACAGACTTCGGCGCTGCATCAATGCGTGCTCATCGTGCTACTTTGCACGGGAAAGCGAGTAAAGAGTAATGGTGAATTGAGTATTTGGAATCTACTCCTGAAGAAATAAGGCGTATTTCTGAGCTACTTCGATCAACAAATTACAATGACCCAGCCGTAAAAAAAATGAACCCAGCCGTTTAGCATTTGCCTACGTTATAAAAATGCCATTAACACTTACCTTACCGCGTATAAATTCAATAGGTGCTATTTAGATGTCTCATTTTACTTCTCGAAGCTATCATAGACGCGCTGCAGCTTACTTATCAATATGTTTTCACAAACAAACATTTACCTCTGAAAGGCATGATATAGTAAGTAAAGGGCCACAAAAATTAGGCAGAAAGAAAGATCTCATTAAAGGCCTCCGAATATATTTGCCTAAATTATATATGAGGGGTAAATATCCATAATAGGTACTGGAGGTAATTATCGGCTCCCTAGATTATTCGGGTGAGATAAAAGAAGTATAAAAGTAAGTGCAAATTAAGCAAAAGAAACAACCAGATAGTGTGACACCTCCCAGACAGCACATACAATTTTTATTTGCAGGCCAGGAAAGGCTGCAAAAATTTGATGTGTCAATACTTATCAACAAATGTTGAGCATATTACTACCACTAATTTAAAAAAAGTTGTTTTTTCAGATGAATCTTAAAAAATTATTTAAATATATCAAATAATTTTTTATTTTTCGGGAAGATTCCACGACGTCTAACATCTCTTACTTAAAACTATCTTGCAGTCTGCTGTGCCCCTCGAAAATATAAAAATGTTAATAAGCTTAAAATTGGCACCCACCGACAGGTTAATTTTAATTCGAAATAATCCAGCACCTAATAAAATTAATCTATAGGATGCCAACGAATAAACACTCGAGGTGCAGCCTTAAAACGTATACCTGTTTTATTCAAACAAAGAACATGAAAGGTACTCTTTTTTTCGAGTGTTTAGTTAATTTCGATTCATAATCTATCAGCATTGCAATTTAAGTTGTTGTAAAATGCTGAACTTGCGAGCAACTGAAGTGTCAGATTTGCATTTTTTTCAATAACAACTAGACACCTGACTAATTTTCATGATTGTATCCACATACTAATTGCCATATCTTGTAACGCTAGCTTAAGATCAATACCATATCGCTTGTACAAGTTAGGTCATCATGTTTGGTGACGATCGTTACACAATCTGTGCGCTAACGATCACTTCAGATCAAACTAGACCCGAAAAGGTCCAAAAAAATTGGGCTCGATGTTAGTATGATCGAGCAATAATAATTTTGAAAGGGACGATTGCAGTACCTGCGTAAATGGGGCTGAAAACCAACGTACCTTTCGTTGCGAGCCCAAGGGGTTATCCTATTTATTAGTGACTGTGCGTAATGTGAGTGCCGAGCGTTCAAAATCTAAATAATTTCTGTGCGCCTGTGTGTATGTAAATAGCGCAAGGTGTACCTTTCATGTCGTACTAAACGCAATGAATCCTGTCCCCTCCTCATATACAGCAATTAATTATAAGTGTCATTCCTTGACAAGGTCACAATTTACGTCTGCAAAGAAAGTGTGAGTCACACTCCAATGCCCGCACATTAATTTAAAATTTACTAAGGAAGAACGAAGGACTAACAAGCAAATGCTCGAAAGCCAAGTGCAGTAAATTCTCGCATCTATTAGTAAGTAAATAGTAGTTTAATTCGTATTACCTCATGAGTGAAAATGTACAAAGTTATGGTCATCCTCTATACTCAATGTCATACAAAGGCCCCTCAATGTGATATCTCTTCATGATTAACAATTCTATGTTATCGGCTTGACTTCGTGGTCGACAGCGCAAACGGGAAGGGCGGCCCCCGTCTTCCTTTGTTTATAATCGTCACTTAAATAGATCAACATAAATCAATGGGTAGGTTTTTTTACACACAAATATCCATTAGGACGTACATTAACTAGCAGACAGTGCACAACATTATCCTATCCTCCACCCACCCAAATGGGAGTTAAATCTATAGGGTTACTTAAAAAACACCTCCATTTATTGCTAAATACTCCTACGTGCCACTTGTGGAATTAAGTTATACTATTTGGTAGAGGTCCTTTTATACTTTATAGCATTTACGATGATATAAATTATAAAAAGGACTTCCACCAACTGCAACAAGAGAACGTCTACTATGTTCACCCGTGCCGTGACTGGTGTGTCTCGGCAAGTTAGACCGTTAACTGGATCTAATGCAAGCCTATCAGGTACCAACAGATAGTATGAAAAGATCAATGACGTCTTACATCTCCTGCTGTAAACACCGATAACGGTCGTGGGAAATCTGAACTTTTGGATTTTGTTATTCCATACATCTGGCGCTTCAGAGCAATTATCGACAACAAATAAGCTTATAGATAAATAATGAAATTCAGTTATGCTTAAAAGAAGGTGGATGGATCTGCTAGCTTTTTGAGCTTACTTTTTTAGTTTTAGTCCCTCACCCGTAACCCTTTGACAACACCACGGTCTGCGTTGAATTAAAAGGGTGAACATCTACGGTTTGCCAACCCGATTGTTACTGTAACTTTAGTAAATGAATAGAGGGTCCAGATGGCAAGCCAATTACGCGATTATGGACAATGTTGCACTTTGTTAGGCGATAACAAGGCAAGCACTGAATGTGCTTAAAAACTATTATCATCAGCATTAAAAACTCTTATTCTCAATTTAACATGCAGGCGACCACGGATCGATGAAAAACACGCAGCAGTACATCAAAATTATTAATTTAAGTGCAAAATTATGCCGTCAGGCTCAATGATCATAATGTATGGGCATCGTTTCGCATAGCTTCCAAGAAGTAAACTTTTTTTAATGACGACCGTACGATTGGCTATCCTTTTACAAATAGTGAAGTGTAAGGGAACCCGCCGTGCATATTTTTAGTGTTGCCTAAACGAAAGATAACAGGATTCAATTAATCAGCCTATGTAGTGCAAGAGACAAGGATGCCTGGTCATATCGACGAGTTTAGGTCACTGCGATCATCGCCAAGATCCACGAATACCAAAACTTCTGTTTCCACGATTAAAAAAGAATGTCCACAACGACGCCACGGCAGCCTAAATAAAATCGAAACTGTGGTGAAGCGGTCGGGATAAATCACGACCAATCGCAACTTTAGTATCATGGATACGGTTGGGACCGGACTCAGATGCTTTGGGACTGACCGTAGGATATCTCCAACGATATGAACCGAGGGTGTCCCGTTCTGACCATCGGTCACGGTAATAGTCGGATTGTACCATTTCAATGGAAGAAATGGATGGTGGGAGGCAAAACTACGCAACATAAACTGAGATACAACGAGTAATAAAAGTAGTTCTAGCTGGTAAAATGTTAAAGAGGAAGTGTATTGATATACTACTAAAGCACGGGTCAGCTTTTGTTCGGACTGGAATATATGGGGCCACCCGACGTTCGATGTTTGTCGTGTATGTTCTTGCTTAAGGTTTTTCTATAGATTGTTTGGCTAGGGACGGAGATACACATTCAAATTAGCCGCCATCGGACGCGGCAAGCATTTCAAGGCAAGGTCTTCAGACGGCTCAAGTGGTCAGAAGAACAATCGATTCAAGCATCTACTTTTGGGCAAGGCGACCCCATGGAAGGTCACGGCGACTCTGGGAGAGTGCTCATTGTAAAGGCTGGTCGTGTGAATAATTTCCACGCAGCCTATTCTAACTCGGTCAATCGACCTCAAGTCACCCAAAATAGTGCGACCCACACGCCAACCGGTTAACGAGGTAAGAAGTAACAACAAGTCAACAAACACGCAGTCTGGGACCACCTTCGTCAGTTTTTTTCCGGGCACCAGTAAATGCTTGGTTGCGCATCGGTAATTTTCCGATAAAGAATTCACAACAATATTTTATAGGACTTATCAAAACTTCATCTGTCAATACATAAGTGGGTCAAGTCAAATACTGTGGATCAAGAACTTTTAGATATTTTGAACCGATAAACATATAAATAGACGAGCATTTAAGTCCCCCTCCTATTTCTTTGTCTGTCGACCAATAAAATAGATTTTGTAGGGCTGTCGATAGTATTGCTACCGCAATTGCATACCTTTGACTACATCCACGCCTAAATATATCGGCAACTGTTACTAACCATGTTTGCACTGATTGGCGTCGTACTCTTAATGAAAGAAATCACGTTGCAACAGAGAAAAACCTGTCATGAAGCTTTAGGTACGCTGTCGATTCTAATAATGAAGGCAGCCACGACCATACAGATATTCATCCGAACAAGAAGACCCCTGAGCACATTTGTGAAGTAGGGGACGTGCTAAACCACTTCACACGCAACAAAGTGGGAACCCGAATTTTCCTTCAGTGTATACCCGAATCGTTTGAGAGGACAAGAAGGTGATACGCTCTAGTAAAATCGGTTTGCCCTGGAGTAATGGTCAGATATACAAAATTTGCAGTTTAGGGCAAGAACAAGTATGCCTTAATGTAGATCGGTGGGTCCCAACCTAAACTTCATGTGCATATGGGAGCGAGATGATACATAGCGCAAGGTAACCTGGTATGGCAGAAAGGAACAAATTCAGCCTTTCTGTCGTATTTTGTATTAATTATTGTATGGATAAGGGTGGCTTCTCTGTTGGCCACGTCCATTTTTCGACATTTGAATGGAAGACCCCTTCGAACCGCTACACCCGGGTCGATTACACATGCACCCTCTTAATCACACTCACAGATCTACGATTTTCAAATAGTAGTTCCTAATTCGTATAAGTCGCTGAAATATTTAGAAAAACATCGGATGTACTTCACTATTAGCCTGGATTGTATAGAGGCGGCCAAGCCTTTCAGTATTTAATAATGTATATACTGTATTTCCTAGGATAATTCAAAGGCTTGGTAAAGACCTGTTTTTATAAATCAACCATATTTATGAATCACGAAGATTCTTGATTTTCATTTTGTGCGAAAGGAAAATCAGTACACTAGCGGATTTTTTCCTTTTGAAACACATCATTACTATGTGCCAAGTAAGCCTCACGAATGCAAAAAGGCTCTATATCAGCCAACATAAGGCTAAGAATCCGAAACTGAGCCATATTGTCCTGGTAAAGTGGGATTTAAGCAAATCGAAGTTAACCTCACCCGGTCTGCGATGTTTATCATTCTCAACAAGATCACTGATTTGGAATCGACGATAGATACTTAATTTTCCGCCAAACTTATACGCGTCGCTTAGAATTCGAAGCTGGATGAAGCTTCATCAACTTGAGTGCTTTAATGTCAATCAAGGAATGCTGCCCCAACTGGATACATTATCAAGGCTAAGGCCAAGGTGTGTTCTGAACACACCTTGGCCTACCTGAGAGTACCATAAAGTTCTCCAGTGTATGGCTGTAATAATTTAGCAGCGAAACTCGCTGCTCAGCATAAGGATCCATGACCAGAGTGGTTCAGCAAATAGGAAGCCAAGGATGCAACATTGCCTGGACTTCGGGCTGTAAATGATTGCTATAATCTTAAGGATGTATTCATGATGGACAAAACTGGTACATAGTAAATTTAAGAAATATTACTTAAGTTTAGAACCGTACAATACTGTAATGCTTTAGGCCGATTTTACAACATGGTTCTAGAGACCAAATTTGCGCAGAAAAAGATTGAGGGTCTCAAGAAATAGAAGATCAGGGTTAATTATATTCTTAAAACCGATTTGAAGTCTGGAATTTTTCAGCTCGATAACTGGTTTCATCACTTTTTTATTCAGGCACGGTCGTTAATTGGCTTCGTGGCCCATGTAGATGGTGATGAAAAACTCTAGTTTTATTTATTAGGGAAGCAAAATTATCGCTTTTAAGCGCAAGCCCGGAGAGCAGCTTGGATTTTACCAAATAACGACAAGAAGCCCTGTATGACTGGTACGTTCTTCCAGGAGTGGTTAAAGAAATCAGACACCGATTTGAAGGTAAGCAAATTTATAGATTGTCGCTCCATTGAAATTTATTGGTGCGCTTAAAAGATTTCAACAAAGAAGTATCACACCCAGTTCAGCAAGAGAAAGTTCTTTTGATAGGTAATTTGTCATCTGATACTACCAATGATCTGGATCTGGAAAATGTTCATGTGCAGTTCCTGCTTCCCAACTGTACCTCCAAAAACATGTCCATAGATGTCGATGTCATTGCTGCTTTCAGGCGTCACAAATAGCGCAACCGTCTTCAGAATGTTGTGGACCACAAAGAACAGGGCAATGTCAACATCTACGATATCGACGGGTGGACCGCCTTGAAAAGGAACGTGGCAGGCTGAGGAAATATTTCAGCTGTAACTATGGCAAACTGCTCCTGCCACACTGATATCTTTGCATCATCTATTCTGACTTCTCTGATTGATCAAGAGATGCAGGGAGTTTAGCGGGAAATGCAGAATGTAATCGGAATTTTTACTCTCAGGAATTACGTGGCCATTGCCGATCTGATAAAAAATTGAGAGGATGACGCAGATTACCTGGAGATGGATGACTGTGAGGTTACCCAGATGGTGCAGGAGGCTGATGAGGAGGAGAAGTAGGTGGGTGAAGTGGAAGTGGATGAGACCAGCAAGGAGGAACAGCTTAAGTATCTAGCCGACGCTTCTTCCATACTTGACTTGTAGATCACGGCTAAAAGAATTCTTCATAGGCGTACTTGTGAGCTTGAGACGTCCATCCGTATGGATGCCACCACTCTGAGCTCACGTTTTCTTGGTTTTACTAATTTGATACACTAAGACACTTGTTTTCTTCAATAGCGTGCATTTTCATACAGGAAAAGATTTTATTTGCTCAAGAGTATTCTCATAGGTTTATTTGTTCTCTGGGAAACAAATAAAAGTTTCATGGTTATGAGCTATAAGTTGTGAGTTAGCGGCCCTAGAACGAGCGTGGTGAAACACATTTTCAGTCCTCCCTCTACTAACTTTTAGCCTCGGTGGACACATTTTCTATAAGTTTCCAGAGGCTATTATTATCGGATTATGGTGGCGTCGCACATAGGGAATTCTACCAAGTAAATTACAGTAAATTAATTTGTTTTACAAAGGTTATAAAAATTAAGTATTTACCAGATACACTATAGTTTCGACCCCAAGGGGTGAAGCTACTAGTAGTGTGCGCAAGGTTGAATACCGAACTTTTAAATCTTACTTTTCTGTTTGTATGTGTGTGTGTGTCTGCCTGTAAATAACGTGGTTAGGTTTACCTTACCCGTACTAAGTGCGATATAGCCTGTCCCCCCTTATCGATATATAGGCATAATGGGTGTCACTATTTGGCCAGGTAAATATTGTGATGCACGCATATGATTGGCTTGAAATCATTTAAAGGTGAATTCAATCACATAAGCAAATGCTGGACGCTCTTAAGCAAATTCCGATCGCGTTGCCCAAGTATAATGTACTGTGGTAATACATATATTAACAGCATTATACTCATTCTTCAGTGTCTGCCGTTGTATAGATTTTTCAACTTGATTCAGTTCTCCGAGCTGGATTACTTTTATTAAGGACCGAGCTCCAGAGGTTGCTCCCCTATCTTAAAGTCAATAATTAAAGGTTTAAAAATTGAAAAACTATCCGGAACCACTCACTCCTCTTCCAGCCCAAATTAAAGTCTATCCAAAATCAGAAGAATAACAGCTTCAGAGACCACTAACACAGGACCTCACATTTTGTTCGTAAAATTGATTCGGGTTGTGCTTCATGATCCGAGACACTTAACCATCCTGGTCGTGTGCTGAGGTTGTTGTCCTTCGTTAGGAAATTGGTGTAAGTTTTGGCTGATTGTCCACTGATGATCTAATCAAATCTTATGGAGAGGACGAAAGAGCACAGACAGAGCTCAATAACCAAGAGATATTGAACGCAGTGTAGAAGAAGGAATAAAGGAAGGTGCTGAAGCAGAAGAGGAGGCAATTGTAGACAGCTTGACCAAGTGCGAGCAGGTTCCCATCTTTGATAGTGCCTGCTATTTTACATATCTGTCCTAGGAAACCCACCGTTAAATGTCCAAGCTACCCCGCAGCCTACAGAATGACATTCGCATTGCTAACGCCACACAACATACCCTCGATGCTTGGCTTTTATAGGTTTGCTCTCCCACGTTTGGTACAAATTCTTCATCTAGAGACTTATATCTCGCTTCATGGCTATTAGTTATATGATAAAAGTTAGTGACCATAGAACAACCATTAGAACGACCTCGGTGGACGCCCAATCGTATAAATAGCGGAGGTTATTGGATATCGGGGGAAACGTCATCAGAGGGAGCACTGTATGTAAATTATTTGAGTTATGAGGATATATGTTATTCACGGAACAACTGTAAGGCATAAAGTAGTACGATGGTAGCCAAGTATTTGCCTTTAGGCCCACCGCAGACATTTGCGTGGGTTATATTAGTTTCCCTCAACTTATCTAATATAAATATGCATAATACAGGAGATCCCACGACCTTCGCATGTCCTTCGATACCGAGAAAGTCAAGGTTGTCAGTTTGTATGATCTTGTGGCAAATTTTAGAAAGAATACACCCGAAGAAAGCGTTCAGTCGTCATTTTCAAAAAATGATTGCTATTATGACCATCACATACAAGAATGGGCTTCGTTATACGTACTAAACCCTTCTGAATTCAATTTTGTTTTGACTTATGGTACATGTAAACGAACAATGTGGTACGTATAAAAAATATCTTTCTGCCAACAAAAAATTTGACGAAGAAATGCCGTTTGAGCACTTACATGAGCTGTTGCTGACGATCAAGCGACATGTGTAAATGCTACTGAAAGAGAGAAATAAAGAGCGTAGCGGAACTTTCAGACTAGAATGACGCGTCATGATTTGTCAAGCAAAAAGAAGCACCTGACCGCAACCATGAATACCGGTACTTCGTCCAAAAGAGTGGTAGCACTCTTACGCACATCATTAGTCTATCCGCTATACTCGTTGTATCTAAGAGCGTCTCCAGCAGTACGTATAATTCAACTTTTTGTAAGCCAATGAGATCTCAGTATAACTTTGCTCGAACTTATACGCAGAAAACTTCACAGCAGCTAGAATAACTTCTAATGTAAGTCGATTTTCTAGCCACATTTAATATTATTATTTTTCCGGCTGTATTTTATTACTTCAATTCGATTTTAGTTCCAAATTTGTTGTCAGACCATGATGTTCAGTGAGATTATCAGCGCGACCGCTAACACCGTTTTCGAGGCGATGCATAAAGTTGTAACGATCATCCAATAAATTGAGACACAACCAAATGTTCGTAGACGTATTAAAATTGCGATTATGAACAGGAAGAAATCGTCAAGATCAAGTAGAACAAGTACAACGCGTATCGGCAACCGACATAGAAACTGGGAAGTCTGGTACTAACCCTGTTGAGTAAATACTTTGTTGATATACATCAACGTAGAGTACCAAAGATTTTAGACGGAGGCCCCGCATGTGTCGTGACCTTTTCTTGATAATTCACGATGTTGTTGTAGACTGCGACGAATACTTTGAAAAAAACTGTGTGAGTTGTCGGTGTATCTAAATACAGTGCTTATCTAATACTTACTCCTTATTATATAGAACTGCGCAAAAAGTCTAGACTACCCTCTCTTCTTACAATTACAGTCTCTCTTTCATCTTTCGTACGAGTATACCGTTGATACTTGTGATGAGAGATACAGAGTTGCAGAGTTGCAGAGTCAACTGCCTTGAAGATATTGGATCGGTTTTTTAAGGCTGCTATCCATTTCTTTGAAGATGAAATTTTTGGCCGGCCAACTCTGAAGGACACAAACAATATTAGTTGAGCAAAGGGTCACAGTGGGTTCCCCGTAATGCTGGGCTCCCTAGCTTGTACTCACTGGGAATGGATAAATTAGCCCAAGGATTGGCACGGTCAAATAAAGTCCGGTCATGACAAGAAGAAGCATGCATCCATCAAACTTGAAGCTGTTGCTACGCAAGACCTGCGGATCAATATTCCGGATAGATACATAGACATTTACTAAATTATCTCAATATTTACTGCATTTTTGAAGGTAATCTATTTATTTCTCGCAGGATACATCTTCTTATGCTGATGCTCAATGGAACGACTGCTTCTTCGAGTGATAAACTTTATGGACTTGAGTATCAACAATTATATTAACTCACTGAGCGGAAATGTTCCGACTACCAAGTGTGTATTAAGGCCTTTACAATACGTGTTACCAATGAAATTTTTTATTGAAGCGACTTCAAGAAGCCTTTCAAAGGGCATTGAGCAAGCTTTTGGAGTTTTTAATCACTCCTATCATATTATTGCGCGCCCTTCTCCGTAATCAAATGCAACGACAATTGCATTTAATTGTGAAAACCGTGATCATTATCCAGAACAAAAAAATCGAAGATGAGCGACATATTCAGATCACATACGATTGTATTTGGACAGAACTATATTACTATCACGAGGTAAGTAATTACGCTCGAGAAAGGTGATGAGTATACATCGACCATGTTGTCGACCAAATTTTCAATCACTACTAAGATGAAACTAAAGACAAAAACTTGCAGATAATTTCGACGACACTGCCACCATCGAATCAAATTCGTCAAGAATTATTTGATCATCAATTGCATCGTCAACTGTATGACGACCTGCCACAACACGTCTTCAAGAGACTTGGTAATGTTATATTGATGTATATCATTTTCGTCTTTAACAATCATTACAACCATCTCAATGTATATAGCTTTTCTTACGTAATCGAAGTGTTAGGAGTCTTGACATTGACCACGTATTGATCACTTACCAAGTCGTCTACCGCATTATTGATTTTCGAATCGTCTGATATTTGTTCTTATACCTCAAAGAACAATACAGATATTATTCTTCATAAATACAGTCAAGATAAACGTCTACTTAGAAATTAGGAAGCGAATGTTGTACCTAATTCTTCTACTCATCTTCGTTTAAGCCTAGAGAAATTTCATCATCACCCTCTATCACGACAATCAGGAACTCTTTCAACACAAGATACTTATTTTATCAAAGTCGTGCGACTTCCAGAACATACTTCAAAGCCTGTTGATACTCTTTTCACGAGGTACTACATGGGCTCCTTGTGCTTTTAATCTTCGTGCAAAGTGCGACGCGCGCATTGTTTCAAACAGGCCGTCTATTCTCAGTCACATATGCATAGTGGAGTCGTTTTAAGCAAAATGCAGAGTTCCGAACTTAGGGACATGGAGTTAAACTCGCCAACAAGCGTAATATTTAAGCTCCTGTTCGAGTCTTAATTGACAGCTCCATAACCCCCCCCAGCATAATGTTACCGGCCACGATAACGTCGTCTTCATAGGACAATGATATCAACCAATGAAGCCGATATATGAAAGAAGAACGCAATTAGTGGTGAGCAGATCGTTACAAGACATGTTTGTGTCTAGGCAAAGTAAAAAAGACTAAATAGGTTTTAATAGTGGAGATTACTATACTAAACACAGATCTACTTTTTACATTTAACTTGTATTGAAATCCTCCTCTGCACGATAAGTATACATAAGATTCCGAGGCACCTGCTTACCCTGTGTTCAGAGTAAGTAGCTTGTAATGTGACAGTGCAAGACATCAGTGCCCATTACATCTGGATAGACGGTCGGTACTGCTCGAGTCGCAGCACCCGAAAGTCACTAGCCGCAACGAGGTAGCATTCACTTCTCCGACGATTTTGAAGTAAATTCCATTGAAGAGTGAAACACCAACCGCATTCTAACATCCACAGTAGACGGCATCCGCCGCTATCGCGCACCTTTGTTGTCCCCTTCGATTGCGAGGGTTTTGATCCGAGTTCGTGAGTGCGTACTACATGCACAAGAAGAAAGGGATCCTTTGATGAAGAAAACATACAAAGCTACACAGTCTCTGGATCTGAGTACTTGTTTGGTGGCACAATTTGGTCGTGTAGGTACAATGAGGTGGTCGTATTTATCACGACCCGGAACAGTGACTCGTGGTTATCTCGACAGCTGCCACGACGTGATTGACCTGGTGACCCAAGTAGTTGGCAGAGCCTGTGCATATTTATCACGTGATCATACTTCTATAAATCATTTGTCAAGTCTACTAATTTGGCCTCTTTATTTGAGGTGGAGCCGTAGCGCCACCGTGCCGTCGAAATTTAATGAAACCGTCTGGCAATAGCGTAAAAGGTCATTTCTCATAGTCCCGACACCATCAAAGTTTGGCTATCAAATAATATTAGATCCATACAAGCATGACCACAGCCGCGTAGTGGGTGCACAATAATGTAATAGAGGGTGCAATATTGTCACTTAAAGTAGATCAGGCTGGCCGAAAGGCTTTTAAATTAAACGCGACAGGCTGTCTAGCGTCTTTCATTGATCGACTCAGACATATTTCATGATTGATTGGGTATATAATACATGCACGTATGACAGTGCCATTGTTCGAAAGTGATGCGCCAGGGTCGAAGTTGGTATGATTTGTCTGACGCGTGGTATCGGGCAGTCTTTACATAGGAAAAGGTCGCGAGCAGTAGCTACATTTGGATCCCTCATTTACGCTTCTTTTTGTGCGCCTGATTCGTCTCGATGCGTTGACGTCGGACGGTACCTCCATGACTGACAGAATGTATTTGCGGCTCCCGGTCATCACTGCGTCACTCAGGCCAACAATAAACCTATTTCACACTTATACGGTGCCAATGTGTTAGACGACAATGGTTCTGAAGTTCATCAAGATTTGAAGCTCAAGTTCAAGATCAGTTACAAGTAATAGGCGAAGTCACCTGAAGTTTTTGGCTGTTTGTTGTGGCATCTTGATAGATGGGACAAGAAGGTACGGACGACACATGACAAAATGACAGATGGGATCGGGAAAGACGGGAGCCATGTGATGAGATGGAACATGGCACGGGGAGACGCTACCACCATGTGCAACTTAACCTGGTCAACACGCAGTGCTGTTGAAAATACATGTTGTCGTGTTGAAGGACGAGAGTAGATAACACTAATATATTCACTTGTACTACCTACACATCTTGCACAAGTGCAAATACGACTACACTCTTACGGATTATGAGCCCTAACGATGAAGTTGGGGGCGCGGCTTGCGGAGCCACACCCACTGTGGTGTTCGACGGTCAAAACACGACCATAGACCACCAACTGGAAGAATAGTTGGCAGTGCTCGCGTTTGCACTGGGGGACAAGATGCTCGCCATTCTTGGGGATTGTCTGAGCGGATGCGCAGGATAAAATCGTCGCAGTATGGACAAGTCGACCGACAGCATGACCACTCTGCGGAAGACTCTGTAAGTCAAGCATTTTCGGTTCGTCTCTAGGAGCGAGGGCAGGCATAAACATCCAGGCTATTGTTCATACCTCTACTACCAAACGTTCGCCGAAAGTCTCGCCGGCTACATACTTGGTGTCTGTCGACAGGCCTAAGCGGAAGTGATAGTCGACACAACGGCTCGAGTCGGTGGAACTACGGGAGAGTTCAAGAACTGGAACCCGAAATACATAGACAGGGCGTACTTGTGGGACCACCGCCAGGATTTGAGATGCGAGGTCCGATGTTTCATTAACCTAGACAGACACGCGTGGGTGTGCCGAATGGCCAACAACGAAAGTTGTCATTGCAGTCTTCCGACAGAGAGGAACTCTACCATGGCCTTGGTAGTGGTTCCCTCGAGTAGGGTTCTCCAACCGTGCGTGTTGTTCTGTTTGGCCCGAAGACATCAATATTGATGTGCTTGGTCAACACCTCGCCGGAACAGCACAAAAGTACTACCGACGTCAGGTGAAGACTTAGTATTCTGATAGTCAAAACTTAGAGCAAGGCATGCAAAGGTTGCTCCAGGCTTTCACCTCCAAGATAGCACCTGCCCAAAACATGAAATCGTTTACTGCGGCCAGTTCATCGCAGCGCAGCTGGACGGAACATTTTCTGTACCTCTGCAGTGAGTGACGCATGTGGAGGCGCGGACAATCTTGTTGTGGACAACATCATCCATTACGCGGACCCATCTAATCACACGACGATGTTTTCTCACCTGGATTTGCACAGGATTGATTTCATACGACAGGCTGAAAATTTGGCTCATTTCGCACCATCTACGAAGATCGATTTTCAAGTAAAACAGTTCGGTAGAGATGTGGTGAACATTGTTGAACCGACCAAGAGCAATAGAAAGTTTGATTAAGACAAGGAGCGTCATCATAATCAATATTTAAAACGATTTTACCTGTGCGGAAACACGAGTCACCTCAAATCATCGTGCTTGAAGAAGATCAAAAAGAACAAGATGCATGTTTCTTCCTCTCTGTCCGAGACGCCAAGTAAGAGCAAACCCATTCGACTACTAGCTGAGTAATGGAAAGTGGGTCAGGAATTAATTTGGACAATGACCTGTCCCTGCTGGAAGATGTAGTTGACTGCAAGCACGCGTGCTTCACCGCAGCTTTCGATGGGATATCTCTCATGATCACGAAGCAAGGCAGTGTGATGATCAAAGTCAAAGCACTTCGTCTCACTGAGACCATCCAACTTCTCGATGTTCGATTCGCTTCCAACATGGGGCGTAACATTTAACATTATTTCCTACGTAAAAATTGAAAAAGAAGGGATGCGCTCCTGAATACCGTGAAGATATTCATGGTTTTGGTGAACCAAGGGAGGCGGTTGTGGCAACTATGAATAGTAATTACAACGATGCATAAATGAGCGCTCACCATGGAAGCTTGCTACAATTCCATTAGCGTTTAAGTCGTCTATGCTACGACACAATCATTAAGATGGCCCGCGACTCAGCCTCTGGTATCAAATTGACTGATACTAAGCGTATCAACTGCTTGCCTTCCCACAAGGCAAGAAAATGAAGAGCGTACAACCCAGTAAAAATAGTGGGATAAATTCGTCTATAGATGTGATCGGAGGATTCAATTGCTCTGACCTTAAAGGTCGCAAGAATCCTCGAGATAGACTCTGCAATCGGTACCTAATCAACTTTGTTGATAATCGGTCCAAATATTGCCGGGTGGTCTTGGCAAAACCAAAGGGTGTCGCTGTAATGAATTTCAAACACTTTCTATCGGCTTTCGAAAGACGTTTTGATTGCCATGTCCACGTTCTACGTACGGATGGTGGAGGGGAGTACAAACCTCGGATGTTTTTTGCAAGGAAACCGTTTTCTCTCGGCAAATCAGTGAGCGTGATAATCAGTCCAGTAACGGCAAAGCCGAGAGGATGTATCGCACCATCATGAATATGGTGCGAAGCATGGTTTTTTTAAGTGGACTACTACCTTTGATATTTTGGGGTGATGCTACTGAGTATGCAGCCTAGATACTCAACCGAAGCCCCATAAAGGCAAACGAAGGTGTCATCTCACCGATTGAGATGCATACCAAGAAACAACCTAACCTCAGCGATATTGTGGTGTTTATTTCAACATGCACAGTACCTGCATGCGGACAACAAGTCGCTGGGTGTGCGTGGGAACGCGGCTATCATCATCGAAAAGCACGATGAGATTAAGGGGTACTGCGTATACGTGCCAAAGAAACGCGTCGTCTGGGTGACTTCGCACGTCAAAAACATTGAAATTCTGAAAGACATACAAGAGAGCAAAGAGTCGACAAATTATCGCAGTACTGCAGGTCAGGAGAAGCCCCAAGACGAACGGGGTGAGCGTCCTACAAAGAGCCGTTCATTGAATAAACCCGCAACGACAATTGACACGGTCGATTAGCAAAAGAAAGGACATCCCGAGAGATAAAGATGGATTTGTTAAGGTCCAAGACAATGTCAGCATGTTAAGCGAACCCGACACAAGAAACTATAGCGAAGCTATGAAAAGTCAATCTAAGGATAAGTGGCTGTCACCGAAAATCTTGCGGCATTGGAGGCACACGAAGGCTCGCACGTTCTTCACAGCAAGTGGATTTTCAAGACGAAGACCAACGCTAATGGCAACGTGAAGAGATACATTGCAAGACTCGTCGCGTGTGGAAACGAACAGCTCCTTGGGATTGACAATACATTGACTTTCGCTGGGTTCATGAAAACATGGTACTGTAAAGGTCATATCGGTGCTATCGTGTCGGTGGAACGTCCCGGCACGTCATGTTGACGTGCCAAATGCTCAAGGCCGAGAAGGAGAGTAACATTGATATCTGCATGATAATATTAAGTGAGATGCGAGTGAGCCAAGACATTTTGGACGAGCACAGCGTCAAGAATACAAATCATGTCGCTCTGTTGTTGAAGAAATCACTTTACAGTTTATAAAAGGCCGGGTGGTTGTAGAGTAAATTGTTGCATTCGAAGCTGGTCGAACTGGGTTTCAAGCAGTGTATGACGGACATTTTCCTGTACATAATAAAGAACGATCGTGACGTCTCGAGTGTGGGAGTCTACGTTGACAATGTTTTGGTCACAAAAAACTCACTTCGAGCCGTCGACCATTTTTCGAGAGCATGTCGTCTCTTTATTAAAGGACTTGGGTATCATGAACAACTTCGTCGGCTTACGAATTCTGTTGACGTCAAGTCTGGATATGTTCTGGATCAAAAGGTGATGATCGATACCCTACTGATAGACCATGGCCTGGAATCAGCGAACGAGGTCTGATCCCCGATTGACGAGGGGTGCAATGATGTGGATATTCAAGGATAAGATATATTGGTTGCAGAGACTAATTCTGGACATGCGAGCATGATAGCGTTGTAGTTACTCGTTGGGAGTCTTCTTTGCACGTTGCACCCGGTGAGACGTCAGTTTTGCTGTGCACCGTGCAACCTGAAAGACGCACAAGCCGACGATGAAGGATTATAAGATAGCCAATCGAGTTACAAGATAACTGAAAGGAAACAAGGAACTGAAACTGCGACAGATCCGACCAAGATAGATTTCGCCGCGGACATGACTGACCGAAAGTCAGTGTCAGGATGCGTGTTGACAATGGACGGTGCAGTGGTGTTGTGGGCGGGCAAGAAGCATACTTGTGTCTCTCTTAGCACGGTGGATGCAGAATTAATTGCGGCATCACAAGCAGGACGCGAGCTCCTAGGACCCAAGGAGCTATTTGGTGAGCTGAACATGATGATAGTTAAACCGATGCCCAAATGGACGGACAATTAGGCAGCGATCAAGCAGTTGGAGGGAGAGAAAGGTACCTCAAACGCGAAACATGTGGACATACGATTCAAGTTCATCTGCCACTAACCTCAATCAAAAGTTGTGCAGCCAGGTTTTGTCAAGTCTGGGGATATGATCGCGAATCGGTTACCGAAGGCACTTTCAGCACCCAGGATCGTGGACTTGCGTGGGATGTCCAATTTGGTAGCCGTCCAGAATGACGTCGAGGAGAAGTGTTATACTATACTGGTTCTGAAGTTCATCAAGATTTGAAGCTCAAGTTCAAGATCAGTTACAAGTAATAGGCGAAGTCACCTGAAGTTTTTGGCTGTTTGTTGTGGCATCTTGATAGACAGGACAAGAAGGTACGGACGACACATGACAAAATGACAGATGGGATCGGGAAAGACGGGAGCCATGTGATGAGATGGAACATGGCACGGGGAGACGCTACCACCATGTGCAACTTGACCTGGTCAACACGCAGTGCCGTTGAAAATACATGTTGTCGTGTTGAAGGACGAGAGTAGATAACAATAATAACGGGTTCTGCCGATTAATATACCGTGTTATATTCCCCTATAATACCCTAATTTGCAAAGAAGGTATTGCATTAGGTAGGGTACACTATGAATTCACATGTATTTGAGAAAAATAATCTCTTTCAAATAATAAACGACGGCAGTGGTGGAGTGGTGTAGATGGCTGTCAGTACACAAATATCCCGGGTCCAAACCCAGCAGCGATCGAACAGATAGAACCCCCACAGGGGGGATCTGGAACCACCACGTAAGTCCTTTTATTTCAGATTTATTGCGATGCACATAAGAAAAGCGCTGCAAACACAAAATGAAATGCCCCTATCCAACGACTAGATCGTCAAACGCTTATGCAATATCAGCACCATCTGCATCATCGGAGGCTTCTTCGTTAGCACTCACCCATTTACTCTGAAAGAGTTCACCGTACACGTCGTGATTGGCAATGTGCCAGTCACGGTAGTCAACAGCGAACCCAGATGCGGCAATTGACTTGCGGACAACATCGTTGGGGACAGCTTTCCACAAATTGCTGACCCAAGCCACTACCTCCTCTACGCTCGGTGGTCGCGGATTTCCGTTCTTGGTGTACTGCACCCGATCAGATCTCTTCCAGTAGTCAATCACGCTAGATAGACAATCTTTGAACGACTTGAATATTTCGATGTACCCTGCCTGCAGGTACATCGTTAGACCTCCAGGAATAACCATCACATCGATCTTCTTGCTGATGCACTTCGCCTTGATGTCCTTCGCTATATGCGTTCGCATCGAGTCCCACACTATCCCTTTGCCGTCGCAGAAGTTCAGAAGCGCTGGAAACATCAGGTCGATCCACTTAATGAAAAGCTCACTGTTCATCAAGGCACGCTCTTCATACTCAACGTAAACCACGCCGCTCTTCTGGATCGGTTTTTTCGCGCCTTTCCAGATCAAAAGCGGTGGCAGCTTTGTCCCGTGGCTGTGACGGTAAGCGAAACAGTGATCCGCATTGAAGCGAAACCTGTCGAGAGCAAAACGACATGACGTGCGCCGGTAAAGTCCACAGTGTCGCACCACGGGTCTTCGAAGATTACTGCCGTCTCATCCATCAGAAGCGTGCCGCTGGGGTTGATCTCGCTCTTCTTCGATGAGAGGTACGTAAGATATCGCACGGCACGTGCATTGAGATCGTCGTCACTCAATACGGTGAGGTTGGTCGTCCGTCGGAGAGAGAGGCCATAGCGAGTCATGAAGCGAGCGAGCCACTTGTCCGATGCGCAGAAGTCATCGTCGTCTAGCTCAGCTTCAGCGAGATTGCGTGCAAATGCTTGAAGCCACTGACGCGACACCTTTTCCTTCTTCGATCTCAGGAAAACGATCTGATCAAACAGGACATCCTCTACCTCGCCAAGCCGTGGATGGCTACCGCCACCTGTCACACGCAGCTGCAGCGCGGGGGAGTTCGTGATGGCTTCGCGGTTCTTCCACCAGTAGCGAATCTGGTCCCCTGTCACTTTCCACCCTCGCTCCGCTTGAAAGTGCTTCAATGCGCGCGTAGGAACCCCACCACCAGGACCTTCGATCCACTTGATCACTTACCGCTTTTCGAGGTTGGTCTTGGAAACACGCCTGGGCGCCATGGTGTGCATTAGAGGATGAAGGTCTTTAATGCGAATTGAGCTTGAAATCTAGTGATTTAAACGTATGGAAGGTGAACGGGCTTTTCTGAGTAACCACTACCAACCATTTATCTAAGGCAATAATTGGTAAAAAACGGTTTTTTTGCCAAAACAATTTATGGTATACTAATAGGCACGGTATAAAACTGTTTGTGTACCTTAAAATATGGTTTGGGTATTATATTCGGACAGGGTATATTATACGGCAGAACCCGTTAGATTCACTTTTACTTCCTACACCTCTTGCACAAGTGCAAATACGACTACACTGTTACATGATGTACCACTGAAGCAAAGAATTAGCTGACGAAAATCAGAGGTGCTGTGTAATTCAAATGTATCCTGCAGGTAAAACCCGAGACTAAGCACAAGCTGGGGAGAGGATTACCCGCACCATGTGAATCTACACTCAGCATCTAGTGTAGTATCCGGTACGAATTAGCAGTAATCTCACCTATATAGCAGTATTTTGCACGTCAGTTAACGGCAATTGTCCCTCATTTGAACACTGAGTATTAAATTTTATGGCGGCCCCCAACGGCCCACTACCTTCATTCAGTTACCAGGTCTCATCTCCTTAAGTCTATACGGTAGCCTTTCACTTAGACTGTCTCATTTTAAGCAAATGATCCATTATAACGAATCCCGCAACTATATTTATGCGTCGTGATAGCATCTCCGCCGCATCACTAAATTTATCTCGAAACTGGAAGTCACTTCAGTGATCTACGCGATTTAAGTACCCATCTCATAAACTTCCACACCCGGGGTGCATCACTTTCAAAGCTGACAACACCGATTTTTATTCTTGCCACAATTGCCACCCGAGCCAGCACAGTTTGGTGAATATATAGCAAGGGCTCATAATTGGTTAGGGGCGTAGGCGTCCAGCTTTCATAGGATAAGTGCGTGCGAGGAGTGAATGCATTTTTAGTGACACCTTTGAATGTGTAGGCTTTGGATTTAGGCTTGGAAACACTTCGAATTCAAGGTGGTGGGCTGAGAATACGGAGTATTCTCTAAAATAGAGAAATTATTAAGTGTTGCGTTGGGGACGCACATAGTTCACATCCACTTCAAAATAGGAATGTAGCACTCGATGAAGTATCCCGGTGGGGATGCTCTCAGAACTTGTTTTGCGCATATATTCCTTACTATAGCTCCATATATCCGTCATTGCTAGTTGAATAGCTATACATCCCCATTTGATATATACTACGGTATTGAGCCTATCATCTCACCAAGCGAATCCAGTCTAACGGCATTGACGAAGAAGAATATTTGATGTGCGCATAGAAGAAAACAGCGGTATTATTTCGAAGGAATTTGAAATGGAAGAATGAATTCTCAAACGCGCCGCAGATGAATCTGGAGACTAGCGCAAAACAATGGTGATGATGACGACGATTAGACGGCCGGCTGTATTGCTGGTGAACCTTGCACCTTGCTATATTGTTCAGCCATGATTTACGAACGTTCCAATACTAGAGGCAGGACAAGAGTAAATCGTCCAATGCACATTTGCTTCATCAACTATTAAGTGGTAATGCTTTCCTAGTTCCAACTACATTATTGTTAGGTGCGGAAAATTTCTGCATCAACGCTGCGGGATGGGAACAGTGAAGGGTGAGCAACGGCTACAACAATGGAGGCACATTGATGGCTACATGCTAACCAATATGATTTCTATTATGTCTCTTTGTCACTCACTAGTCTAAAAAGCATCTGTTAAAAGTTAGCGGAGCGTAAAAGTGAAGGACACTTGTTGGTCGAAGCAGCAAAACCAAAAGTGCATTATGTTATGAGTGGAAACTTGTTGCTACCGTTTCTACTCATCTTTCCAGGTCCATTCTTCATTCCAACGTCCCATCAATCCAGAAGCTCCTTTCCCATGTTCCTTTCCCATACAACGGTTTCTTTGATGTGGCCACACAGCTCCTCAGTTGACAAAAATGGGGGACGTCACTGTCTGGCAGGACAGTGCTGGTGAACCCCGGCACACTAGTACCCGAAGGTTTTAACTTTTTATTTCTTCAATGGAAATCGAACCATTGACCTCTCGCTTGGTGCTGCCACACCGTACCACTTGAGCTAAGATTTCATATAGATGGCGCTCTGTTGTCCTATCGCTCTACTACTACTTCAAGCATGTTCTGACTCATGTACACGCTTATCCCTACGCATTTCCATAACACATATGTCGCATCACCTATTCTAAACAGCATTGACCCGTCTTTGAGTTCTTTTGTATCGCGTTAACGCTGCAGACGACCACTTTTTGCCCCAGTCATTTCGATTAACGCTTGATGCACCCGAATCACCGTTGCTGCTGATAAGAAAACTGATTACATTGTGCGAGCCATCGTAATTTCCCGATTTGTTAGTTGCTTATTAAGTGAAAAACTGGGTTTTCGTTCACGTTTACGATCACGTATACGAGTCGGCGTGCGAAGTTGTTTGAAGCCATGCTAATGTGATGCAAAAACGACAGCAGACGTGGCCGTCTTCCGTTTGATCGCGTACCCAGCGATCGAATTGCTAAATGTGCGAATGTAAGTCATTTAGAGAAAAAACTGCATCCCTTCAGTTTAAGCACAGTGTCTAAGTTTTTCAAAAAATAATTTGGATTTAACTGCATGTATTAAATCCTATGTTATCTAACTTTTTAGCGATAATTTATTTGAGTATAAACATAGGTAATCACGCTCCATACGCGTGTGCAGCCTGAAAGTGCAGAAAGACCGTTCCATTTGATGTATGAGACTTCCCGCCCCAGCTAATCATCGTCGAGATGAGCGCAACTTAGGAGGAAACATCCGACTTAATTGGCGCCGTCCTTCGTTTAGAGCAGGCGACCTTTTGCTTTTCACACCATATTAGCGGCTACTGATATTCTTTCTACCTGCTGGGCGCGCTCGTTCAACTAACTGTTTCACGACAAGTGTACCAAGCTTAGACATGGTTGTCATCTTTGTAAGGAATTTATTCTGCGACTAGTAGTCGACCGCAGCGAATAGGTCGCACCTTATTTACTTACTATCTTTTCTGTCGAAAGCCATCAGCACCGGTACAGAGGATAGTCAACACCTACAATGAAGCCCCACTTGGTCATTTGATTCAGTGGTGAGAGCGCCAAGATGGATACGCGGTTTCATGACCAGTGTGGGAACATCGCTATTTTCTTAGCGTAGTGACAACACTATTGAGATTAGATGTGAATTACAGCGCATGGTCAACAGACGCGCAAAATACTTCAAAATAGATGAAACGCATGCTAACTCATACTAGATACTAGACTAGATGCTGAGTGCAGATTTATTAGATGTGGTTGAGCATCTCCCGACGAGGTGTGCAACCATAGAAAACATACTTACGCGGTACGATCTATTGTAAGCCGCTTGCAGGCTGCGCACGACAACACAGCTGTGGACAATGTCTGCTGCGCCGTCAAGTATGCACGCACCGGCAAGAGCGGCCACGTCCTCGTGCTGTAGCCGATTCTTCGACAGCACAAGTGACCCATAGCACAGCGCCGTTTCCGCACTCACTTGGATTGCTGCATCAGTGAATAGCACACCACAAATACTTGGCTTGCCCGTTCCTATTATCCTTGTCAATATCTATGAACATGTCAAAGCAGGTGAAAGTATATACGAGTGTAAACATAGCCGTCGTTTGGCATCCGTATGGTGCGTGCCGCTTGTTCTTGTATAAATTACTTCGTTCCAGTAAGGGCACGCTGGCTTGAGGTAGGGAGACCTGTTTACGTACATTTGTTTCCGATCTGTGATAAACAGTGACCGCCGTGCGAATTCGCTGGTTCACGATAGCTATCCTGGGTTCCTTTGCCCTCACTATCGTAGTTCATGGTGCAAATTACCATTGATCTTACATCTGTTGATTCAAAGTGATGCGGCTCGTGCATGGGAAGGATGTGTGTATGCTTTCTTGTATATGTGTGCTAAGAAGTGTTCCATAGTAGCACATGATATATAGGGAAGTTAGTGTACTAACTAGTAAAAGCGCTATTGCTCAAGTGGTTAAGGCATGGCAGTGCCAACCACTGGTCACCGTTTTGAATCCCGGTAGGCGTGCAAAAAGCTAAACCATTCTTGGTGTGATGGGGTTCACCAGCACTATCCTGCTAGGTAGTGACGTCCCCCACTTCTATTAATGCTGCCCATATTACATATCTTGTGGCACACATCAAAGAGAAAGGGAGCGCAATCACGACCAATGATTGGTCAACTGAAATGGATGGTCAGCTAGCGAATCAATGCAAAGTAATGGACAATAGGCGACGAAATGAGTGCACGATAGATAAAAAGACAACACACATAATACAGCTCACTTTTGGTTTTACTTCTTCAGTCACAAGCACCGTCCACGCCCCACTCACGTTAACCTCAGGAATCAACATCATGATGCACCTTCCCCTTTCCCTCCCTCTGCTTGCTATGTCGTTGTTTGCTGCAATGGATGCAGTTACCCTAGGTGACCAACCTGAGGCACTCAACTTTGATAATTTTGGAGGTCTTTTCTAGATCCGGAACCGTCATGCGTCAACGTTGAACAGCGATCTGGTGTTGAGTTGATTGAAGGTACGAAGAACTGGATTTCTGCAGCATTGTTTAAACTTAGCATGTTGATGGGGAGAAACGCCTCGGAAAGATGTTGTCCGCTGGACTGTACTCGACGAAGAGACGCGAGAACTTCTTATTAGTCACGAAGAAGTCATGCGGAGCTACACAAAAATGGTTCGAAAGGACAGGTCGGAGGCGGATATGGTGTCGAAATTGATGGATCATCACAAAGGAGCAGTGGCTTCGTGGATCAACGCAATGGAGGGCATTGGGGAAGAGGGCGTGGAGAAAATCGCATCCAGTTCACGAGCTGGGCAAGTTCAGCTGACGACGAGTTCATTCGTCTTGACAAGGGATCCTCAAAAGCGAAGAAACGACTCGAAATGAATCTTGTATATGAGTGGCAATTTTGCGACCCGAAATTCGTGATTTGTAGAAAACACGTGGAAGGTATCGACGACAATGACCCGGGAATGACGATGATTAAGACAATGACACGTTCTTTCGGTGATAAATACCTTGCTTATGCACTGGTGTTAGTATGCGCGAACACTGAATCGACAGTGACCATCGCAGAGTTACAGCAGTCACAGATCAAGTACTGGATGAAGCTGAAGTTTATTACGAGGTTTGTCAAGGCCTGGACGTGTTTGGACGATCTAAAATGCTTACCACAAAGAAAGATCTCTATTTTTGGAACATAAGTGCTACAGCATGGGGTGGTCTTGATCCAGCAACCAATCAATTATGCGGAGCTATACGAAGCTAGCTAAAAGCATAACTTCGGACTCAATGGATAACGGGGTCACACGACAGTTACCGCCCGAAAAGTATACACCTTGTATATGTGATATACAATCCCAAGTTTTATCTGTGATAATTGATGTGGTTGATAACCTCAGTCATTCATTGATGACAGATTGATGTACCATACATCAATCTTTAATATGGTAACGATTACTATGCCAATTAGTTTAACTTTAGTATTAGGTAGTTGAATGAGGTTTATTACAGATAAAACTAAGAAATAAAAGTTCAGTCCCCCTTTTGATCTTTGATTGACACGTCCATTTTAGACATCAGTAGATCGTTAAGAGCAGCTTGTGGCGTATACTCTAGAGCACATTGTGCGTACGATTCTTAGAGTCATTATTAGTCCGTTGAACCAGGACTAGAAGCTCTTCGAGCGTAAAGACTCTCCGAGTCTTTGTTGATTAGTTCTAAAAACTAAAAACTCTTCAAACTAATAGTCACTTAGTTCTGAAGAAGTAAGAGACTTCTAGAGTCGTAAGTCTTCCTCTGACTAAGAGCGTTGTAGCTAGATTACACAATGATACTGTCGAAATTGGCGTTGAAGCACACTCTTAAAGAAGTGGCTTTGGCTATGAGCGCGGTGAAGTACGTGAAGGATGAACTGTACAGAAGCGCCGCATAACGACTGCTGGTCGAGCTGCTTAATCGGCGGGACGCAAATGACCGACCATCTATGTTCGAGTTCCAGCTTCTCGAGCTCGACCAACTTAAAAAAATGTCGGATGTTGATATCCCTCTGGCTGATTAGTCAGCGACACCGTGGACGGCATTTGTGGCGATGGCGTTTTCGTCGAGCTACTCAGAGCCCTGGTCGATGGTATGAAGAAGCATGCTACCAAGTACGATGGGATAGACAGCGCGTTTGAATACGTCACGTAAGCCTCTTTTTTAACACGCAAGCACCGATGATCGTCAAGGAGCAGCTTACGAGGGTAAGCGGACCGAGCAGTTTAGTAGGTATGTAGATACCATCGTTAAGCAGAACGGTCGGTGACTTTGCATCGCTTCTAAAGGTAGTTAGTTAAACGAGCACAGTTACATATGCTTCCCTTTAATGTTTTGGTAGAATTAAAACAAACAAACAAACAAGAATACCTTCTTCATCAAATTTACATCTTGAAGCTCAATAATGAAGCTTGATCAAAGCGATTGCCAGGGTTTAACAGACGTCCAATTTGAATTAAACTTATTGGCCATGGTGTTACGGTGTCACGGTGTAAGGTGTTGCGGTGTAGCAACCATATCGACACGCAGCAGATCCATTACCGTGAAAGATAATCGTGCCCGATGTCATCGCCGTATACCACAGTCGTCGACGATGACTTAGTCCACGTTAATGTATAGGGATCAAAAAGGGTGGCGCCGCGTAGTGATGCTCCTGGCTTCGGAAGAATTTTGTGCGGTAAGATTGCGAGGATGCAGCTGACGCCTATACGCATCGAGTGTCCACAGACCTCAATCTTATAGTACATCCCCTCATCATCTGCAGATCCGTTAACCGAGCAGCTCACAGACGTAAGCCCCAGAATACCTCCTTCTGATCGCCCTCTTGAAGGTCCCCAAATGTCTGGTGTATTGCACAGAGCATGCATGTGTGCGTCCAGTATCAAATGAACGGATTGTTATCCGGAAATTTGCTGGGTTCCATACGCAAGATCTATACTAACCTGTCGTTCACGAAGTCTTATATAGATATACGACAAGATGCCACGCTTGCTGATAGTGTTCTCCTTGCATCACGTGTCCCTTACAATGTAGTGCAGCGCGTACACTTTGAGACACTTGAAGTACGAAAGATCCAGATCCTGGACGCCGGCTTAGTATAAAGGTGCTGCACCGGTTGCTGTGTAGAAAGTTGTCGTGCTGGTCGTCTAGGGGTTTGTTGGAACGTCCGAAGGTTTGAAACTAGTAGCAGGAACTATCACACGAAGCGTGCCAGCCATAGACGTCCACCACCAATCTGCAGTAGAACTCGATTTCCTTTTTCTTCATCAGGGGTAGATTGCTGTGCAGTCTGGATGCCGTGCGCTGTCTGCTCAGACTTTGTTTCGTTTTCCCACTCTAGCACCTGTACTTTTGACACAAGGTCCAGCCTAAATATCAATTCCGTAAAGCTATACCCTCTGTATCGGGTTGTCGTGTACCGTATTTGCTAAGGACCCGATCCAGCAGCTACATCATTATGTCCTTAATGCTCCACGTCTTATTACACGTGAGCGCATCGAAGTAACAGTAGCATCGATTCGCGTGTCTCGGCCCCTCGGCAACCTCAGTTCCACTATGCCAGCCATACATATATTAAATACAAGCGCCAGTAGATATGGCACCGAGCATGAGCACAAGGTCGACGTGGTCAAAGTGGCTGATTCAGTTGGCTCTATCTTCAAATTGTTCCATTAGTGTTTCCACACACATTCGTGTCTGACAAGAACTTGCTTTACCTTACGCCAACCAGCTTACGTTAGCTCGTTAGCCCACAAAAATATCAACATGAGCCAGCCCTGCATGTACAGCCCTGTACGTTCAATACCACAATTAGCTTTTGGATAAACACGAAGCTCCACCAAGAACAAACAGCAACCCACCTAGGTCGACATTCGTGGTACATGTTCGTCACGCAAGACAAATAGCGTCAGGTAAGCGCGCGGATAGAGTACGATATGCCTATGACTCGGAGGTTCGAAACCGCAGCACGTGCTGCATTTGTCGTGCCCTCGTTCGTCTCTATTGGGTCAGTATGTCCACGACTACCATGGTTGATGACGGATGCTGGCACGTTGAGAGAAGACGACGAAAATTGAGCTCTGTATTCGTTCCGACAGGACACACGTCGTGACACTGAGGTGAAGAGGGTTCTAGACCTTTGACGTGGTATAAATAAGGTAGAGGAGCAAGCTCCGGAGCTCGCTCTTTAATATAAGTAATTTAGTCCATAAAACTGAATCATGTTCTGCATATTCACGTACCTTGCGCTCACTCACTAACAAATCTACCCTTCGGGCTCGCAATAACACCTATTAATAATGAAGAGGGGATAAGTGCTACAACGCACTTAGTACGACGTGTAGGGCATACCTAGAGTTTTTTATGGAGACACATGCAGAGTAGGCCTCGGCAAGGTAAGGTAAAATGTAACCGGGAAATAAATTTACCTTACGACTACCTTTACCTTGTCAGTCTGTGGCTATCTTTGCATTTACCTTACTCTACCTTTTTACCTAGGTAATTACGCAGTAAACAAGCATTTAAATGATTGATGAAATCGATGGAGTTTCAGATGTATCGATGATATGACGACGTCGTCGGCTTATCAAAATAGGTTGGGTGAATGCAATGGCGTAGGATCAAGTTGTATCGACTGGGTGGTGAAGCGATCGTAATGTAGTCTAGCGGTATTGTATCAGAGCTCATATTCCGCCTTAAATACCATATCAGCGAATTTTAGTGCAGCAACTGTACAATCCCATCATAAAGGATCTCCTCGTATTTCCTGTTCCATCTCGAGCTGGTGGACAAAGGACTGCGCGTCATTGGTGCCGGACTGTACGAGTACGGCTGCCGCTCGCGCTCGATTTGCCGGCACTATATGGATACCGGCTTCAATCCATGAGCGCAAGCACATGGTCATGATAAACACAGACGAAGACACTGAATGTCGAGTGCTCGTGAATTCGCGCCCGGTGGCGCTGTTGACGCGCTCAGATGGTGTCAATGTCGCCGGCGTCCCGCAGAAGTCCACCGCCATCTGGTACAGGGAGGGTAGCGAGTCTTTCCGGGTCGACCACCACGACAGTACGTCGATGAAGTCAGAAGACTTGACGGCGCCGATCGACAAATATTAGTCGATCTCGTCGCCCGTGGAACCGCCATCGCGAACAGGTTTAAACATCGATGCGAACAGCGAGCTACTTTTCGATTCCGTCTCATTTATCAGGCTCGAGTTGAATTCGGCGGAATAGCGGCGTTGCAGCGTGCTGCGAACAAGATCCACCACGCACTTGTGCTCCACCGGGTCCGTCGGCTTTGAGACTTGAGGGTTCAAAAACGCTGCGATAACTGCTGGTTCTTGTATCAGCTTGCTCGTGTACTGATTGAGCTTATCCTTCATGGAGACCGAAGTCCAGTTCCCCTGAATATCAAGCAATGTTTCTTCGCTGTTTTCCCAGTGCTTGACGAGCAGAGAGAGACGTCGTCACCAGGTCGAGAGTCGGCTTGCGATCTGCCGAGAGGCGCTCCATGACCTGGCGCGGAGCGCAGAGGAACATCGACACGCCATTGATGGCCTGCCATTTGCGTCAGCGAGAGCACCGCGATCAAGTTCGTCCTTAATCTGCTCCATAAAACTGTCTAGAACAACCCGCTTGACAGCAGCGTCAGCGCACATCTCGTGCGATGAGTTCCAGCGCACCGGTGAGTCCTGGTGCATCGGCTCGAGGATCGCAAGTTTAGCTGCCGCAGCCTCGAGGCGAAGTTACTGCCGCCTGACTAGCGCTTCCCGCAACGCCTCGATGGGCTCCTTGATCAACTATAGAACCTTGAGCACAGCAAACTGGACGGAATGATTGGCACAATACCGTGGTTCGGCTTGCGCATCTGCTCGTACCCGACCAACGAGTTGACCAGATGGAACAGCCGCATGACAGCAACCGTAGCATCTAATTTATTGTCGCTGACGACGTTGAGCAGGCGCTTCACAAAATCCCTGTCCAGGCCTTTAGGTAGTTAAATAGGGCCGTCCCAACGCGCTGGCCGACGCCAGTCTCGCATTTGACGTCGAGGATCGTCAGCAGAATAATTTTTGTCGTGAGCGTGGCCACGTCGGCCCCGTGCGCGGTGACTGCATAAAAGCACTTCAGGATTTAATAAGACCAGTCGTCGAGCGTCAGTGAAATGTCGACAGGCAGATCAATGAGGAATTTCGCAAGCGCTGGCTCCATAAGGCGGTGCAGCTCAGAAATTCGCCTCAGTATCGTTCGAGTAGACGGCGGCGCGTACCCGTTTGTCAGAGACAGGAGGAAATTCTTAAAACGATCACCGCCAGCCGCGCGCAATGTGACGCCACCTCCGACGACAAAATCAACAACGGCGTTCTCGTACTTCCGCCGAACGGCCTCCTGGAGCACGGGCCTGGACTTCGTGAGCGTAGACTGTACCATCTCAGGACCGCTGCGGGACGGCGTAGACGACGCGGTGTCGCTGCCTGCGATGCCATGCGCGGTCTTTAAGTGCACTTTCCATCCAGACGCATTGGTCGATCCCAAGTACATCTTGCGACAGATTGTACACTGACGCTTTCCATTTGCATGGCGTTGTCGCCGTCTGCACAATCATGCACACATTCTTAGGGGAAGGTATGCCTCTATTTTTTGCGATTGTTTTTGGGCGGGGGCACTGCCCGGACGTCGGCGTTGCCGTCGTCTGTGTTGCTGCTACTGCTGGACATATCCAATACCTGGGTGCCGGCATTGTTGTCGTAGCCGCCGACGTTGGAGCCCTCCATGAATATACAGGAATTGGAATGCAGTCGCGAGCAAAGACGTGTGATTTGCGTTTGAAGAATTTCTTTGTGTGCTCTGGGAGGTCAGAAATCAGAAGAATCTGTGGCGCACTCCGTATTGGACTTCGTGGCTATGGAGCAACTTCAAACACGCAAAATGCTACACGGAAGCCCTTATGTCAGACCTTAACATTTTATTAGCCTTTAATTACTGAGTACCATTACTCTACCCGCTACCTTACCTCTTGCTTACCCTTTACCCTTTTATACTGATTTTTACCGTTTTACCAGGTAACGAAGGGTGTCTTACCTTACCTTGCCGAGGCCTAATATAGAGGAGGCAACAGGCAACATCGATCTTAGTACGACATGTAAGGTGCATCAAGCGTCACTCACGGACATAATTGCGAGCCCGAATGGTGAAGCTATTAGTGACTGTGCGCAAGGTTGAATGCCAAACTTTTAGATCGTACTTATCTATGTATATGTGTGTCTGTATATAACGCGGCTAGGTGTAACTCGCACGTACCAAGTACGATCTAGCCTGTCCCCACCACATAGGTATATAGACATATCCGAAGCCACTCTTAGGCTAGGTTACTATTGTGATGCACGCACGTGATTGCATATAATCAATCAAAGTGAATATGATCACATAGTCAAATGCTAGACGCTCATCAACAAAGGCTGATCGCGTTGCCCTAGCCTACTGTACTGGGTTGATTCATACATTAACAGCATCATACTCCTTCTTCAGTGTCTGCTGTCGTATATTGTTTTGAAATTTGATTCAGTTCGATGAACTGGATTACTTATATTAAAGGGCGAGCTTCAGAGCTTGCTCCCCTATCTCATTCACCTTTAGTCGATTTTACGTCAATCATGTGCGTGCGTCACAATAGTGACCTATCCAAAGAGTAACTTCGAATATACCTATATACCTATGAGAAGGGGACAGGCTTAATCGCACTTAGTAAGTGTAAGGTACACCTAACCGCGTTATCTACAGACACACACACAGAGACACACAATATAAGTACGATTTAAAAGTTCGGCATTCAACCTTGCGCACTCTCACTAATTGCTTCACCCTTTGGGCTCGCAATACAAAGTGACACATTTGATGAATAACAAGCTATGAGAAGGGGACATGCTACATCGCACTTCATAAGACGTGTAAAATACATCTAGCTTTACTTACAGACTTATACATAGAAGGGGAGAGATAGCAGGTTTTATAGGTGCGGCTTCATCTTGTGTACAGTCACCAATAGCTTCGGGCTCGCAATGATCAAAACCAGAGGACGTTGGTTTAGGTTTGGATATTCACGTTCACTTTTGCAGAAATTTAAGCTGGCGGCTGCAAAATAAATTTGTTTAATGTGATGTTTTATCACCACATTATAACTGTGGTGGTTGTGTGATGAAAAACTCGTTGATGGTGTTGATGTATTGATTTGTTGAGAGTAAAACGAGCAAAACTAGAGACGACGGATGTTTTTGTCTAGCCAAATCGTACAACAAAGTGAGGGACAGAAGATATTTAAATGATTGAGGATGAGGAAAAGTCAAAGTGCTCCTTATGCCGTTGAGAGAGATGTTGAACCCTATCTTCTTGCTTCTTTTTTCGAAGTATTACGGATGAAGAAAACGATATGCATGTCAAATTGCGTTGTTTGTGCGACTCAGTCGTTTTGTGTTCTGATACTTTCCGTCTTCGCATGTATTGCTCATACAAACATGCACACATTCAGGGACTTACAGAAAGTAACGAATGTCACCAAAACTTCCTCAAAGTTTTCAAATTTATAACCCCTATATGTTTTCAGTTTGAAAGAGAGGATTCTTGCACGCGGATGCTTCTAATAGTTTCTCCGGGTTGTATCTGCACAACGTTAGAATTCAAACGAACTGCTATACTAATTACTTGTGGACATCCTGAGGTGCTGGCGCTCACGAGTCCACAAGCTCGACTGCATCATCAGTGCTCGTAAGCTTATGACTCACATATCTAGCTTTCGCATTTCATCGAGAGCACCAGCAAATTCATTTTTGCACACATGTATTTAGCATCTAAACACCAAAAGTATTGCCTAGTCTCGTTGTAAAAGCGCCGTCATCGTCGTTCTACCGAATTTACCACTGGGATCACGTAGTTATCTTTTCGCTGGTGCGATTTTTGTGAGTACTCCTAAACTCATAGAGATGCAGAAATGGTGATCACATATGGAAGGTGTGACGGGGTGTGCACGTTTATTGATATTTTTGCAAGTTCAATATCGATGGGAATGCATGCTAACAAACATTATTTCTCAAAATGTTATCTTGTCAGATGATATTCATTGCAGTTGGTAATATTCTGCTTATTGTATTATGTAGGTCACTATATCAACCAATCATGCCGATGTAGGAGAGTCGTGTACAATGAGTGGTGGGTATATTTTTCCGATACACATTTTTACCAGACATAGTTAAAAGAACATTAAATAAGATTTATGATAAGAAAATTACTATGTCGGATACTATTCTACTTTTTACATTTACTGAGCACCTTCCACTTCGTATAAAAACCTTCTCCGCACGTACGTGTACGTATAGTTTTTTCAAGGAACCTACTTACTCTGTCAATACACGAGACAAGTATCTTGTATTGTATTGTGCCAATACAAGCGTTTGGCGCCCCGTTACACCTGGTAGCGCTTTGGGGTCCGTTAAACGATCTCGGACGCACTATTTAACATAAACATTTGGTCCATAAAGCAGATAGCTTTATCCTTACGCACGTGATCTTGTTATATTGAGGTGAGGTCGAGCAGAATACCTTTGAAAGTAATGGTTAGACAATCAGTGAAGAAGCCGTTGGTGTCTTGTCCGCTCTGGACGGAAATAGGCAACATGCCGCCATCGTTAAGTCCATACAGAAAAAGCTTGACAAAGAACAGTAAATTAATGCATTGCTATACCATCAAGGTTCTCAGCAGGCAGAATTGTTGATAACAACATCTTAGGCTGCTGCTTGCCGGGTAGTCACACACGTGTCAACCCAAAAAATCTTACCTCTAAGTACGATAGAGTCGAGGAAGACTCCCTATTAATACAGTTAATAAAGCTGGACGACGCCACAAGGGTATCACCGCACCGTGAATGAGAAAAAGCAAGTTGAATTTGCCCAATTAAAGTTGACAGTACGTTTCAAGTGTTGAGTAGGGATCAAGCTTCACGACCCATATACGCTTGTTTCATTAGAAGTATTGTAAATTCGTCCTACACCGAAGTTTGGGCTCCAGCGAGCTGAGATTAGGCTTTAATCGGATCTCCTTAAATCTGAACAGGGTAATGTGATGTGAAAGCTTACTCTCAGCACATTCTACACCTCTGTGTTTGTATTATGGCCACAGCGTAACATTAAATTGGGTCGATTTAGTGTCTAAGCAGGGTCTTGAGAAATGTCCCGTCTATGCCTATCGGTTTTGCCTAGATAGAGATACACTAGAATCAGCAATCTCAGTTGAGGATCAGAAATACTTCATGGAGATAGTTTCATGCTAGTTGGCTTCCTATCATCCGCCAAGAAACGATGATAGTGGTGGTCCCGGATCTGTGGACAATGGCTACGTTGAGTGCGAGGAGTCTCGCTCTACCGGCTATCATGATAGCGGGAATGCAATAGATTTTTATTGATAGAATACTACGCCTATAAGTGCATTCTCCCTCACCCAGTGTACGTAAACGCTGAACGAAAGGATCGTTCACCCTTTTTGGCCGACATGGATGGTGTCCGGCATTGTTACGAAGATGAAGCGTAGCGAACAGCTAATAAACGGCGAGTTAAGTAAGGTCGGATCTCCTAACTGATACATTAACGTCAAGTGAATACGATGGCCTCTTGACATAAACTTTATTTAACAGTCCCTTATTGTTGCTGCTCCTGGTAATGTGGTATCAATTATCGCCTAGAAAACCAAAATGACGAAAAATGCCGCTATAATCTCCATTTGATTGTCGGGTGTTGATCAACATTGTACGACTTCACTCTTTAGATGATAGTAAATTCACATTTGTTAAGAGCCTCCCTTCTACGAGGATGACGGAATTCTCCTGTTGCCACAGGTGGCATCCTCAACACTGATGAATCGTGTAGTGAGAATTCTCGACACGCTATAATATGTCCAATATAGCGATATTTTATCGTACTGGATAAAATATGTCATCCTTGGGCTCTGTGGATCATCAGGTTCGAGCCAAGGGAGCAGCGTCTAAGCTCAAAATGGATGTCGCTTGTTCATCAGACTGCCGTATGATGTGTCTTGGAGCGTCTAAGAGCCTGTGGAGGTACTACGATTAAGTTAAATGGCCTCACTTGCGGTACGTTGATAGTACGACTATGAAATTTATTCTGGTACGTGTCCACACAGTAAAGAAAGCTGCTGGTGGATGTGTAGAAATGTGGAAGGTTGTTAACACAAAATCACTGATGCGTAACCAAACTTCCAATTTTGTTTTGACAATTGACTAACGGAGCGGGGTACCCTGGCTCGTGTGTCTCGTCTTGTCCTGTTCTTTTTCACCTTGCGTACCCGTCGGAGGGCGGGTCGCACACTTCTGAGTGACTTGATGTCTACGTCTGTCTTGACCTAGTTGGGGATAGGCTGGGTGTGCTCGCGACGAAATTCTTCACACGACCAGCAGTTACTTTAAGAACTCTCCCAGAGTGGATGCCTCATTCTTGAGGTCGCCTTGCCCGAATGTATATACTTAATCCACTTGTTCTTCGAACCACTTGAGCCGTCTAAATACCTTGCCTTGAAATGCTCTCCGCGTCCGATCGCGGGCTAGCTTAAATGAATATCTTCGTTTCCAGCCAATCAATCTAGGAACAAAAGCTTGAACAAAGACGTACCCAGAATATCCTGAACGTCTGGTAGCCACAGATTTTCCAGCTCGGAGGCACGATGACGCGTGTCTTTTATAGGAAAATCAATGCTGTTCGGTATTAACCTATTAGCAGCTAGAAATACGCTTATGCCTCTCTTTATCTCAGTTTGTGTTATGTAGTTCAACTTCCACCATCCTTTATGTATCCTTAAAGTGGTCCACCCCAAACACCAATATCATTGGTTATCATAACTGGTGATAGTGACGGATGGTCACAGCCAGTGAACGTCCGAGGCGACAAAAGATGATCGTAACCAATGGTCTACCGGTCACCTTTCCTACATACGTTGGAGATATTCGACGGTCAAAATCAAAGCATACGTGACCGGTCCCAAGCGTATCCACGAAATGAGAGGTTGTGATTGGTCGTATCTCTCTCGACCGCTTCACCACAGAAAAACAGGCAGAGCCGGAGGTCCACCAACTGAAAATAGGATGAACTGGGGAATGGATACTACCCTGAAATGCAGAACCCACTGAAGAAGAGACTAATTTCCCAGAGCATACAACAAGATCATTCTCGATAGACTGGAGAGTCAACCGTATCGGGTATTGCCGTGGTTGCGCGATCACAGCTATCGGCTTTTGAGATAATATTTTTTGATGTCCTCAGGAGCTTAATGAAATAAGCCCCAAACATATCAACGATACGTGAATGTATTGGTTGATGACAAACATAACCGCTTACACGCTTGTTAAAATTGCACCCCCCAAATTTATAGTAGAGATAACTCATTTACATACGCTTGAACACAATAAAAATCTGCGCGACCTGCGTAGTGGCGAAGGCACGCGGATTACAGACTCGTTGCAGGGGACGAATACGCTACCGATATCCGGTCGACAATGATATTCGCTGAGAACTAGGTCTTCGTAGCACAGCGATGGACGAAATTGCTGTCGCCGAATCGACTTTAAATAGGCGATACACGTTCTAGTCTTGGAATTCGTGCAGCCAATCCTCTATCTGATTTGGCAGAATTCTAGGATATTCTCTCAGAATCAGAACCGTGTGAGTTGTCTCAGAATAAAGATACTAGTCAGGTATCGACGTGATACCGGGTTCGAAGTAATATGCCATGAAGCAGCGTTTACTGCCTTGTGAATGTGGTGAAGTGCGCTCAAAAAAGATAATGGACCCAAGGACTATCAGGACGAAGGTACAAGGAGATAATTTCAAGAAAAGGGCGCCTGGGAGAAGGATTCACGAAATTGGTCAGACCCTCGGGGACGAGAGACCCGCAGATACAATTGAGGAGAAGCCCATTGCTCGAGTACCGTTTAAGCGGTGAAGAAAGAAGGTGACTACAAGATCTCATTGGTGGATCCGGTCCCCAAGGGTAGACCGCGGTCCTTAAGCGTATACCGCGGTCCCTCACTAGAAGATCTAGGTCCCTCGATGGTAGACCTTGGTTCCTCATCGGTAGACCTGGTCCCTCAAGATTCGGCTGATCCTGACCAGTCACATAACGAGCCAGATCACAAGAGCAGGATAGAGTAAAGAAGTTAAAGGATAGGAAGGTACTAAATACTACTCAATTTACGATCCACGTGGTACGACTTCGTCGTGCGTTAAGGAACTTGGTAAGTCTACCCACCTGTTCCGAGGAAGGGAGATTTTTGCCCCCCCCGTCGAAGACAGTTTCAAGGTAGTATGCAAGTGCAGATAGAACCGTAGGAATTATTTGGCGTGTGGGCTCATCGAGTAGCGACACCCCACTCACGACCCGCTATTGGAGGCGGTCACTCTACCACACGGTTAGGGAGGAAAGTAAAGGCCAAGAGGTTAACACCCCTGAGACAACAAGGAAAAGGCCAGGAGCGACAAGCTACCTAAAGAACTTGATTATAAGTCCACTCTCGACTGGGTCGATCGAGTGGCCACCTACCGGCCCACCCAGTAAAGCGTATCCACTTGGGGCCCAGGTCTACATCTATCAAGACTGAAACATCTACCTCTCCGTCCGAGTCGATCGAAGAGTGCAAAACACCAGCCGACGGGTACACAAGGTGAGTCAAGGTCCATACGCGGAATCGGCGTATCCCCGTAAATTGGCAGTCCGGCGCAGTCAATGTTTTGGGGGCTCAACACGCAATTTAGAAAACCCACTCCACCACATGAACAAGCCATGTCGGGGGGGGGGCGGATTGGGAGTCCACAAATTCATATCTAGAAGGTTGCACTTGTGTGCGAGCACAAATTTCACATCAACCTTCGAAAGAGTTTTTTTTTATGAAAAAGCAAGCAAAATATAATTATTTTGGTACTTCGTCCATATTCATGGAATCCGGAAAAGATTGAGGCGAAGATCAATTGACATGTACCAGAAGATGTCAACAGACTTGAGAGTCCCATGCCTTCTTGGCGTACTCGCAGAATTAATCGCACAACTAAGCAAAGATAAAAGTTCATTTCTCGTTAGTTAAGTAAAAACGAGCACTGGTCTTGGATAGCAGAGTGCTATCACTCTTTCGAAGGTATCTAGAATCTAGATAAAATCATTAGTGTTGGAGATTGCGGACCAAACCAGACCGATTCATGTGGTCTGTGATGCAAGTAATTTTACAATCGGCTCAACATTCATCCAGGATATATTCCAGACCGTGAGGAACGCATCGGATGTTACAAATTCCTTCATTTGCACCAATTGGACGCACCTTTCCAGTGCATGTAGATGAACGCCTTGCCATGCTGTTAACACTAGCAAACTTTAGGGCATATCTTTTGGGAGATCAACCCTTACCATCCACTCGGAACATGCGTAATTACGTAAGGTCGTAAACAGACTATATCTCTTGCAAAAAATCGCTGAGTGGCTATATATATTTGGGGATTACAACATCTTCGGCGGAGTACAAGTCAGGAAGACTCAATGTCGTCGCTGATGCACTGTTCCGCCGGACCTATTTCGAATTGGCTGTGCAGCCCAACATTGAACCAAGCTTTTTTAGATGATGAGTTCAAGCATCCCGTCGATAACATTAATTGACAACGTGATAAATGAAATGTCTAACATACGGCGATTGTGATTTTGATGGCACAGATTTCACAACCGTTTAAACAATTAACAAAGTTGTCGCTGGGGAATCGATTCTTGTCTGACCGATATAATAGTCCGCAAAGGCTTACTTAAATATTTATATGTTGCAGGATACACGCCTTGTATTCGTGCCCAATCACATTAATCTTCGTTGGATTATCATTTATGAGCGTCCTTGTGCACCTTTTGGTAGGCAATACGGTCGAGAAAAATATACCCCACAGTAACACTTGAGTTTTACTGGCCCCGCCAGTATCATTTCGTATTCAAGTATGTTCGTTCTTGTGAGGTATTTTAAGTAGTGAAGTTTATCCCTTTACTTAGTGGGCAATTCCAACCCCTACCGGGTCCAGCAGAATGTTGTCTTGAGAACTTGATTCCGTTTGCAACGTAGTTTTTGGAACTAGTGTTCATTTATCGTCTTATAGAAGTCCTACCTTCCTACTAAAATGTACGTGATGTCTTCTCTTTCAAGTACTCCATCAAATTGACTCTGGAACTCCACAGTTCGGTGGTACTTCTTATATATCTAGACAGGGAATCCACATTCCGTTAGGATTCTTCGCAGTCTCCTGTACAACGAGATCCCACTCTCTTCACATTCCCTTTATGCGCATCATTGCACACAAACGAATACACCATACAACACAATAATTGGAGTCCGTTTCAATGGACTTCATTTTAGTGTTTCCTAAAGACAATCGCAAGAATAATGTATTCCTTCTGTTTATCAATCGGTCAGCAAAAATGGTGCATCTCGTTACATTTCCGGGATCGATCACAGCAGCAGGCTGTGCTCGTGTTTTAAGTGACACGATCTTCCGACTCCATGGCCCACCCCGTGAATTGGTGTCCAACCAAGACACATGATTCAAAACTAACTCTATTTTCCAAATTGTTTGGACAAGCTGACATATGTCTACATCTGATAACCCGAATCAAATGGTCAGACTGAGCGCGCTAATTGTGTCCTCGAATAATTATTTCGAGATGTGTTCGCTCCTCCACGAATTGAAGCAAACTGTTGCCGATAGTGGAAAACGCCATAAATAAACTGGTGCATTTTTCACCTTACATATACTGTGCTTCGTAAGGGCATGCGCCATACGCTTTTATCCACCATATTCGATTGTGGCTATAGTTGAAGAAGAAGTTAACTCGCAAGAGCTATTCGCTCTGGCTCTCACTCATTCCGCGCTATTCTTTCGATCACTTTGTTTGATGACGATGTCGATCAGATCGACTTTGAAGAACTGAATAAATTAATTGCGTTGACCTATCCAACAAATGAAAATGGTGAACCATCAGCACCATTCTCGGCGATGCTGATGACTCTCTTGCTGAAATAATTGATGACATTGATGTATTGCTCACGGCACATGCAGGTGAATACAGCGAGTCATTAAGTGAATTTGTACTGACCCTCAAAGTAGCTGTACGTTTCGTGCCAAAATCCATAACTAAAGCGGTGTACTGCTAGAAACGAGATGCTGACAAGAATGGAAAGGCTCCTGTTGTTTGTTCAATGAAGGCTACTGAGTCCTACTTCCTACGGTTAATCTACCTTGCTAGACATACAGATACTAACGTGTATATTAGCAAACCAATTCCCACGTATGTCGGTCCATTTAGTGTGTTGCGCCGCCTCGAAACGCATACACGAGTAAACTGCCACACAGGATACGCGCGTATCCCACGGCTTACGTCTACCGCCTTAGTATATAAATGTCAGTAGATGCTACTTCCGGTGAATAAATTCCATATCTTAATCACTTGCAACCAATAATTGTACTCACGGTGATGGCTCTAAACCAGCGCCTGCGGAAAGATATCTACCCGCGATATTTTTTGATATCTCGACGAGCTACCGCCAGATCATACCAGCGCACGACTTTATAGTTGAGCAAAGGAAAATTATGAACGGTCTTGCGTCCGATAGGAGCGTTGTAGTCCCACAATGTCCTCTAGAATGAGCGCATTCCTCTCACGCTCAAGGTCATTGTGTAAATAACGGGTAACGTGGTCGGCATAAATTAAATCAACGGAATTGTCCACATAATAGGTAGAAGGAAGTGTTTTATCTGCCAACCTAATTATTGGTAGGCTCGAAAACGATGGCACAGTGCTGAGAAGTATCTTTGTTGCAAGTATAGCACAGGCTGAAGCGGTAGCGGGAGCGTCGTCATGATATCCAGCTCCTCCATTTACTCATAAGGTGGAAATATTCATCGTCGTAGTGGTTTTTGATATAATGACAACGGCGGAGGTGGAGGCAATGCTGGTGGTGCCGATGAAAAACGACGGATCGAGGTGGAATATAAAAAATAGTGATGGGAATAAAAGAAAGCGGTCCTCTCGCAAAAAAAGAATGATAGAGGAGACAAGGAATCGTATGTTATTCGGCGCCTCATCGTGGGATGCTCTTTGAGCCAATGCGACACGAATGGACGTCAGTCGACTTTCCTTGTCTGGTTGCGCGTCTACCGTTTTTCGTTGAACAGTTGGGAGCCTCATTCACGATGTTTACGGATGTACCGCGTTTTGTGGAGCAGTAAGGCGAGGCACATCCAAGCCGCAGAAGCTACACCGGAGAACGAGCTCTTGGCGCGCCATGAACATCAAATTAGATATTGCTACGAACATATGGGAAAGGATGCGATTCTTCCTCCAGGGTTGATAAGGTGTAAGAGTCTCCCAGGGTCACGAGCCAAGGTATTGATGCAACACTGGAAATGATAATCGTTAGAGAGGCATGATTGCATAGCTTCTCTCGACAAAATATGCAACATAAACCAAAAACCAATTGTCTTTCGTTTCTTAAACCTGTTAAAAGCCGTAACAAGGGTCTACCAACAGGCATCTTGTCCAATGTCTCCCAGAATGTAAACAAATCCATTATATGCCTGCAACAGAGATGAATAATCTTGTTTGTGGTTCCCACCGTAGTATCGATGTTTCAAGAGCACATCGATCGTAAATTCGCGCTCGGTGCAAAAATTAATTGTAGTAGCTTCAAGACCGTGAAGTCTTAGATAATCAAATAATTAAGTTAGATTATAATCGCTTGTAGTTACAAAAGATCGAAATAGAAAACGATAAGAAGAAAAACTTTGATATTGCTCTGGAACCACACGCAATTCATTACGGTCCTACTCTTCATAAGTGATGCCGACAGAAGTTTTAAAACCACTTTCTTATGAATCTCTTTCATCGCAGTAACTTATTACATCGTCACCGTTGTCATCATTTTGGTGAAGGGCTTACAAACTTTAACATTCTTGTAGATTTTTCGGAAACGCATTCGAGATGGTTCTGGTGACTAGTCGTCCATTTCATAAAAATTCTCGATGCTATTGTGAAGCTATCCGTATCATCCAACTTTTCCTGGCTGTCTTAGTAGCTTCCCAAAAGCAGCTCCAGGCATGCCAGGCGACTTTTCGGCACTCTATGGGTTGATTTCAGGGCTCAAGCCACCCGATAATAAGACCAGATCTAAATCTTTGGTTTCGCGTGGCATAATACCGCATGAAATCATATCTATAGTCGCTACGGAATGAGATGTAAAACAGCTGACGAGCCATTTTCTTCTGCTGCAAATAAGATTTATCCTAAGAAGGTTTTACAGAGTCGTACAGCCGCGCTCTGTGCTGTATTTGGCGCGCATTGCACGGATTTGTTAACCATGCAATATCATTGGTAAACACACGTCCCAAGCAAACACTTGATTTTCTCTCCTATAGTTACACATTAATAAGTAACTCAATGTTGATTCCTTCACTAATCATACTGGTTGGTGATAAGGCAGGCGATGCAACAGCTGATCCCGTTTCATGACACAGAGATTAACCCAGTATCAGTGTGACTATTAACGTATCCGATAATACTTGACAATACAACAAAGGAAGTTCATATGTGAGAATATACTTTCGAAGGCATTCTAAGCATGAATGCTGAATCTATAAGTTACTGTGCGCAAGGTGAATGCCGGACTTTCAAAGACCACTTTCCGTGCGTCTATAAAATAATCTAGGTGTACGCGTCGTACTGATGGTGATGTAGCCTTCCCCCTCCTCATAGATAGCTACGCATTATAGATGCGATAAGGGTCACTCAACCCGAACTTTATTTGTAACGGGGCACACCTTATTCAACCAACTGAATAAACCTTGCACTGCTGACAGCGCAAGGGTGTGTGCTTCCGACTACCTCACGTACACGTACGTGCAGAGGAAGATTGTTATACGGAGTAAGAGTACTCAGTAAAGGTAAACAGTAGAACTGTATTTATTATAGTCAATCCTTGTAATAAATCCCTATTTGACTTCATTTATCTATGTCTAAATAAAAACATGTATTATAACTATTTACGCGCCACTCATTGCGTGCTACTGTCGTGGCTAGACTTTATTGGTTGATATCTCGATCCTATATCAACCAATGAACAGTGTGTTACATCTGCGGGGCAAAATTATCTATTAGGATAATATTGTGTTTGTCCTAACGCACTATTCATACTTGATAATTACCTTATGTAAATTATCATGTAACGGAGGCACCCCGTTACATCACCCCCCCTTAACCATCAGTCACATTAGTGACTGATTGATTATTGAATGACACTGTTGAGTGGCTCTGGGACATGGAAGCACTTGTTGGCCGATCCATCCATTCTTCATTCTCATCGCATAGTTAACAAGTCCATGCGGTGTGCAGCCATGAGACTACGTTCTGCTGCCGCAGGGGAGACAGGATCACCCGAAGCAGCTGACGTAAGTTCTTTTGCTACTGCAGGCGCACGCGGTGATGCACCGCGTGACATCGGAGATTATGAGCTTGAGCTCATATACTTTGGCGAGTCTGACGGTGAGATCGACTCGAAGGAGGCAAAAGCCAAGGATGAGCCAGAGTTGGCTAAACCGGATCCGACTAAGTTGGCTTCCCGAATGGCTTTAAGCCTCACAGATCGTCGTGACGCCTTCGGATCGTCCGACGAGTCAGACACTCCGTCTCCGAGACGGAGTCGTTCAACTGAGAGCGAGAAAGGCCATGGCTTCGGCCATCGGAATGATCTTGACGGTGATGCAACCATTCATCATAGTCCCAGTGATCGGGATGATCCTGGTGTCGGTGATTCTATTGACACCGGACAACATACTGTGGATCGCAACATCTTGCGTGTTCCTCCTGAGAAGAAGCCGTGGCTACGTCCTCAGCGAGTGTTGGCTCGTCTGTCTGACACGACGAGTGATCGTTATCGAATAAAATTATTCGATTCATCAAAGTTTCATAAGCTTTTACCTAGTGTGAGAAATATTCGCACTGAACATGATTTCTTCATCAATGCGTTCTTCAAGCATCGATGGCACAGTGGGAATCACAAACGTGATGGTCCCTCATAGATTCAGGCATGGAACACTTTCATACACAACGTTGGTGAAATTGGGTGTGATGCCTGGCTAGACAAGCTATGCTAGTTCGAAAACGGTTTGAGAAACGGACCTCAACCGGTGCACGTTTCAAACTGCATCGGTTGTCAAGAGTGGCCGTGCTACCATGCCTATCTTGGGGTGATGCGTGCCAAAGTTGCGTGAATAACTTGGCACGAGTTTCAAGGAAGCCTACTCGATGAATGACCCCAGGTGGAGGGTACGTGTCACGCAAGAGATGGACGAGGGAATAGTTAATTTGCAATCCCTCTACAAGCGCGCTGGGCGTTCGTTCCCCGATGGGCCTTCTTCGGCATCGGATGTGCCTTGTTATACTGCATGACAAGGCCCAAAACATCACCCAGCAGTTGAGAGCGAGCCTCCCAACTATCTGCCGAGGGTGGATACCCGCGCCACCGGACGAGTTACCTCGTCCGACGTCCCTTCTCATCGCGGTGGTTCAACAAGCGCTCCACGAGGAAGCGTTGTCCACCGCGCGCATCAATCAATGGATGAGGCGGAGGAGGAAACACGTTTTCAGACGGGTTTGCAGGTTCAGTCTGATACTGTGAGCCAGCTCGAGCGCGTAACGTGTGAGTTGCGCGAGGACCTCGAGCACGAGAGGAGAAGACGTTTGATTCTGGTCGACAATGTGACACGTCTCTCCTCGGAACGGGAAATAGATCGATCAGATTTTGATTTTGCTCAGCTTGAGAACGAGCGGGCACAGCGTTCTCTTCGCGACGAGCTAGTGGAAGCTCGTCAGAATATGTCTCGGCTTCGCGGGGAGATATCCGAACTTCAGACTCTGGCCGATAGTCAGCACCGCGAGCACAAGTATCTCTTGGAGATGCTCGAGCGCAAGGGCTGTCTTCACCGGAAGAAGCCCCGTACTGATAGTACGGCCTAAGGCGACCGACGTAGAACGTAGGATGCGTGCATCTTACGTGGCAGTTCAATCGTGTATGCGTTGCCTAGGCGGCGCAGCACACGGAAAAATGGACCGATTAACTTGGGTAGTAACTTGTTACTACCCACGTTAGTCACTATTTGTCGAGGTAGGTTTACCGTAGATATTAGGACTAGGTTCTTCATTGAATGAAAGAACATTTGCCTTTCCATTCTTGTCTGCATTTTTCTTTTGGTGGTCCACTGCTTCTGCAATGGAATCTTGCACGAAACGGACAACCGTTTTGCGAGCCAGTATGAATTCATCTGCTGACTCGCTGTCTTTGGCTGTAGTGCGCTTGGAGCGCACTGTGGTGAGATCAGTGACCTGGGTAGTAAGAGCATCCTCACTCTTACTTTCCTCTTCTTCACCGAAGTCGATGTGATCGACATCGGCGTCATACGTAGTGACCTCGTGGTCAGTACGTGATGAGTGAGAGCCGAGTTGGCGTTCGCTCGAATGATTCCCTCCCCCCCTGAAACTAGAGTTATACTCTAAGAAGGTGGGTAGGCGTGGGTGGCGCAAGCCATTCACGAAGAACGGCGTGTCGCGCCACTACGCCCGACACCCTACCCTGACGGGATTCGGCAGTATGATGAGTCTCTAAAAGCACATGAAAATAATTCTAACACGATTTTTTCTAGTAAGTGGGACACGTGTCACCATCACCAAGTTTTGTTAAACTTATATTCGAAGCTCTTGGACTTAGCATCAAACGCTGCCTCGTCCTTGTTCGGATTCGATATATGATCCCATTCTCGGTATGTACTGGCTCGAACGCCACAATCCATGGATCGTATGAGATCTAAGGACTGGGGCGCAACGCACAATGTTCCCAGCGGGTTATGGAGAGTTTATAAAACCATCATAGCTACAAAAAGAAAGCGGTTGGTGCAAGCACTGACAGATTCAATCAGTTTAGCATTTACCGCCCCACTTTTTATCACATAATTTTACTTGTATACAATACTATACTTGGAGAAATCTTTTGGCCTTAAAGGCAAATTCGAACTTGTCTTCCCGCATACTAAGCACTGAGAGATAAGCGCGGGTGCGTATTGTCAGACATGAATAACATGTGTTATATTTCTGATAAGGACAAAACAAATCTGTAAGGAAACAGTACTATACTGGGGAGGTAATAATGCTGGAAACTGCGCTCGCACAGGTATTTGTACTGGGAAAACTCAATCATAATGGTGTAATCTATCTAAGCTGATAACAATGTAGACGAGCGCATAAACCTCACGGGCACTACGGTACAAAGTAAGCGTCAATAAAAGTGCTTGGTCGAATGGACCAAGCGACCGGTATTCACTATGTTCGAATATTTTGTTTATTTTTAGAAATACGATTATTACGTTATAAGTTAACATCTACGCATAATTGCTATCTCCTCACCATTTATTCTGCGTATCTTTCAGTGATTGCTTGTTTCGTTGACTAATATAATGGCAATAATAGCTATAATGGCCTATACCAGCCAATTTGAGTCCAGTCTGCTGAATGGGGAGGGAGGGCTCTGTAGCTCTCCCTATGAAAAAAGAATTCAGTTCAGAAGGATGAATCAAGTTCTCTTTATTCGCATACCCTTTTTGGGTGGCTGGCGGCTATGGAAATCCTCATTACCTTGAAACTCGAATTGACACAAGGCATGTCGCTTCTAGCCCTAGTAGATTGTGGAGCGTCGAACAACTTTGTACGACGCCAATCGCTGGACAACAGAGAGCTCGAATATGTTGAGCGAGATCCCTCCAACGAGGATGACGGTGCACCTCGCGACTGGCGCATTCGTAACAGTGATGAAACATGTAGTGGGTATTATTACCTATACACTGAAGGGAGTCCAATACAAGGATGACTTCATCATATTAGACTTGGATGACAAATTTGATGTCATCCTTGGACTGCCGTGGCTCAGAAGGTACGAGCCACAAGTCAGCTGGCATCGACGAACAGTCGATATGCCTGTCACTTGTTCATCAGATGGCCATCTGATGAATGCCATGGAGCTCCCACTAACATGTGGGTGTAATACGAGCGAGTGCTATGGCCTCGCGTGTGGTTCGGTCGTTAGTACGACTGCACATGGACATGTCGTGGCTGATCGCCACACCATGAAGCCAGATTCCGTCGACTGCATTGAGATGCAGGTCGTGCCGAATTCCCACCACCCGAATAAGTCGAGTGGACTGGGACGTGGGTGTCCTCCAAACGGACAACACCCAAGTGACAACGAGCCGATTGCAAATGATTGGCAATACGATGATCTTAGTGCGATTGGAGAATCGCAGGTAAAAGACCTGGCCGCGTTAGCGCAACCACCGCCAGAGGATAACGAGGGAGCAATTCCACTCGTGTCAGATGAGGAGATAGCCAAGAGGCTAGTGAGGGAATAAGTCCCCACCCAACTGTGGAAATAAGTTCCCAGGAGACAACAGAGACATTGAAATGTCCTAGTCAATGACGGATCAAGTATAGGAACTTACCAACTTGATCTGATCGCGCCTCCGAAGATAACTTCGGAGATCACTCGATTGCCCACGCTCGAACAGAAGAGGTTCTTGCGTGATCTGCGTAGTGGCAAATTCAAGCAGATTTGCGTACTCGTCGCGGAAGACGAGTACGTAACCGATATTCGGTCGGCAATGGTATTCGCTGAGAACGAAAGGGTTCTCACCAGCTCATCAATGGACGAGAGTGTCCTTGGTGAAAAGACTCGGATTGAGCGATACACACCCCAATCGTGGGAATCGCTCAAGACAATTCCTCTCTACGATGATTTGACGGAATTCAGGGATGTGTTCCCAGAAACAGTGCCGTACCCAAGGATAAGAGTACTTGTCACGAGATAGACCTGAAACCAGGGTCAAAGTATTGTGTCATGAAGCAATGGCCATTGCCTCGTGAACAATTACTAGCGATTGACAAATTATTTGCCGATCGCTTGGCAGCCGGCCATTTGAGGGAATCTACTTCCCCACATAGCTCTCCGACCTTCTGTGTCCGAAAGGCCACAGGTCGATGGCGGATAGTACATGCCTTCAACAAGTTGAATGCTGCAACTGTACCGGATCAAACGCCGATGCCAAGAAAGGATGTCATTATAGATGGTATGGCAAGGAGTCCCATCTTTTCATCGATGGATCTGATGGACGGGTTCTATCAGATCCATGTGCGTGAAAAGGGCATTCCGTACACAGCAGTGAGCACCCCAAGCGGTATGCTTTGGGAGTGGTTAGTAATGCCACAAGGGCCGAGTAATGCTCCAGCTACATTCAACAGATGCGTTACGAATATGTTGAGATCTGTGCAAGAATTCGCGCCTAGCTATTTCGATGACGTGTTCGTCCATAGCCGGGATATGAATGGACAGACGAATGTAGAAGTCCACCAACTCCACGGCCGAAAGGTTCTTACACTGATGCGTGAGCATAAATTGTATGCCAACCTCAAGAAGTGTATATTTGCTGTCAGCGAAATACCACTTCTTGGATGCATCGTGGGTAAGCACGATGTCCGGCCCGATCCGGAAAAGATCAAGGTGATCACTGACTGACTGAAATACGCCGCTAGGCCAAAGAACTTTCGAAAGTTCCTTGGCCTGGCGGCGTATTTGCACAAATACTCGCACAATTACGCCGAGATGACTGTTCATCTCTCGCGTTTATTAAAAAGAACGAGAAGTGGGAATGGAGTGCCGACTGCCAGCGCTCTTTCGAAGGTATCAAGAAAATCTTAATACGATCGCCAGTTTTGGCGATTGCAGACAAAGACAGACCATTTCATGTGGTCTGCGATGCAAGTGATACTGCCATCGGATGTGCACTAATGCAGTACGACACAGACGGTGCTGAGCGTGTTGTCTGCTATCAGTCACGTCAGCTGCAACCCGCTGAACGTAACTACCCAGTCCATGACAAGGAACTCCTTGCCATGAATTATGCTTTGGCAACTCTGGGTCTACCTACTAGGTGATAGACCCTTCATCGTCTACACGGACCATGCGTCCTTACGCACGGCAGTTAACAGTCCACACCTCTCGCAACGAATGGCGAGGTGGCTGTCGTTCTTCGCGGAGTATAACTTCTCCCGTCGAGTATAAGCCAGGATGACTGAATGTCGTCGCTAATGCTCTGTCGCGCCGGCCCGATTTAGAACCGGCTGCACAACCCGACACTGGTCCGACCACTGTCGCGGTGTTGACGTCGAGTGTCCCATCTTCAACCTTACTCGAAGACATACGCAAGGCGTACGATCCGGCGATGGTGCGTTTGATGCATCATCTCTCCCAACCATCCCGTCAATCCCTTAAAAGTTTGCCCCCAGTATATCGATCCTTCACGGATAGATATACAGTCCACAATGGCTTACTGAAGTATACAGCCGTTGCCGGCGACACGTTGTACCGGACCTGCGACTGCGCATCATGTATGAGTACCGCGATGCACCTACTGGTGGACATCGTGGTCGAGAGAAAACATATCTCACAATTAGTCGTGACTTTTACTGGCCCCGCCAGTATCAGTTCGTGCGTAAGTACGTCCGCGCATGCGAAGTATGTTAACGAGTGAAGTCGGTTCCTTCACTTCGTGCGCCGTTGCAACCCTTGGCCACTCCGGCAAAATGATCGGAATCAGTCTCAATGGACTTTGTCTTTGGATTCCCCGCAGACCCACACAAGAATACAGGTATTCTTGTGTTCGTTGATAGATTCAGCAAGATGGTACATCTGGTTGCTGTACCTGAATCAATCAACGCATTGGCTTGAGACCGTGTCTTTATCGACACGGTCTTTCGCCTTCATGGGTTGCCTCGTGAATTCGTGTCCGACCGGGACCCGCGGTTCACAGCTGAGTTCTGGCGTTCCGTGGTCAAAACGCTCGGAACGCGCCTTCAGTTGTCAACCTCTGACCATCCTGAAACTGATGGTTAGACCGAACGCGCAAATCGTGACCTCGAGGAGATCCTTCGAGGATACGTCCATTCCCTTACTAATTGAAGCGAGTTCCTGCCGATGGTGGAGTTCGCCATCAACAATTCAGTCCATGCGTCGACGACGAAAGGAAGCCTTATGTGTACATCCTTTAACCTTCGAGGAGGCGGTGGACATAGCGTTGAAAACCGAGTTCAGGTTCAAAGCGGCTCGATGTGGTACCATATGCATAACTTGAGCTCATTTGATAGCGCCGAACCCATGGAACTCACAGATACTGACATTGAAGAATCCGAGCTTGAAGATGTGGAACAGCGTTGTTACATCCGTAGATGCTATTTATGCGGGAGCACAAGTCACCCTCGCCCAATCTGTTCGCTGCTAATTCACCGTCAGAATCGTCTGGTCTGTATTCCTTCTGCAAACCCGAATGCAGGCATGGTGCTGGTAAACGTCGATTTCCAGTAGAGACAGAGTGCCTGAATGGGATGGAAATATGTTTTGTAGAGTCTCGATAAAGTAAAGGCGAACCGGGCTTAGCTACAAAGGACTTCGTGAAATTTCACGAAGAATGAACACAATTTGGGCTTTTTGGTGGTTAAGAGGGCCGTTATGGGTTTTGCGCAGCCATGGTTCAATTTCATAGAACCTGACCCAGTGCAGGAAACCTTCATAAAAATAGTCACTCGGATTATCTCGGGAAGGGAGTACAACTGCAAAGCAGCAATGGGAGTCCTCAAATCTATTATATATTCTGATAGCTCTTGTTTTCTTGTCGAGAAGCTAAGAAGCGTGAACGTACATGGTATGCCTGGTTAGGCGGTGCAAAAACGCGAGACATTTGTTTCTTTAGAGTTCTCACGTAGGAATTACGGCATCGACGGAAGCATCTCATGTCAGTGCCCATGATCTGGATTTGTCATAGAGCTTGGTAATAGCCATTTTAACTCATTGCTAATCTGACTTAAGCATAGCGACATTCATAGCCATTTCTACTTCTCGGATCCGTAGGAGAAGATTGCCCCTCCTATCCTTCGAAGGTTTTCACGCTCAGGACGAGCAGGCGCGCCTTGGGCGCTTCATTAGCTATGTACACATAACGAGTCGGCATAGCATCTTCCTCGTGATCGTGGACCTGGCAATCTGACCTCAAATTGCATGAAGATGTCAAGACGTGCGTTGCACATCTGGATTGTGCGCTACAAGGATCTCTGCTTGCTCAGAGCAAACCAACGCGTTTAATTTCTCTAGTGCCAAGGGGTTTGGCAGTAGAGAGATGATTGGGGTTCTACGTTCTCACAGATAATCAGTCTATAGAGACTTAGATGTAGGATTGACTACTAGTGCTACCAAGTAGAGCGGGTAATTACAGCTATTTAGTCAAAGGAACACTTCCGTCTATCAGCCACTTACCCATACAGATCTAAGTACGACTTCTTAAGAGTATTTACGTTCTAAGGTACTTCGTGCATGCTTTAATTCTAACAAGATAAACTTAACAGCTCCGAGGGATTTAAAAGCACAAAGTGCATAAAAGTGACAATCCCGTAAAGGCTTGAACTCTTTTGCTTGAACTGAACTGTTTTTATGATGTATCTCCGGTAATAAACTATGTCGTACGTTCTCTACCCTAAAGTTATATTGCTACGAGCCTGTTCATAAAGGTAGTTAAGCGGAATTTGTAATACTACTTTTAATACGGATTCAACGAGAGCTACAACGAGTGCTCCAACGAGAGGTTCATTAATGGTGCTTACAAAGTACTGATAAAAACCTTACAAGTTACACATTTAGACTCCGTTTTGTTCTGGCGAAAATGATTCCCACCCCTAAACCACCACGGAAATACCAGCTCCAGCCGACGACTTGAAGACTGCATCCGCAACCCATTGGTACAGGAGAATTGCGATGCGTTAAGAAGAAGGTAACGATCCGCCAACACCTGTGCAGTAAACGTGGGTTGGCATAAAAAAATGCGCCATAGCATTGTGTAACAACCCGAACTGTTCTTAACTTTCTAGTTCCGCTGCAGATTAGAGCTAAACTCTCCATAAAGCCAGGGAAACAGGCTACGACTGAAGCGGAAGTCATCGACTAATTGTTGTTCCGTGTACATTGGAACGTCTTGTTCCCATAAAAGCGTGTAGCGGGGCACGTCACGCGTGGCTTTCGGGGTATAGTTGGTAAAGTAGCGTGAGGGATATAATGCCCTCACAATTGCTGCAATAATCGGATATACGAAAGTTCCTGGTCTTTTTCGGTTAAATATGAGTTGAGGTTTTCATAGTACCTAGGGGAGGTGCTTTGACTCAACTAAGGGTTCGTTTAGAGATTCAAGAAGATTTTGAACGAGGTTCAACAAGTGTTCTCATTTCCTTTATAAACAAGCTCCCCGTATAGTAATGTCAGTTTATGTAACTAGCTGATGTATGACCCATCATTCTGTAATTAATTTATGTTGTACAAAATACTTTTCTATTGGTAAGAGCACTATAACTGATAGTATACGGTAATACCCAATATCCTACCTTATCGCGAGTTGGAAAGGTGAAGATATTAGTGACTTTGCGCAAGGTGAACACCAAACAGTCGAAACCTACTTTCTGTATGTGTGTATATGTAAATATGTGTACCTTACACGTCGTATTAATTGCGATGTAGCCGGTCACCTCCTCATTTGTAGATATGCATAATACGTGTCACTTAGTGATCAGGTAACTAAGTGGTATCTCATAGAGAGTGCAAGTCAAACACACACCTTTACCCGTACGCAATTGGCTCAAAAGCGACCTATGGCAAATAAGGGATTACTACTAGGCAACTTCTCGACGATTAATGGCAAAGAAAATCTCGCATTTTTTATGAGCACTAGATGTGAAGGGGTTTATGGTCGAAAAACTTGCTAAATATATTGTAAATGTAAAACTTTACGGTCACCTTCCTTTGTCGGTGGCATAGAAATCTCCTCCGATGTAATATTTCAATTTAATTAATCAATTGTATGTCGGCAGCCGCAATTTGTAGGTGACAGATTTGACGTGCAGTCTCCCTATTATTCTACTTGTCTTCATAAAACACTAACAAGTATAAACGAGTAGCTCTAACATACAACCCAATAGATTTTCGGTTATCAACACACAATACAACCCTTTTCCTCGCCGCCAACCTCCACAAAATGGGAACGTGAATACACAAAACTTGACTCAGTTCTATGGACTGAATTACTGATTGCAAACCTGAAGTGTGAAGCTATTAGTGGCTTTGCGCAAGGTGAATACAAAAACTTTCAAACCCTACCTTATGTCATTCTTTCTGTCTGTCTGTCTGTCTGTCTGTCATTCTTTCTGTCTGTCTGTCTGTCTGTCTGTCTGTCTGTCTGTCTGTCTGTCTGTCTGTCTGTCTGTCTGTCTGTCTGTCTGTCTGTCTGTCTGTCTGTCTGTCTGTCTGTCTGTGTTAATAACGCTAGGTGTACCTTACACGTCTCACTGAATGCGAAGCAGCCTGTCACCTCCTGTGCATAGAGAATAACACCAGGTATCCCATATATGTCGCTTTTATTACGATGTAGTCAGTCACTTATTGTGTCCGCGGGTAACGCTAGATGTACCTTACACGTCGTACAATGCGCAATGTTTCCTTTCACCTCATTTGTACGTGCCCGTAATATAAACTCTAAGTGTACCATACACGTCGCTCTAAGTGCGATGTAGTAGTCACGTAAAGTTTTCCGTGAGTAACGCTAATTGTACCTTCCACATCGTACTAAGTGTGATGTAGTCAGTCACCTAAAGTGTTTGTGAGTAACGCTAGATGTACCTCACACGTCGTACTAAGTGCAATGTAGCATTTCTTCCCTCTTCATAGTGAAGTTTTGATGGTGCACATTGCAAAGTGAATGTATATTTAGATCCATAGTCTGCTAACAATGTGCTACATCTATGTCTATCCTTCAAGAAGCTTCTTCGATGAAGTCGTTCCATGACGTTAGACTCTGAGGTCAATCTGTACCGTCCGCTTTTGACGTCAATCTGTAACTTCAGGTCCTTAATGACAATTTTAATGCTGATTGAGGCGTAGTCTTGTCAACACTCTCACTCGACTCGATATCTGGTCACCTTGAATTCCAAGATGGTCCCGCAGCACTTCAAACTGGACAGCACTGACCAGCTTTGTCATCACGTCTGCCAACATATCTTGCGTCAGACAATACTACAGAAGCACTTCACCAGTTTCGACCTTCTCACACACAAAATGGTAGCGAATGTCGATGTGTTTTGTCCGCTGGTGGAACTCCGGATTCTCGTCTAAGGCAATGATCTTTGGTTATCTTCGTAAATGTTGATGGCTTTTTCACTTGCTATTTCTCCGAGCTCACACAAGAACACCAAAAAACACCACGAAAAGCGTGTCCTGATTTTCTCCCTTGACGTAGATGCAGTGGTCGGATTCCCACATCTTGAATTCCATTTTAATGTCTTAAAGCCATCAGTAGTGTGGTACCACATGCGAGGCGACTGCTTGAGGCCGTGTAAAGATCGCTTCAGCTTACAAACGTAGTCTGGGTCTTTGTCCATATACCTGTCTGGCTGTGCTATATATATGTCTTCGTAGAGAAATCCATTACGGAAAGCTGTCTTTACGTCCACCTGATGTAGCATGGACCTTACTTGGATGCCATGCTGAGTACAGCGCGACTTGATGTGATTTTGGCCACGGACGCAATGGTTTCTTCGTAGTCAACGTCGAACTCTGTGAAAAACCCTTCGCAACTAGCCGTGCCTTGAAACGCTCTATTTTACCATTCTGGTTTTCTTTGATTCGAAATACCCACCGGCATCCAATCGCTTTGCGCCCTTTCGGGAGAGGTACAGTCTCTCGCGTGTCATTCCTTTGTAGCGGTCAAACTCCGTGTCACGCGCTTCCTTTCATATGCCTGCATAGATAGTATCCATAGCCAACTTAAACGTGGTCAGCATTCCCCCCGCTGAATCCTCATAATCGGCAGCCTCAATGTCAGTTGCAGTTGCCGATACGTGCTCGCATGTGGAAACTCGGTCGTGCGTCGCTTAGGAGCTGGGACCACGGTGGATTTCTCGAGCGACTGAGTACGCGTGTGTCGATTTCAACTGGACTCCGTGTTTTGGTATCGGCCGCGATGTCATCGTTGCTCAAGTCCATTTCATCGTCTGGCTTTTCTTCTTCCTCGTCATATTGGTCCGTAATTTAAACGGTAGTTATCTTGTCTATATTATCACGCACCCCATCTTCAAAAGCGTCTTACTTAAATTGAGCATCGCGACTGATCGTTATTTTCTTGGCCAACACTTTCTCAGAACGATATGACTTCTATTGCTCAGCATAGCCCAGGAAACGACAAAGTGAAGATTTTGAATCCAGCTTTGAATGTTTATCATGAGGTATATAAACTTATGCGTGGCATCCGAATACCTTCAAATTGATCAGAATCGGCTTCCTTGTCACCCACATCTGTTATGGTGACTTGGCTCGGTCAATGGCACGTGCTGGTCAACAATTACGGCGCAACATCGATTTCATCACAGCTTCGCCCCAGTAGCATTTTTCAATTCTGACATGTTCGAGCATGCAGCGTGCACATTCAATTAGAGAGCGATTCGTCTTTTCAGCGACTCAGTTGAGATGTGGTGTATATGGTAGCGTGATTTTTTCCCCGATTCCTCGTTCCGCACAGAACTTTGCCAACTAATTTGACGTATATTTACCGCCATTGTCCCATTGTGCTGTTTGTCCCTTGTCATGAATGCTTGGCCTTGCGTAGCTCCATAGATGCCACCACCGCACTTCACGCACTTCATCGCTTCATGAAGCAGTCGGGAAGTCACGAGTTCCCAGCTACGGGTGTTGGACCGTGATTCCAGCGTCGTAATTAAAAACTGATACGAGTCGTTCGGACTGCCAAAGAACGTGATTGCCAGATCGTCCTTGTACACCGGAGCACGTACAGCTTCTAGTTGATCAGCTAGTGTCTTGAGTTTGTTGATGTGACTAAGCACATCGTCTCCCTCCACTATCATCGATGTGGAAACGAAACGGCGCAGGAACAGCTTGTTGGCGAGATTTCTCTTTTTAAAGTGGTCTACCAACTTCGACCCATGCGTCAAATGCACCACTCTCCGAGCGGCCCAACGGTAGCTGAGAGTCTTATATGGCTAGGATGATCACGGCCATCGCCTTGCAAGACTTCCGCTTGAATGTAGCTTGGTCCAACACGGTTACACACTGCTAGACCTTGACTTCACCGCTGACGACCCCCACAGGTCACGCTCCTCGAGGACCATCTGGATCTTAAATTTTCAAGCGTAGAAATTTGTTCCGTCGAACATGGAGATGCAAGAGACAATGAGTCCATGGCAACGCAGCTTGAGTCGATGCGGTGGCAGAGTTGAACGATCTTGGTCTCAAACATGAAGTTATTGATGGTTCAAATTGCAAAGTGGATATAGATTTAAGGAAATATAGCGGTACACACCCAGTCAAACTGTATAAATCAAACATTTGCCACAAATTGTAACCTAAAGGCATAAAACTCGAAGTTATAACATTTTAAGTTAAAAAGCACTGTGACATTTGATCAGGAAAAGTGTGTGACCAGGATGATTCCAACTGTGCTACTGCCTCCAGCGCACCTTCTGTCGCGTCAAATTCCACGTCATTCAACGCAAAGAGCGCCTGATATTGCCGAACAAGGCTGTTCTTCGACTAGATGAGAACTTGCACCAGCTCGTCCTTAAAAAGACCCATTAAGCTCACAAGCAACGGATAACGAACAATAAACTCGGGCATCAGTCCATACAATACTAGATCCCCGGGCTCGGCGTGAGAAAGAAACTGGCCAATCTGGTTGCTATCTTTCAGCCGCATGTTGGGCATCGGAGCACCAAAGCCAGTCGATGACATCTCTGTACACTGGTCACCTGTTTTTCCAGACTGGCAAATGCGCCACCACAAATAAAAAGAATGTTGGTCGTGTCAAAAGTACATTACTATTGACACGACGAACATTCTTTAATACGACGAACATTCTTTAATACGACGAACATTCTTTAATACGACGAACATTCTTTGACACGACGAACATAATGTACTCGCCGCGCGGGTTCTTGCGACCGCCCTTTTCCAGTACATTTACCATACTTTCTTCCGAGAGCTTCAGCAGCGTTTTTTTGCTTCCCTTCGCCCGACATGTCGCGTGCAATACTCACATTTTCTCTCTTTCGTGTAATTTAGTCAATCTCGTCAATGTACCCGACACCACTTTAATAGCTTCAAGTTTGTAGTTTGCAGCTTGGTACAGTTTGAACAAAACCGACTCGACATCCTCGTCCACGTACCCAGCTTGAGTCAAACACGTTGCACCGGCAACTACAATTGACAATTTAGCCAGTCGGACTAGCGTCTTGGCCAGAAGCGTATTCCCAGAACCTGTGGACTTTCGAGCATGATTCATTCCTTGTCCAGCTCGACACCTTCCATGATTGCAACTTGTCCTGGACTGCAGGTCACGAGCGTGAGCAGCCTCTGGGTTGGGCTCAGACGAGTTGATCAGCGTATGGAGGGTCGTTCTTTCAAACTGTGCTGGTGTAGGGTAAATCTTCCCCAGGAGCAATCGTCGACCGAGAATCGACCACCGTACGTCGTCCGCGTCACCTTGTAGGGCACGTTGTCCCTGTATCCCTTACGGCTGCTCTTGAGCTTGGCACACGATGCTTCTGCTTCTCTGCTTGCTCGCATCAGATCCAGCTTACCATGAGACCTTGTAATAAGCCATTGCACATTGCAGGTTTGCCGTTGTAAGCGTTCCACCAGCAGCAGCATTGGTACTGCAGTTAGGTTGAGCAGTAATGCTGCATGTGCAAACAGTTTACCGACCGGCAACGGTCTGAAGCTTTATCACTCAACAAGTCGCCGGTTTTTAGTCTGGTACAGCGCTAGCTTGAAAGCACGCAAGAGGAGTCTTGGTCATGGTCGAGATCGCCGTGCTGTTTAACTTAGTAACTTAGCTTCTTATGCATTTAGGTTACAATATGTGGCAAATGATTAATTTATACAGTTTGTTAGGTGTGTACGCATCAAAGGGTGGGTGTATACCGATAAATTTCCATATTTGAATCTTTAGTTCGCTAACAATGTGCTACATCTATGTCTACCCTTCAAGAAGCTTCTTCGATGAAGTCGATCCATGACGTCAATCTGTAACTTCAGGTTCTTAATGAAGACTTTAAAGCTCATGGAGGCGTAGTCTTGTCAACACGAAGATCGATAGGCATTATACGTGTCACTCTTATTAGGTCACTGATTGCAACTGCGAAATGTGTAATGTTCACACACGCACCAATGCCCGCACATTTTTCTATAACAGTCACAGGGGACAGAGGGATAACAAAGAAATCTAGACGCTCTGGTGCAACGAAAGTCTCGCATTCTTCACAAACAGCAAGTGAAGTGGTGTTGATCTGAATTACTTTATACATTCAAGTACTAAGAGGCTATGCTCACATTTTCTCTCGACAGCGGAGGATGCTCCCTTGATTTTACTTCACTTTGTCATAAATCGGTAACACCGTCAGCAACAAAGTACGTCGACTGTACTTTGTTGTTGACGGTGATATCGAGCAAGATCATCCTTCGTCTCATTTTTCTCAGATTCGTCTGTTTTAGAATATTAACATCATTAGCAAGTAGCTTTAACGCACAAATTCATCAGCAATTTCATACTTTAATACACGAAACACAACTCATTCCCTATCCGCTATTTACTTAAATGGGTATGTGAATATATTGAACTTGATTCAATTCCCTCAACTGAATTACTTATATCAAAGGGCGAGCTCCAAAGCTTTCTCCCCTATCTTATTACAGGGCAAGCTCTGGAGCTCGCCCTTTATAACGACATTGCATTAAGTTTGCATCCCATGCATCGTTACCGGCTGTCCAACCATCACATAACTCCGTCAACACTTCGGACTCGCAATCAAAGGGCGAGCTACAGAGCTTGCTCTCCCATTTATACCGGTGACATTACGAAAGAAATGATGCAAACATCCTTGTGCATTAACACACGATTGTGCCTGTTGTATTAACCGCCGTGAGTGACCCTGCAATCGACAAAGTCAGTTCGGTAATGGAACACCTAACCTTCAGATAAACTTTTATGTACAGTAACTTGACAGCATACGTAGGGACTCGACCAATGACGAGATGTCAAAAGTCATGAAAATTTATCAGGTTTAATGACAGATACAACTTGTCCTGTTCCAACAGGCTCCATCATTTCGATCCGATCGTTTGGCTTAGATTTTTTCTTCCAATCACATTGCTTCATAGCTGCTCATACACCAAAATGACGCACTATTCGCCTCCCGACTGGAGCACCACGGGCCGTAATGTCTTCACTCTATCCCTGGAGGTGATCAAGAGCGGCGTGACAGTCGACAGGCTGCCATTAGATCAAAAAGACGGTCGTAGCTACGTCTTCATTGGACGGATGGAGACCGTGTGTGACGTGGCGGTCGCCCATCCTTCCATCTCGAGAGTCCACGCTGTCCTTCAGTTTGACGAACAAGGCGCGCTCTTCCTCTACGACACGCGAAGTACCCATGGGTGCTACGTGAACAAGAGACGGGTATCTGCTGAGGATTTTGTGCGGTTACACATTGGCGATGTGCTCGTGTTTGGAGAAAGTACGCGTCTGTACGTAGTCTGTGGACCGGCAGAGCTCTTACCGCCCGAGTACGAGTCGTCAAATTTGACCAAATTGAGAGAGAAACTGGGCAAGAAACGGAGTTTACAAGAGGACAGCAAGCAGCTGGAAGAACGGGGAGTTTCGTGGGGGTTTGGAGAAGATGCTGAGGACGAGGAGGAAGGCGAGAGTGATGAGGAGATGGATGCTGCCAAGACTCGTGAGGCTTTGCCTGACTACCTTTGTAATGTAAGGAGAAGAAAGAAGGAGGGTGAGACATGAGGGAGGATGGTGTTGACTAAATGCTGTGTGTTGTTGTGGTGTTTATATGCTATTAGCTAAAGGAAGATGATCAGCCATATACGTCGAGTGTGGGTCCGTCGCAGATTCACGAGAAAGATCAGCGACTATATCAGCAGCTACAGACACGTATCCGTAAGATGGAAAACCTGAAGTTGGAGAGATCGAGGATTTTGGCGAAACAGAACCAGCTGAACGGCCTTTCGGAAGGTCAGCAAAACACGCTGGATCGAAACGAACAGCGGATTGATGCACTGATGAAAGAGATTGATAACCTAGAAGGACGAATACATGCGAAGAACGATCAGCGAACGCAATCTGGCGGTGCTACTGGCACTGCTGCGGGGAGAAAGCGGAACGTGAACGAAGAGCTATACGGATACAGCAGTGACGAAGACGACTTTTATGATCGGACTAAAGCTAATCAACAGAAGATTACAGCTCGGAAGCAAAAGGTTACAGGTTCGATCGTCACTCCGGACGTGACTACAGCGGCACCACAGACACGAACGACGAAGAGCAAAATTCTTACCGAAGACTCGATTAAGGCCAATGTCAAGAAACTGGAAGCCGAACTTGCGAAAGTTCAAGACGAGCTGGCTGCTGTGTCTACTGTGGCTGCTGAGAAAGGTCATGCTGTCCGTGGAGATAGCAAAACGCAAATGGAAACGGACACTTTGGATTCTTTTATGGTAGCGACGACTACACAGCTGCACGAGAGCAAGGTAGACACGCTGACAAGAAGGAAAGAGGATGTGGAAGTGGAATTGAGGCGCCAGCAACAACTACTTGCAGTAGCAACGCCGGCGTTAGCTGCAATTCCGATCTCGGAGCCGTACGCTGATACGGGAACGGATGTTGGCAAGAGCAGCCCGTCGGCTCTTGTCTCAGCGAAAAAATCATCAGCTCAAGATCCAGCTTACATGAACAAAACAATCGATCTTGATACAGCAACTGTACAAGACGCAGCACCAAAGGATACGTCAGCTGCAGCAGAGATACAGTCTCTTGCCAAAGCCATTTCTAACGCACAGACGCTAGCTTCACCGAGACCGGAGGAGACGGCAGACGAAACTGATGTCAAGCCAGTCGCGCCGAAACGGCGACGAATTGTAGGTCCAGCACTGGTTCCTCCTTTGCAGTCAAAGCCGCCAGTGAGCAATGGGCAGCCCGGCAATGACCCGAGTGTTTTAGAGGGAGGCGATCAGGTATGGGTCCCGCCCACAAACCAAACTGGCGACGGCCGCACCAAGCTGAATGACAAGTACGGCTACTAGGAGCTGGACAAATCAATACAACGCTTTGCGGTCCGTCCACGTCTGTAGCTTATCTCACATATTTCGAGTTCCGACACGTAACGAGTTTCTCAAGGTAGCAGCTCGTCAAAATCGTCGCTGTGCTTGGTCAAACTCCGCGGATACTTTGCGTTTTGCTCCGCATTAATCATCGCACATATCTCATGAATGCCCGGACTAGTATCTGCACCAATTCCACTACACTCTTTCAATCTCGCTTCTGTCTGTTCACTGGCATTCCCAATAACACTTTCCTCACTGCTGTCAGAATCAAAACACGACGTCGACCGTCGACGCCGTTTTTCCCTCTCGTTATAGCCCCCCCTCTTTTCCATTCGACGTCGTTTTCGCCCTCTCGTCTCCTTTCCACGTGCCTTCTGCCTTCTCCTCTCACTTAATTTCTTAAAAAACAACTTCTCGGCACAGACAGTGCACACCCGCACCTTCACCAAACACTTCTTCTGTTCGCCATGCTCCACATACACAAACAGCAGCTCGTAGCTGTGCAACTGAGTGCGTTCGTCGCAACGCTTGTTCCCGCATATAAACTGTCCTTTGCCAGTTACGACCTCCGCTTCCGTGCGCCAGCGAAGTCCAATCTTTCCCTCGTTATATCGAGACAAATCAGCCAGTGCGTACTCCCTAAAGAGCTGCTGATAGTAACGAACGCTCATACGGATCTGCCAGTCCGTCTCGCCCTGTTCGGCGTCCGCGTCGTCGTCACGAAGGAACTGGAACTTGTTCTTTAGAACTTTCAGATCACTCTGAGACATGTAAAGGGCATGTCTTGAGTCCAAAGAGCTGGTAGTGCTGCTGACGCTGCCACTTCGACTAGCGGATGTCGAGTACAGTCTCATGAGCTCTTGATGGCTACAGATAAAGCAGAATATGTCGTTAGTAACACAAGCAGCGAAGGTGAAAAGGGTATGGATAGAAAGAAGAGGTTATGAGGAGTATGAAGATGGTAGTAGAAAGTAGGTATTACCGGCGGAAGACACGTTGGTGGTCGTGAGAAGCGGTCGCGGACGGACGCGCCATTATGTCTTGTGTTGTATTGGATGAAGCGACAAGTATTTATGTGGGGAATATAATCGATACATTGTAATTAATTGTGTTTTTATTATTCGGAAGTGAGAGTCCATGTTTTAAGTTAATTAAATCTGCGAATAGGAGGTCCCTTAATTGCTGTACATCAACATCGACAACAACTGTACTGATTACGGAACTACCGGACAGCCGTACAGCACGAGGCAGGCAACATGCCTTTTGCAACGACAGAGGAAGTACCATCGCATCAAATGCCAAGCTGCTCCCTGGACACTTCCTGCTAGACGTCTACGAATCTAAACTGATTCAAACACAAGTGCATTGACTTATTCCTGCCGTGACATCACGCTGCTTACTCTGGATCTTCCCATTCCAGCAGGCAACTCAACTTTCATCAATGAACCCAGATCACCAGATGATCGCGGCATAAAAAGGCAAAAAAAACACTCGAAACGATGCAACTCTGTTAAGAAGCAGCAACCTTTTCCTTCTCAGAGATAATACCTTTACAGACTACATAGTATCACCAACCAAGACCAGTACAAAAAAGCCACCATCAACTAATAACCTCTACGATCGAATCCCACCACAAGCCTCCTCTTCGCTTGCGTGTGACAGTGTCCGCACGCACCAACTCCTTGACTTTCATCCATTTGAGGCACTTTTCAATTTGCCTCAAAGAGCTCAAGAGATTAATCAACCTCCAAAAGCCATTGACGGTGAATTCTCGTCCATCGCTCTCACATCGAGCACTATGGAGCGGCTCACATCGTGCCTTTCCACCATCCTCCAATCCGACTATGACTACGCCCTATGCGTGATGAACTCGGGCTTCTTTGAGCTGTCCTCGACACCTTTTCAGCTGCGCAATTCCACTTCAAGCTTGACCTCCTCCTCTTTTATCACACCAAGTTCAAGTAACTCCTTACCCGTAACCGCCCTAGGCTCTTGCTCGCTCACTTGCACAATCCCTTCACCATTACGGGCGTCCAGCTCGTGCTGCGCAGCAGCCACCGCCGTCCTCAATTGTCCACAGTCTACAACCTCTTTATCCTCGTCCAACATCTCCGACTGTCGCTCGATCATCCACAATACGATCGTCGACAGTCAACAGTGTTCCCTCGCCCCTGGCAACATCGTCTTGCTAGTCAGTGTTGCTATTCTTATCACTCTCCTTCTCGCCGCTACAATTGCCGCCCGACTCAATGCCAGGAACCAAGTGGCTACAAAAGCTTCGGAAAGACTTGATGATCATGATGAGGATGATGGTCTCGAGCAGCGACTTGCAGCAGTGACGCGGCCATCAAAGTCGCGCGCGCTACTCACATCGTGGCGACAAGTGACGAACTTACTCTGGAAGAACCTCGTGATCCGACGACGGAAGCCCGTGTCGTTCCTGCTGGAGCTCTTCCTTCCCGTGCTCTTGACACTCGCGTTGGTTTTTATTGCCAATGTCGACACGATCTTTGACACGGGAAACCCCTCGGATGGTTCATCGACAGAAGCAGCAGCAGCAACGACGGCGACGTCCCAGACCTTTTTGTGTACGGCACTTGATCAGAGGACGGATTACGGGGCACTGAGCACCAACATGTCGACGTTCTACACGAGTGGACAGAGTGTCATTGGCCTCTTTTTACTCGTGAGCTATATGAAGTTTGTCTCGACGACTACGACGACCATGGTGAGTGAAAAGGAGACACGGATCCGAGAAGTCATGAAGATCATGGGGCTCTCGAACTTTACGCTCTTGTGCTCGTGGTGCCTCACGACCGTGATTTTGACCACGCCACTCGCCTTTGTCCTTGCTGCAGAGCTCAAGTTTGGCCAAGTGTTTCCCATGACAACGTACGCGACGCTGGTGTTCTTGTTCTGGACGCTGAGCTTGTCGATCGTGAGCTTCAGCTACTTTATTACACCCTTCTTCAACAAGGCAAGAGCAGCTTCAATCGCCTCGGTGTTGCTCTGGCTCCTGCTGTTTTTCCCGTTCTTTTCCGTCATGTCCAAGTCGAACGCGACTAAGTATCTCGGCGCCCTGGCACCTCCTACTGCCTTTGCCCTAGGAATTGATGACATCGTGCGCCACGCTCAGCTTGGACGAGGAGTCGCGTATGCAATTGAGATTGCAGAGTCCCCAGTTACCGTGCCAACAGCATTCGCAATGAGCTGGTTTTTGATATTGGACTCGTTCATCCTGGTCGCTCTTGGTTGGTACTTCGACAATGTACTTCCTCAAGAGTTCGGTATCCGCAAGCCGTGGAATTTTCTCTTCGTGAAGGACTTTTGGCGTCCTTCGAGTTTAACAGCGGTCGACAGAGACGTTGTGGTACTAAAATCTCCTTCCATGGACTCATCGCCTCGGGCGTACAAGTCGTTTGCATCACCGCAAGGAACAAGGTTGTCGCATCAGACTTCGACGAATAGATCGCCCGTGATGATGAAGGATCGACCTGAAATTGTGGCTTGTGTGGAGCCTGTTGATGCCACGTTGACAGCACAGGAACGGAAAGGAACGTGTCTCCAGGTTCGAGGCCTTTGCAAAGAATTTGCGCTGGACAATGGCGAGGTAAATGCAGCAGTGGGAGGACTTGACCTCACTTTGTACACCGGGCAGATCACGGCGTTGCTTGGCCACAACGGCGCTGGAAAGACAACCACCATTTCGATGTTGACCGGCCTTATTCCACCCACGTCGGGCAACGCAACGCTTTACGGTCTCTCCCTTCGCGAAGACCTGAACGAGCTTCGCCAGATTATGGGTGTTTGTCCTCAACACGATGTCCTATTCGACGAACTGACCGTTGAAGAGCATTTGTTGCTGTTTGGAACGATGAAGCACATTCCGCGTGGCAGTCTGAAGATGGAAGCGGAGCGGATGATCCGGGAGGTGGGTTTAACGGAAAAGCAGAAAACCGCTGCTAAGGACCTATCGGGTGGACAAAAGCGCAAATTGAGTCTTGCATTGGCCTTCATGGGGGACAGCAAGCTCATCTTTCTGGATGAGCCTACGTCTGGTATGGATCCGTACTCCTGTCGGTTTACTTGGGACTTGCTGCAGCGAAACCGGGACGACCGAGTTATTCTTTTGACCACGCACTTCATGGACGAGGCTGACATTCTAGGTGATCGCATCGCAATTATGGCTGACGGTCAGCTTTGTTGCGCCGGGAGTTCACTTTTTCTAAAGAATCGCTATGGTGCTGGATATCATCTGACCATGATCCAAGCGCCCGGATGTGATGTGGAAGCAGTGGGTATGTTTTTGCGTGGCTTCGTGGCTGAAGCAAAATGCTTCAGCAACTTTGGTTCCGAAGTTGTGTTTCAACTTCCGTCAAAATCGGTAGGAACGTTTTCAAAGATGCTGCAAGCTCTCGACGATGAAATGCCCCGCTTGCGCATTGTCCAGTACGGTGTGTCTGTAACAACTCTTGAGGAAGTATTCTTGCGTATCTCACGCGATCGAGAAGAAGAAGCCGCCATAGACGCTGCTTCGTGTAGCGTGGAAACAGTCAACCAAATTCGCAAGACGTCAGCAAGCTCAGCGTATTCTCGCAGCACGGTGACGAGCCCGATGGCCATCGAAAGTACTAATGGGGCGACGCTGTGGACCCAATATAAGGCACTGCTGACAAAGCGTTTGCGTATTGCGAAGAGGGACAAGAAAAATCTGTTGAATACCGTCTGCATCCCGCTGCTTTTCCTGATCATCTTGGTGTCGCTTCCCGATATCGATGTTGCCAGCTTCATGCCTACCGATGACTACGCGACAGAACTTGCGTCACAAGGGCAGTGCACAAGCGAAAGGTTTTCGTTGGTGTCTGCTTCAAGCTTTTGTGACAGCTTTTCGTTTACCTACTGTAAGCTGGACGTGATTGACTGCAGTGCCTCGACATGCTGTGACCCGAGAAATGTCCAGTCTCCGTACTACGCGTGCAACAGGTGTGAGGGCACCTCGTCGACTAACGCAGTAACGCCGTGCTACAACAAGCACTGCCTCGACGATGATGGTGCAAGGCTTCAGGTCACTCTGAATGCCCTTTTGACATCCATCGTGGTGATGCTGGCTTTAGCTTTTGTTCCTGCCGCGATTGTAGCCTTCGTCGTACGCGAGAAAAGCCCAACTCAGAACGCGAAGAGTTTGCAGCTGATTTCGGGTGCCAGCGTGTCAGCGTATTGGTTGTCTACGTGGACTCACGATTTCCTTATCATAATGGTGACCGTCGTTGCCTCCATGATAATGATTCCCCTGTCCGATCGAACGTTGAAGGGCTCTTTGGAGGTGTGGGGAGTCGTTTGTTTGGTTGGTTCGCACGCTCTGGTCGTGATCCCGATGGCATACTTGTTTTCGTTCAAGTTCGAAAAACATGCAGTGGCACAAACATCGCTGCTAGTATTTGCCCTCTGCACGGGTGGATTGCTGAGCATTTTCTCGTTTTTGTGTCGACTCATCGACTTTGACTTAACCGCGAGCAGCTCCTCCAACTTGACTCTTTCATCGCTGGACAGGAACTACCTGCGATGGATTTTTCTGCTTTTCCCAGGTTACAGCCTGAACAGCGGTGTTTACGAAATTGCTACACGAAAGCTGACCCGACGTTCGCTGTACGGTAGTGATACCGAGAGAGCAGCCCCGCCTTCGTTCTTTGGTCTTTGGGAAGGTCTTGGGACGGACTACACATGTGAGTCATGCTGGGATGCACCGGCTGGTGCACCTTGTTGCGAGCGCAACGTTTTCGATGTGGACGTGGCTGGGGCCCCTATTGCCTATGCTGTGGTCGAGTTCGTTATTTTCATACTGTTAGTGTTTGTAATCGACAACCGTAGCTTGTCGTGGCGCCCTGAACAACGTCAGCAGCAGTCTTGCAACGAGGATGACGATGTGGCCACTGAACGCCAAAGGGTGGAGCAGTCGCTTCCCACCCAGAACGACAGCGTGTTTATCCGTAACTTGCGTCATGAGTATGGACGTAAAGACAAACTCGCATTAGACAATTTGTGCCTCTCCGTTGCAAGAGGGGAGTGCTTTGGATATCTTGGCATCAATGGAGCTGGTAAATCGACGACGATGAAAGTGCTGACTGGTGAGATGGCCCCGACAAACGGATTCGTTACACTTGGAGGCTACGATTTGGCTCGCGATCGCAATAAAGCGCGTCGTGTGATCGGATATTGCCCCCAATTCGATCCATTGCACGACTTGCTGACTGTGGAAGAGCAGCTTGAGCTGTATGCTCGGCTCAAAGGCATCTCAAGTGATTGCGTCGACAACACTGTTGACCAGACCATTGAAAATATGGGACTCACTGAGTACCGGGCCAAGCTGACGCAAGGACTTAGTGGAGGCAATAAGCGTAAGTTGTCAACAGCCATCGCCATGATTGGCGATCCAAGTGTCATCCTTCTCGACGAACCTACGACAGGAGTAGACCCAAGTTCTCGACGGAAAATGTGGGATGTCATTGCTAATGTCTGCGCAACCAAGAAATCCTGCGTCATTCTTACAACCCATAACATGGAGGAATGCGAAGCACTTTGTACGCGTGTAGGAATCTTGGTGAGTGGACAGCTGAAATGCTTAGGAAGCGTCGAGCATCTTAAGCAGAAGTTCGGCCGAGGGTACATCGTGGAGGTGAAGTTGCAACAACGACCTGCATTTGTTCTGGAGTCATTACAACGAGATGTGTATCAAATCCTTGGAGACAACAGCCCTGGTATCTCACGACACCATATTGCGAGTCTATGTTCGTCCCTTGAAGTTCCAAAGCGGGCGCAAGAGATCCTGGATGGCGAGAACAATGGCAGGATGCTCACCAGCTACTTCGGGACGTCAGGCGTGATCCCCGCCGACATCTTTTGCGCGTGGTGGGCGACTGAGAACATGTACTCGACGCTGCAAGAATTCTTTCACGAAAGGTTTCCAGGTTGCCAGCGTATCGAACACCAAGGCGGCCACTTTCGTTTCCAAGTACCAAAGCAATCTTTGCGACCGTACGCAATCTTTGGCCTCCTTGAAGAAAACAAGGAGATGCTGCACGTGAGCGAGTACGGCGTGAGCGCAACGTCGCTGGAATACATTTTCAACGAAATGGCTGTCCAACAACAAGGAGATCAGCTACACCAAGGCAGCGCTAGATGACTGAGATCACCAATACCCACAAACAGCTTACCATACCGCTTCCTACGTATGTACAACACTGACACATTAAGCACATACTCTTACGTTTCACGGCAACGAGTACCAGAGCGCGTACCTTCACAAGTACCGCGTCAACTAACAGCAGTGCCAACCTATGACTCCAAATCCTTGAGCCATCCTTTCTCCTTTGCATCCTCAAACATCCCCACAATGGCTTCGCGTTCGCCTTGTACTAGTTCTGGGTGCCAAAAGTCGAATAGCAGCACCACGCGGTCTCCTTCTTTTCCACGATGCCACACCTCGTGATCAAACGCATCTGTTTCGACAAGAGCAAACAACAACCACAGCACAGGTTACGTCATCTAAAGACCAACAACCAATAACTTACAAAAACATCCAGCCCAAGCGTCGAACGAACCATCGAACACAAGTGCTTTGCCTTCTTCCCACTGCCGCGTCTCATCGCCCACTCGAATACCACAACCATCCGGAACAAGTATCGGGAAGTGGCAACGCAATCGGATGTTGCACGGCGCCGAGTGAGCCTTGATACTCGACTAAGTACACAGTCCACCACACACACACCCACTCTTGTATAAGTAGCAGCGCGTGAAATAACGAAACAACCTTGTACAAAATACCGCTTACTCCGGGCTTTAAAATAGAGAAAAACGAATAGGCAAACGGGACGTTCACCATAAAGCCAGGAATGCTCTCTAACACTTTCACTGTCTTGGGGCAATGCACCGCAAAGTCCGCTTGGCGCCGACCTTGCGTCACGTACGAGAGCCAATCCCATTGGCCCGAATGCAGCTGATGGTCTTGGCTGGACTCTTTATAGTTACTCATCCTGGCTGAGCTGTTTCGTTGCTCTCGAAGTGCCAAGAACTCGTTCGTAATGGTGTCACGATTAGCTTCAAGACGCTGGATCCAGTCAAATGTTTGCGTGTCGTGCCATGGAGCAGAGGCAAGTCCAGGGAAGCAGAAGAGCGTGGGTGATGGACGTGGTTTAGCTGGTTACGGCCAAAAATAGAGAGGGTAATAGGGTTGACAAGAATACGATCGACAGAGCTGTCGTTATTTGTAGTTAGAAACGGACATACCTGTCGTGAGACACAATGCCGAGCGGATTAGGGCTGCGCGGTGCGTCATGATTGCAATAGTGAGGAGAGGATCGAAAAATTGCATCCAAATTTGATGACGGGGCGAGGCGTTGGATGTTGCACGAAGAACAGACGACACCAAGCGGACAGAAAACGGACTACCTTCAAGAACCTTAACGACACAAATGGGTGGACCGAAGCGCAGCGAACTTTAGTCCGGGACCGTCTTTTCTTCAGACGATAGAAACGGGTTTGCCTTATCGGGCAGAGACGGAGGTGTGATTGTGAACGGCCCGATTATGGCCCTGAAGCGAGCTTGTCCCGTACACATGTCCAGCGTCCCAGGGCCCGCCCGACCACCAACCCACTGCATGTAGTAACAACTATAGGATATATGTGTGCAGTAGAACGGGAATCGTCTTATTACGTTGTTGCGCTGTGACGTTGCGACTTAGTGTTGACGGACTGGAAATCGTGTCAAAAGCTCCCGATGAGCTTATTGGAACACCTTGTTACGGGCTTGGACCAGACAAACACATCCACACTTTCACTCTTTCCTCTCTCTCGCCCTCCTCTCTCTTGTCAAAGCTCAGCTGCCCCATCATCCGCTCTCATCAGCTTTTGTATCTGTCCCTGATACTTGTCAACTGAGTTCCTTCGACGGCAGTGGCCATCAACGTTCTCGAAAAGTTAGGATGCACGCAACTAGAAGCACCGAACTGAGCCGATGTTTTGCTTTGAAACCGACTGCGTGACATTTGTAGTAGTAGCACTAGTCTTCGAGCTGCTATAGTGATAAAGCTTGCACTCGCAACCACAGAAGGAGGGCTAGATGATTGAATTGATTGAAGGCAAAGGAAAATGCAGCATCTGTCGCGTACCGAGTGGTGTGTAACCGTGGAACTCAAGATGCAGCAGTTGTTGTTGTTGCATAAACTAAGTTTGTACGTACTGCAGCACATCGGACGCCTATCCGTCGGACAAGTAAGTGGCCGGACCTGAACCCAGCTTCAACCAATAAGAGACGGGTTACGTACGACCTTTCGCGTGTCCAGCTTATATTGGAAGAATAGCCGTGCGATATACTACACGCTTCCCTCTTCATTTCTTATCCTGGAGGTAAAGAGACAGACTCGTCACGTAAGCCACGAGCGAGATCAATATGATTCAAGCGAAAGTCAAAGACGAACATGGTAGAGATCCAGTCAATACCAACGTAGACCTCGTGAGCGAGATTTTCATCGTATGCAGCGACAAAGACGAAGACTTGACGATCTCAATCGACTGGAGGGAAGACTTTGTCGACATGAGTCGAAACGAAAAAAACGATATCGAGGGCCCTGCTATAAGGGCGAAAAGTTTAGCTATTCGAAGTTCAACTGCCACAACACTGCCTTCACTTGCAGCCCGAGTGCCAGTTTTGTCGAGAGCGACTAGTCAAGGGGCTTATTTTAATGGATATCTTCAGAGTCTGGACCCCGACCACACCGTGGGAAGGACGCGTGTACCGTGGGACTCGAAACGTGGCGTCGAGGTCCGAGGGCCTGAGGTGAGACCGACTCGGATTGTTGCATTTGATGTCGGTGGGAAACTCTTTCGCTGCAAAGAGAGTTTGATTGCCAAGTACCCACTGAAACGACTCAATCAGATCATCACTTGTACATGTGGCAAGATCGGGTGTCTCAATGACGCCTTCTTTATTGATCGCAATCCCCAGCACTTTGAGATGATTCTGGATTGGTATCGGACTGGAAAACTTGTGCGGCAACGCAACGTGAACGAAGAAGCGTTCAAGGACGATGCCATTTACTTTGATCTGTTTGAAGAATTGTTCCCAGAGACTCCAACTGGAGATCCGTCTCAGTCGTGGTCGACGACCAAGACCTCCTCTGGATTACCTGCTCGCAGGCGATCAGTGAATGACGTGGATCTTGGTCACAGTACTACGCAACGTGTTAGTATGTTTGCGAACATGGCGTCTGTTGCACCGTCCCCTAGAAAGACAACAACGGCAGACACAAACACGACGAAAGATGAACAACCGGAAGATGTTGGACTCCCGAGGACGGTCGGTCATGGTCCACTGCGCTTCTTCCGACGCGAGAGACGCGTATTGACACCTAGTAGCATCCCTTTGGTGTTCATGGTCCGGAAGTTTGAGCAGTTGCTAGTCGAGAGTGTAACAGGACGAGGGAAGCTCATGGTTCGCGTGTGCGACGAAACGGGAATGCAGGCCGTGATTGTGCCTGAAGCTGTACTATACGACAGTCACACGCGCTCGTACTCGAAAGAAGCTCGCGCACAGCTACGGCACAATGCATTGTTGCCAGGAGATCACGTCTACACTTTCTGGATCGAGAAGAATGCAAGTGAGGCCAGTGTTCAAACATCCGCACCACCAGCACTGGATATCGAGTTCAAGCTTCTGTTCACGTTTGACCCCGTCGATCGACTCACCTCTGCGATGGAAGTCGAGCTTACACGTGCAACGTCAGTAGGTGACGATGCGATTTGCCCACTGACTTCGGAACGACCTCCGCAGCAGAACAAGGAGACCAACTTTGTCGGTCCACGTCTGTTCATGCCACCCTTGCCAGTGCAGCGCGATCCAGAGTCCCATCGCCGTCAACTACTCTAAGTGAACCCCAGCAACAACGAGGTATCACTATTGTCGAAAGGTTAGCCCTGTGGAGTATAACAGCGTAGCAAGTGGCATGATCTGTCGCCTTCAACTCGACAAGCTGCTGCGAGCATGGATGATGCATAACCACCACCGCTTCTGCGATCTGTAGAGGGTCATACGGCCGTTTGTTGACCAGACAAGACGCTGGCGACTGAGAGAGTCCTATGCTGCTAAAGGGACCTGGATCATTACCACCATCCTGAGGATGTCGACAGAAGGAAGAGATGAAGCTTGAGGAGGTGGAGACACGGTTCACATTACGCAGCCGCGTCTATTTCGATGAATAACTTGTACAGAAGGTATATGTCTAATGCTACGAACCTGCCTTGTCACGTCCGATCACACTCCTTGAGGTAAGAGCGACGTCAAGAGGCGCTCCATTTGGCCGAGACAATCAGCCGACAGACACATGTCCCCACCTTCAGCGTCACTGCACACGTCTTGTAGCAACTCGAGCATGGTCAAGTATTCCTGGAACTCCTGACTTGTCCACGACGGCTCGCTTCCATCTGCAGCACTTGTCACGGCCTCATCACGTGCTAATGCCGACACGCACGTCGGACTCGGCGTGGCACTTCGGACGTTCAAGTTCGTGGGCTTGCACAGAATGGGCAAGCAGACGTTCGCAACGTCTCCGTCACTGAACTGTGGCATAGCAAAAGACTCGTCAACCAACTTGACCTTGAAGTCCTTGCTGCCGCCGTCCGAAGAAGCATCAAGAATCTTCCCTTGGCCACTGTCGTCGGGACCAAACATCTCATAGTCCTGCTGCTGTCGGGTCCTTCCGTCGTCTTCCTTGTTCACTACGAGGCTGCCGTCTCGCTGCACCGAAAGAGGCGACAACGACTTGCAGGTGACAGACTTTGCAGCTGCCTTCAAAACGTGCTCGCAAGCGTCTTGAGCTGAAACCTCGAGCTCGTCCATCGCTACTCGAAACTCCAAGTTTGTCACGTCCGTCTTGGCAGATTGCAAAGTGCTAGTCTAGAGACAGCGCGAGTTCGCTGCATCACGACCGGACGAGTCGCACGTGGCGCTTCCGCTCGAGTTCCGGCCACATCTGAGCGGGCATCCCACATGAGTCGAATATTAAACGGAAGAAAGGCTTCGCAGTCGTTCGTTCCTTTGCACTTGCGTACTACTGGATACCATGACTCCCCAAAGCGTAGGGCACTCCCTCAAGAGAGATCGCAGATTCACGTCGCACATTCTTGAAAAGTTCATCTGGATATGGCGAAAGCGCAGCTCTGAAACAGCCGTGTTTAACGAAGAGTGGACTCGCTCCTCTCCTTCCGACTAAGAACATGGAACGACCGCAAGAGCTGAAAATATCGGAAGGAGCTTTCGTCCTGTTGGACTGACTGCATTGGTTCCCATTCCTATAAGAGGTCTTTTGTTCCAATTGTGACGTGGCGACTGGCAGGAGGTTAGTGCTCAAGTGTTGCACATCACCCGCACAAACAGTCCGATTCGAACATTCACAGAACGTTCGCGGACCGTTGCAGGATTGAGATGTCATAGATCAGATCTTTCCATAACGAACGGATCAGCGAAACGAGCGAATAAGTTTTCCGCGTATAAATACAGCGATCAACTTGACGTCCGCCGTACTTGGTGTCCCCGACAATTCGTGCACTCCGAGTTGATGCTTGCGATTCGTGTGAGGTCGGAGCTGCAGCCAGGCGGTCCTACCACTGTGCTCGGTGTAGCGGTCGTGGTTCCGCTGCAGCACGCGCTCCACTAACGTGCACGCGGTTTTGCCGTCCATTGGGTCATGGACCTCTTGCCCTTCCCACTCTTTCCAGCTCGAACAGCTCTGGCCTTTTGACAAGCGTCTTGCCACGAGTGCCTCGTACGTCTTATGCACGGCCCCGCTTCGGAGCAGCGACGAGAACTTGGCAGCTGCAAGACGGAAACGCGCCAGCACCAGCACGCCCGACATCTCCTTGTCCAGTCGATGGACCAGTCGCAGCGTCTCTTGCTGGTCGTCGTTGTCGTTGATTTTTGCTTGCTGGCAGGAGCCACTACCCATGACCTAGGCAAGCAATGGCAAGTACCGATCCAGCGACTCGGTCAACGTCGAGCCGCCCTGAAGCATCCAGCAACAACAACAGAAGAAGCACAAGAAAACACACACAACAGGTCACGTCCTCGCCTTGCTTCCCTCTCTCTTCACAACAATTTATCTCCACAGCAAGCGAGCAACTCCCTTCAAGCAGCTGCTCCTGCTCTCTCCGTTCTACCTGACTGCCAGTCCCTGCGGCTTGTCAAGCACCACAAAGTGCGCGTCTTGATGCACGACGCGCTGCCTCAAGCGCTTCGCTCGCTTCACGTCTCCACACGTGCCCAACGTTTCGTTCCGTCGCGTCGCTTCCAGTCGAAGCTCCGTCTGTGCGTCGGCCTTCATCGACTGGAGGAGCTTCGACTGGAACAGAAGCGCGTCAATGGACACGACGGAACCTTCGCGATGCAATTTGCAGCTCCCGGTCCGGGCAAACGTACGACGTATCGCATCCAGCGGAGCTCCTGTTGCCACATACCAGTACAACGGTCGGTGCTTTTGGTAGTCGCATGGAGATAGAGATAGAGTTGACAGGGGATAGAAATAAAAACAGCTTGACATAGATTGGCAGATAGAGATAGAATCGTGGATAGAGGTAGAGAAGACCATTGAGATAGCGATATGGCTTTATGTTAAGCCCTCGTTAACGACGTTTATACTCTTACAGCACATTTTTGTCATCGACTCACGCGTACATTAGACCGTCTCCAGCAGGGAGTATAACTTAACTTTTTCGTGCACCAATCAGAGACCAGTATAACTTCCTCTCAAACTTATACGCAAAAAACTTCACAGCAGTCAGTATAACTATATATTAAAGTATTTTTTGGCCGAACGTGACTGGTTAAGTTGTGGTCGCCTTGGTTTTTTTTGGTCCCCAGTTAGGCTCAACGGTGTAATGTTGCTAACGTAAACTTTCAGTTTTGTGCAGCTTTTTGGATGCACAATGAGAACGATCGTTGCAGCTTAGCATTTTAGCTGATCGAAAAGGGAAAGGTATGACTCGAATCAGCAGAAGTAGGGCTTTCTCGCATGTTTTTTTTCGAGTTTCTTAAGCAAAAACCCAGTCCACATACATTCCTAAAAGACATAAATCATGATTTTTTTCCTTTCAGTTTAGGGCACTATTTAGTCTTATTATTTGTGTGCTTGAAAGGTCGGGTGAGTGATCCAATTAAAACACTTAATTTTTTCTTGCTTAAAGTATTGGATAAAAATATTTGAGTGCACTAAACTGGTTGTGTGCATTAAAATGAAAGTTTACGTTGGTGTCATTTAGAACCACGTCGTCGACTTCAAATTATCGTTCTTCACTATCAACTGGAGCCAATGACATGCAACTAATCTTCGCCAATGACCTGATTGATCTCAAAATCCTGAGCCAATGACATGCAGCCAAAAAGTATCTCGGGTGTCACAGAACTACAAAACCAGGCGGGATAACGAAAAAATAACTTTTTCTCGAGTTATGCCCAAGTTATTTCGCTGCTGTGGCGCACTTTTATGAGTGTAACTAAGGGAATTCTTAAAATGCCCGGGTGGTATTTGCAAAATGCCCGCATTCGGGTGATTGCTCAGTATGTCCCTTTTCTGGATGTACGCATTCCTCTTTCGTCGCAGGTCAGATAGTAGGACTTGCACCTTCTTCGTTCAATCCATCCTTTCCATAGCATAAGTTACATGGCCGACACCAACGGAAACATCCCTTCCATGCAGCTGAAACGCCTTTAGAAAAATTGTACCACAACCAGCGATAAGATCACCGGCGAGCTGGACCCCAACGGAGAAACCCTTAACAATAAATGCGAGAGCGTAATTTCCGCAAAGGATGTAGCTTTTGCCTATGCGCGTCAAATTTGATTTGCACTGCGTATAAAAAGGCAGGGCAAAAATCGAGTGTGCATGCAGTGCGTACATCGAAGGAAACACCATCCAAAGTCCACCGCCCATCTCCAATAGGCGTAGGAGAGCTTCTACTAGAGTTTGGCTGCCCGTACAACATAATTATTGGTCGAGAAGCACCACTTATCGGTTGGAATGGCCCTTAAAAGCTCTGCAGGCAAGCGAAGTGGAACAGCTGTGTTATCTACCGCAAAACGTACAAGCCGCTCGCCAAGTGTGGTTCACAATGTAAGGAGACTTTATGATAGAGGTAGAAAGCAGTCAGGCATTCTAGACCACAATCTACACCGCTAAAACGAGTAAATAAACATCAAGGATCATCGCTTCGGGACATTGTTCATTTACAGCCCGTGACGTTGATTGCGCGATGCCCGAGTTTAAATTAAGCTAACGTCGCACGTTAGTCCAAGGCCTGCGATGCACATCTCAGCAGGTATGGTCCACGTTGGCATTCTCAAGAGCTACCTATTCTCTCTGTGTTCACGTGACCTGTCCTATTTTCGCGCGCTATAGATGTGGCTGAAGTGCACGACCACACTAGGCTTGTGCACTGATATCAAAAATACTCAAGTGTTTATTGTGGTCACGGTGTTTCAGCAGTCATGAGGCGGAATGGTCTATCCATTCGCATTCCCCGGTACCGCTACCTCTTACAGACTCAATTTGGCTGTTATGGCTGCGACGGAACGTCAAGCCACCAAGACGATGGCAGCACTTGCCAAGTAACAAAGAAGGTGCAAATCCTACTGCTCTAACCAATTAAACTATAGGCTTTAATTATTTATAGATAAATTTTGTATAGACTTATTAAACATAGGAATTTTAATTAAAAAAAAGGGCGAAAAATGGGATTTGAACCAGGGATGCATACGTCCAGAAAAGAGACATACTAAGCAAACGTCTGAATGCGGGCATTTTGCAAAGCCCATCGGGCATTTTAAGAATCCCCTTTTAACGTTTTTGATTGGACAGAAAGTTAAGTTATACCGACTGCTGTAGACGCTCTAACACGAGCATTTTCGACCTCTCCACAACGTCTTTTCAGGAGTAAGTCGCAATACCGGCACCAGTCGCAAAACCAGCACCACTTCAGCACGGAATTAATGTGTACCACGCTATGTAAGGTCCAGTGAATAATTAATTTAACATTCCAGGTGCCAAGAGTAAATTTGACAGAGAATAAATACTGTTATTGCATTGAGATGTCCGCCGAAGGGTCAGCGATCGATTTATGCGCAGTTCAGTGCCACTGAACTGATGCGAGTTCTGCTGTCCATTAAATCGAAATGGTCGCTGCGTAATTTTCCTACGTAATGTGTATGATTTATTGATGTCGTTGCCATTTCTCACGACTGCCGTGCCCGACACCCTTCCGAACAAAACCCGTAAGCAACAATCTATTTCCATATTCCCTAACTAAAGCTGCAGTTTATACCTCCTCGCGACATCGTATCAATAAAAAAATGATGGTTACAACATTGGAGAGAGAGGCTTTTGTGTTTATTACGCAGTTAACCGCTGCTCGATGTATGTCGTTGCCTAAGCCTGGATGACAAACTCGGTACTCGATCATGTCTGGTACTCGATCATGATTGTATACTGTTAATCACGCCGGCGATTCCATCGAAATGGCCGTGCTATGCTGCTGTAATTAACACTGCATTTGTCCCCACGAATTGGTACGTGACACGCCCTTGGCTCGCAGAGGGGCTATCGGCTCCAGAGGTCTTGTTAGAAGGCCTTTGGAGAAGGTGGTTAAAAAGATAGTGAATATATCTTTGCGTTAACTCCCACCGTGCTAACCTAAGGGTTCATCTGCTACCATCACTCAGCCAACAGTCAGGTCAGACATCTAACTAACAGGTCATAAGACATCCATCCAACTAACATGTCATAAGACATCCAACGAACATGTCATACTCCCCCCATGAATCTCGGAGCGTTAGCACGGGAAATGCGTCGGATGCTGACTTGTTCAGTCGATGCACCCTTGTCGATGGTTACCGTTCCATTGTTGTGGACGGTGCTGAGAGGATACGGCCCACTCGCAACCGCATGAAGCTTGGCCCGAAATTGTTTTGGACGGCGAAGCATGACTTGATCATCGGGGTGATAAAAATGCTCGGGCCGTTTGCTGTTTTCGCGAGCATTGTCGGTCAGGATCGCGTCAAAACGGCGTTTTGACAGATAGATCTAATCGCCGAGTGCAGTTGTCGACTTATCATGTCTTGCCCAAATAGTAGCTGTCCTGGCGATGCATTTAATATGTTATAGTAGCTAGCACGAACAGCGAAGGTAGCGTAGTAGATAGCTTTCTTCAAGTCAACATCTTCGTAGCAGCGAATGATGTTAAGAAGCTTAAGATGCACGCGCTCACAAATCGCATTGGCTTGGGGGTTCTTCGCCGTGATCGGTTTGTCCTTGATACCATAGCTGCTGAGAAGTTCTTGAAACTCTGCACCCGTAAATTCTGTTCCTTGATCGTGAACAAACTCTCGAGGTTGTGGATAACGACATAGCCACTCCCGATCGAAACTTTCTGCAGTTGCCAGTGCCAACTTTTCTGCTTGGATACCGACCTTGACCACATCGAATGGGTTCACGGTCTTGAGAGTCCGAGGTGGAAGAAGGCCATCATCCTGGCTGCCGCCATGAACTTTTGCACGTTTGCAAATCATGCACTGCCTGACATATTCCGCTATCGTAGTCTATATACTTGGCCAATAGAAGATCTGGCGCATAGTCTTGTAAATTCGTGTACTTGCTGGGTGCCCAAGGCTCTCATGGTACCAGTGCATCAATTCGTCTCGAATTGTCGCTGGGACAATGACACGCTTGTGGTAGGTCACCAATGTACACCCAAGAATGGCGATAAGCTGATAATCGAGGTTGTTGGAGCCCTACAAGCATGCATTCTTGATTTTTCAATCATGGGGTCCGCGTCTTGATGCTGCTTGATAACAGTTCCATGCATAACACATGGGAGGTCATCCAAAAAAACACAAAGCTCATCTGTCACGTCGGAATTTTGCGAGGTCTCAAATCGCATTCGAGAAATGCGTCTGCCCCAATGTTCTTTTCCCCTTAATGTAGTTCAGTTTGAGCTGGTACTCGGACAGAAGCAGTTTCCAACGCTTGACTCGCATATTCGTCTCCGTGGGGTAAATCAAATTTTTGTGATCCGTATGAACCACAACAGTAAATCCAAGAAGCATTGTGCGGTACTCACGAAGTGTTTCGACTATCGAAAGAAATTCCAAACATATCGTAGTATAGTTGATCTGGTGCTTGGTTTAAGGCACGAGAGTAACATGCGATGATCGTCAATTCTTGCATGATAATTCCGCCCGGTTGTGTCCCACTTGCGTCTGCATACAGTTGGAATGGTTTTTCAAAGTCTGGAAAGAAGAGCAACACATCCTCTGCAAGAGCCCGTTGTATAGCCCAACGCGTCCGTATCACTGGACAGCCATGTGAAGGGAATCTTTGCACTGGTCAACCGATGCAAGGGCTGACACAAAGCGGTTTTGGTAGGCACCATATCACGATAATAATCTATCATGCCCAAAACCCGTCGAAGCTCTTTTTTGTTGCGCGAGATCGCAATCTGTTGGATCGCTTGAATCTTCTTCACTTGCGGCTTGATTCCTTCCGCGGTCAGTGTATAGTCCAGATAATCTACTTCTTGTCGTAAAATATGGCATTTTTTACCATTCAGAGTGACATGATATTTGTCCAGACGCCCAAACACCACTCGAAGATGCTCAAGGTGGTCATGTATGCTGCGTGAACATACCAGCAGATCGTCCAGATAGACGATAACGAATTCATGTCGTCCGGCGCTGTTGAGATACCCATGGGAAGACGCTTGTACTGAAACTTCCAAAACGGTAAGTAGAACGCGGTCAGCGTTCGACTTTGCTTCGCCAATCGTCTTGCGTAATATCCCACGTTGGCATCTAGTGTCGTTATATACCGCACGTTTGCAAGTCGTAGCAGTATCTCACGGATCCGAGGAACGAAGTATGGACTGCGTCGGAGCCAACGATTCAGCACACGATAATCAGGCTGGTCAAGTAATTCTAAATATTCTTTTTTAGGTGCTTTAAGATGACTGATCATTAACTTTCAAGAGCAAACGGTACAGTGGGACGAACAGTGTCTCAAGATTTGTACCGGGAAACACGTCAAGGCGACTTATCCAGAGACGGGGTGTGCTGAAGAAGATTTTAAAGAACTGGCACATTTGGCTGCCGAACCAAAGGACTTGCTTCCAGACCATCTATCTCCTGAGGTATCGAGGCTTTACCTGGACCTCCTCGCACAATATCGACATTTGTATGATGGGCACTTGAAAAGGATGCGGCTGGACGATTATGTGCTTCCACTATCGCCGGAATTTAAACCCGTTCATGCAGAACCGTATCCTATACCGCGGAGCCTCGAGAACGCAGCACGGGCCGAAATCCAGCACCTGATCCAACATAACGTTTTTGGAATAAATCTACGATTCTGAGATGGCTTCTCCAGCATTTTTCGTGACAAAGCCTAATGGGTCATTTATTTTTATTCATAGAATATTATTTTTTGTTCAAATCAAATTAGAACGAGTTAAAAATATTTTAATTCTTTTAATTACTTTTTTTAATCTATAAATTAATAGGTTTTTTTCATAGCAAAAATAAAACGTAAAACAGAAATAATTTTTTTATTATTCCGATTTGCCCTAATAAACGTCCTTTAACGTGAGACAGTTTGGCTCCTATCTTCTACAGATATTTTAAAAATGAAAGAATCTAACTCTAGTACGAGAGGACCGAGAAGCGCATAATAGTGTGGCGCAAGGAGAGTAGGGTGCTGTCAATCGCAAGTGGCAACGGAGTCCTTCGAGCAGGTACTGCCACTCGAGAAGTTGTGTCGTGAGCAGCAACAGCTTCAGCAGGAGCAATACACACAACTGCTTGCTGCGATCCAGCAAAAAGCAAACGATGGTGCTTGTCCTTGTGAAGACATTGACTTCACTGAGTCCATTGTGCAACACTTCCTTCAATGGCTTGTGCATGGGACCACAGAAGAGGGAGGCAAATGCAGATTGCTGCAATGCTCGCGTTTAAAACATTGTTGACGACCCACGATGAACTGCTTGTATTGCTTCGTTACACGTCTACCTAAGCACCAGCGGACTTGAGCTTTGCTTGGTGGTCTGATCGGCCACGCTTAACACAATCCTGGAATCGACGCTTGAGCAGCTTATCATCCGGGGCAAGCTGCATGGCAGCCCACATGGCACATGCAGCCTCTTCGAAAAGCCCGAGCGCTTCCAGGCACTGCCCCTCGCGGAAAAGCGCCTTGGGCCACTCTGGACGCAGCTTCTTTGACACCCGCACGTCATGCAGCGCTAGTTTGGCGTCGCCTGCACCCAAATATGCTGCACAACGATTGCTGTACAGCACAGCATCGGCGGGTGTAATTGCGATGGCCTGAGAGTAAAGCTTGACTGATAAGGCATAGTCTTTCGCCAGGTACGCTTTGTTCCCCTCGCCCTTGAGCCTCGCGGCTTCCGCCATCTTTTCTTCATCCACCTCTACAGCCTCTGGTACAGCAACATCCTCTTCCTTTTCAATCTCAGCCAGCTTCTTCCGGGTTTCAGCCTCCAACTTCTCTTCTGCAGTAACAGGCTCCTTTGCTTCAACAGAGGCAACGGGAGTCTTGTTCTTGGCAGCCTGTTCGTAATACGCATCCAGCTTAGCCTTCTCCTTCACCACCAACATGTCCAAATCAGCATCTTCGAATCCCTCGCTGATCGGCTTCAGCAGCGTCACAATCTCATGATGCCCCATTCCAGCAGCAAGTTGCAATGGCTTGGCACCAGCATCTGACAGCAGATTCGCAGCTTCCTTTGCATCCTCTGGACGACACGTCAGAAACTCCTGAACTACTGCAGTAAATCCAGTTTCAGCAGCCATGTGGAGGGCCGTGAGGCCACCATCCATTGTCAACGACAGCGTTGCTCCGCCCTCCAGCAGCTCCTTCACCACGACGGGTTTGTTCATGAGGCAAGCCAGCATCAGTGGCGTGACGCCGCCTGCATTTGTCACATCCGCCTTCGCACCAAGACGCAGCAGCTCGGCCACGGTCTTCTCACGGTTTTCACTCACAGCAAAGTGCAACGCCGTGCCATTCTTGGTCGTAGCTTCCAGTTGCGTCTTGTGCTCGACCAGTACCTTCACTGTTCGGATACTGCCATTGGCAGCTGCTTCGTGCAAGGCCGTCGTGCCATTCTTCATAGCCACATTCGGGTCGGCCGAGTAAGCCAGTAGCAACTTTACTGCCAAGAACTCGTTCTCTTTGGCTGCATACAGCAGCGGGGTCGCTCCTTCTTCATCCACAGCCTCGACACAGTCAGGGGCTTTTTCCAAGATGTAATTAATCACTTGACGACGCCCTTTCGCCGCGGCAAAGTGCAGCGCCGTGCGTTTGTGCGCGTCCTTAAAGTCCAGAAGCGCCTCTTTCACGTCCGTCACGCCCATCACCTGCAGCGACTTGACCGTTTTCTTGAGCATCTCGAGATCTCCATCTATAGCAGAAATGGTTGGAATCAGAATGTGAGGGTTAAATCAGGAAAATGGCCACAAAATTGACACAATTGTATTTCGCACTTTCGGCACTCGAGAGCAGGTCGCCAACGATCTTCTTCTGCTGTTGGAACTCGGACGCGCCCTGTTCCTTTTCTTCTCTGAGCGTCTTCGTCGTGTCGGCCGCCGCCATTTTAATCCAATAAGTCGATCCCGACGTTTGCTGCCAGCCAGTCAACGGGATGGACGAAGTGGACACACAACCGAGCGTTCTGATTTGCGGATATTGATAGCGGTAAGCAGCCTATCACCTCACGCGAACGGACAACTTCAACTTGACCATGTATTGGACGAGGACCACGTCGCTTTAACGGTAGCATCGAGCATTTTTTAACATGTTTAAGGTATAGATTAGAGGCAGTAGTAGACTACAGCGCACTCGCTTTTCATAGCTGGTTACGTAACGCCAGTTGTCGTTTTGCAGCCTCGAGAGGACTTTTGTGTGGGACCATGTCGACAGTGGAAGGGGAACCACGAGCAGCGCTGATCCCGATCGTGAGCTTAAATTGTTCGCTCGTCATCGACATCAGTGACCTGACATTTGATTGCATTTCTCTCCTCGTTTCAGGCTGATGGGACCGAGGAGATTGAGGCGATTGCAGTGGCAGACGTTCTGACGCGCGGTGGAATGAAGGTGACGCTGGCCAGTGTTGGTCGCAAGCTTCAGAATATTGTGACCATGTCACAAGGAACGAAAGTGCAGGGTGACATCGCCATTGAAGCTTGTAGCGACCTTAGCTTTGATCTCATCATGTGTCCTGGGGCAAGTGCGCTTATATCGTTTGTATTTATTTGTCACGTTGATGATGCTCGCGCAAGAGTGTGCCGGTTAACGCTGTGTGAAAAACGATCCCTAGGGCCCTGGTGCACAACATCTTCATGATTCGGCTGAGCTGATCACGATGCTGCAAAAGCAAAAGCGGCAAGGCCGGTTCTACGGCGGCATTTGTGCAGCACCAGCTGTTGTGCTTCTTCCCCATGGACTACTCGATGCAGGTCCAGCTACAACGTATCCAAGCTACAAGTCCAAAATGACTGGGGTTGATTACCGCCCCAAAGAGCGTGTCGTAGTAAATGGCACATGCGTGACCAGCCACGGCCCCGGTACTACAATCGAGATGGGATTGAAGCTTGTGGAACTGCTATGTAGCGAGGAGAAGGCGAAGAGCGTGGCTTCTGCCATGATTGCGTGAATTAATTGACCGACATGAATGCCGTGCATTGCCTGATCGGGCTCCATACATACTTAGCAGCTGTCCACGGTTTTACTACAATGGATTAATTAAATCCTGATCACTATGTACCCCTCCTAGTAGCTGCGCGTCTTCAGCCACTCCTAAATGGGACTCAGCATTGTCCTGATAGGTCTCTCGACCTATTCGTCCGGTAATCGCATGATATAACTTGATGATGTCAAACATTAGATTTTCTGCTACTGGACTACAGTAAGTAGTTGTGTGTATCGTTCCTGCTGAAGCAGTTGCTGCTCACGATGCAACTACTCGAGCAACGCTACCAGCTCCTCCAATCGTCTCTCTTGCTAACTTGTGAATCACCAGCTCGACACGACGCTGCGATCTTTGCTCCAATTTCTGCACAAGATCCGGTATTCTGCGACTCCATCCATTTCATCTCGCTGGAACTGTTGACACAGAAGCCCAGTGGACACACTACAGTTTGATACCAATCGGACAGAAAGCACGACACGCACCCGAAGGTTTAGATGATGTCACCTTTTGTCTTTATTATTCAAGAGCCCTTCAATACGAATGGATTTCTTCTCAGCCCTAATACCAATAATGCGCGCAGAAGTAAAGCAACATGTCATGGGCGCCCCAGCCATCGTTGTCTATATCTATACGAGCGTCAAATTGCCAAGTGATAAGTATAGTTTATTAAATGGTACCGATCTCTTAATAGAATGCATACTGCGCCAGGTAAAACTGCATACCACTGTTTACCCATCGTTCAGTCAATTTCATGAATTTGTGGGTAGTATTTAAGCATGTGGTGTGTACAACGTATTAAAGCACCCTATAATATGTGTTAACAATCGCGATTGCGCAAAGGGGAATCCTAAAACGAGTGACTCGCCTACAAAAGGAGTGGATAGCCGCATAAAAATGCTGAAGGCTACGGTGCAAGTAGTATCACGGGTAACTCTAAAATCACAAACATTCTTGCCTAAATACACAAACAATTTCAGATTTCTTGCTGCCGACTATCCATTAGGCTTGATTCTTGTAGAACAACTCTAAATACACCGTATTGCAAAGTACACCATATTGCTAAACGCCTACACGCCGCTTGGGCTATCGATTATCGTAAATTTACTATGCCTGTGCTAACAAATGCTAAGAGAACATCACAATTAAACAAGAGAACGTCCACTAATTAGCCTTAGTCGGACCGCCCATTACGTCTTCATAACTTATCGTCTACATGATGACGAGCCATCTAACCTTCACCCCTGGTGGTACTGCTCACGATGATAGTCCTTCTGTTGGACAGTTCCAGTAGCGCCTCTGCGTACACAAAATGAAGCCATGACTGATACTGCAACTCTTTTCTCCTCCGCTCCATCATAAATTTTTGAAGATCCTCTTCCAGTCGGACCATTCGGAAATCAAGAGGAAGCTGTGCGGACGTCAAGCAGTACGCCATGCCCAAGGTTTTGCCGTCAGCATTATACCCACAAAGTCGCGCGGCTTCAAACGCGTTTTTCTCTATTCATCGCAAGGGGTGCCATCCAGGATTCCATAGAAGTCTGATGCCCCTACAGAACTAAAATGGTTGGCTGTTCGTATGATCTCGCGATCACAGTTGAGAAGATTGTGCCAGAAGCTAGAGCGTGGTCGACTATCTGTTTAAACAATTTCCACACACGCCACCTCCTATGTATAACCAAGATAATGATATTGGCACTACCGGCGGCGCGGCGTGTTTCACGAGAAGGTGACAATGTGGAAGCAACGGTTGTCAAAATGCATCAATCACGAGATACTCCATAGGTATGCGCGCATATGTGAAAATGTACAATGGCAATTTAGAGTGTGTTAGGACCATTTTTATTACGCACCAGATATATTGCATTACTTAATGGAGACAACTATCATTACATAAGCAAGTGATGTCCACAACATACGTCCAGAAAGCGAATGTTAAGGCTCCGTGCAGGAATCGTATGTAAAAGCTTTCATGCAAACTCACAATGTTTTCGCCTCCATCCTTTCTGGTGCGGAATCCACCGTCATGCTATTGGCTTGCCTTTGCGCCGTCGCTGATGGACAATCCATACTCTGAACCGAAAATTGGAGCATAATAGAAGTTCAGTCATTAGAAATAGGTTTGTCCAATGAAAAAGGAACGGGAGGTTCAATATGGTGGATGTTCTCTTGTTTAATTGAGGATGTTCTCTTAGCATTCGGTGACATTCTTTATGTAAAATTAGTCGATCGCCTAAGCGGCAGGTATGTGTCTTTTATATTACATTAGGTGTATTTAGAGTTACCTGGTGTATTTAACCATACGTTTTGGTGCATTTAGAGTTACGCAAAACATAGCCGTGGTTTAGCATCCGTATGCCGCGTGTCGCTCCTTCTTGTAGAATTCACTTCGTTCCAGTAAACGCACTTTGGCTTGAGGTAAGAGCGACCTGTTTACGTATATTTGCTTCTTTTTGTGACAAAAATCCACTGCTATGCGGATTCGCCGGCAAACAAAAACGCGTCAAGGGCCCCGTCGCACTCACTGCTGCGGCTCATAGTGCAATTTACCATTGATTTTAGACCATGCGTCTTTACCTTGCTCTTCCTCTGCACTCTGCCTTGTTGTTTGCGGCAATAGATACAGCCCGCCAACGTAACCTTCACTTGTCGATCAATTTTGATGATGCTGGGGGTTCTGTTTTAGATCCAAAACTCGAAACCAGCAACAATGAAGAGAGACCTGCTGCTGAGATTGTCGAGGGGGCTAAGAATTTCGGCGGTTTTGCTTAAAGTGCGCAAGTTGCCAGGAAAGGAAAGAAACCTCTGAATGATACTGTTTCCCGGAAGGCGCTTGGTGAAGCGATACAGGAACGTCTTATCAAACACAAACAACAAATGTGAGGCTACAGGAAGCTGGCGCTCAAGGACAGGTCAGGGGCGGATACGGTGTCGAAGTTGACGGATCGCCACACCAAAAATGACATAGCTTCGTGGATCAGTGCGATGAAGGACATTGAGAACAAGGAAGTGGAGAGCATGGCAGCCAGACTTCAGGCCGGGCAGATACAAAAGTTAGCTGACGATGCCTTTGTGAATCTAGGCCTCCACGTGGCGACCTTACAAGTGAAGTCAAATCTCGATCCGTATTATAAATAGGAGTGGTGCTTCGACGACTAGAGGATCACGAGTTGAAAAGCAGACGTGCAAGTCATCAACAAGCATGACCCGGCGATGACGGTGATCAAGACCCTGACACGTTTTTCCGTGATAAATCTCTCGCCCATGCACTCATCTTAGCAATCGGAACTCCCAAAACGAAAGTGATGGGTACAGAGCTTCAAACGGCGCAGATAAAGTTTTGGGTACGGCAAAAGGTTGATCTGACATCCGTCGAGGCATGGATGGAAATGAATGAGCCAACTTTGCGCAAGCAGAAGTACGCTTTGTATGAGCAGTACGTAAGTGTTTCTTCTTGGAGTGGGCTTGATCCTGCAACACAGGACACTCTTTTCAGTCACGAAGAAGTCATGCGAACGTACACGGAAATAGCTGGCCAGGAAATATCGAATGCCGATAAGCTGTTGGAATTGAAGGCGTGGCACACTAAAGATGCATTGGCATTGGCCTTGGTCGCGGTGAAGGACATGAAGGATGAGTGATTGAAGAGTGACGCAGCCAGACTGCTGAATAAGCAGATTGAAGAGTGGGAGAGACAGAAAGATTCATCTGACTACGTGTTCAAGGTTCTTAAGTTCGGCAAAACGGGTAATTGGTCAGCGAATGATATCTCTTCTTTGGCTGCTATGTTGCTTTTTCTTGATCCGAAGTTTGCGATCCGGGAGGCGCTCATGGACCGCGTTACTAAAAAGGCCCCGAAGATGAAGATGGTGCAAATGATACGCACCTTGGAACGTTTCTACGAACTAGCTGGATCAGTTAAGTTATTCAGCGCTACGAAAAAAACAGATTAAGAGTTTGAACAAACTTGTCAAGAGGTTGCAGAAGTCTCAGATAGAACTAAGGATAAGCCGCAACTACCACCCGAGGGACATGTATAACTTGATGGTCGTCAGAGGAGCAGCATACTATGGTGAGCCGATGAAAATGCTCTATGACTACGAAGACACCTACACGCCGCACTTGTACAGGGGAAAGGAAGACGAGCGCAATTGTATCTTCTTTTCTTTAGAAGTAGTTATAGAATGAGCAGCAAATTTTAAGTACTCTTTCGCCAGATTACGTCGTAAATTGTAGAAAATACAGAAGCTTGGTCAAAACGGTTGTCAGGACTCAGAAGACGTTCGATTCAATCTCTAGCTCAGTCCAAACTCCTGTTTTCACGAGGAACACTTACACTTACCATATTGCACGGCGCACGTATGTCCTATGTAGGAGGTCGAAATTTCACTCGTGATCTCACCCTCTGGAAACGCTGGAGGTGGCAAGCATGACTTCTTGAGAAAAGTATATCTTTCACTGATTAAGGTTAACAGAAGAGCGCACGATGAGACACTCATTTGCACGATTGATGCGCTAAACTTCGTGTTTGTTATGGTGCAATGGTACGAATACACCAACTAGAACTCATGAGTTTGGTATATCTACTCTGCGATAAAGCTGGATACAGCAGAATGAAGCACATACAAGTACACTGTTTACGGTAGCTAGTGTGGCCCACACTAATTCCTAAACTCGAGATATTGAGGGGGAAACATAAATAACGTGGGCCACATTAGATGTGTGGGAACACTGATTGGTGTAAGCACGCATAATAATGTGGACCGACCGAAAATCTTGTTCATTTTAAATTGAGTGGCTACGGCGTCATGCCAACCCGGCAAGTGAACTCGATCCAAGAGCTCTTCCGCGTGGAAGCCCTTCGACAAACAGCGTCGACTGAACCATCCGTCGGCATTTTGGCTTCATCTGCCGAAAGCGATGACGACAACTGTTAGAAAATGGCGTTTCTGCCCGAAATGGTTGAGGTTACGGTTGGAGTAACGGCTGACGACTTAAAGAGGCGTTTGAGGATTAGTTGGGTGATTGATTGGACAGGTACGTAGATGGATGATTGAGTGGACAGGAGTGATGGGGAACAAGAACAGCGAGTCCATTATGCTAGCAAGAAAAGATAACACTACAAACAATGACAGAAACCTTTTATCACAGCGCCACGGACTTCCTTTCTTCAGCTTGCACCATGTCAAGCGAACAACAACACTGTCTTGCAAGCTTCACCAGGTGCTGAGTTGACTGTAAACGATGAGTCAGAGTTGACTGGAAAGCGGCGTCTACAGCAGGTCAGCACTCTGTCTTACCGACACCGCGTTGTTCAATGGATGATTGCCGACGCAGAACAGAACAGGGAGGCCAAGATTGCGTCGCGCACGATCCGCAATTTCCTAAATCAATTTCGAGGCGAACAAAAGGCGAACTTAATGAAGGCATCTCGTTGGTGGAAGGATAGAGACACGATCACTGCCAGTTTGTCGAGTAAGCGTCGCAAAAGTGGTACAAACAAGGCAATTAACAGCGTGTGTCAACGTGGCCCTCGCCGTTGCTTGGAGAAGAAGGCAATGGATGGTCGGGGTCGTAAAATCCAGCCTTGGGTCACCTGGCTTTATGCAAAATTGGTGAAAAAGTTTGACCGACTTTGCAAAGCTGGGTTGAAGTTTTGTCCAATGGTGTTGCAGTTCGCGGCCAAAACATTCTGAGAACGTCACAAGGTGAATTTCATTCAGCCTTTCGTGGTCTGCTCAATGGGAATACGCTCGACGAGCGCATCATACCAAGATGGACTCAGTATTATCAAGAGTATAATAACATCTTCATTCGCACCCAGACTGGCAAACTTATGACAGCCTAGTCACTCAGCTCCAAATTGTAAAAAAGAGTCTCCTACTATCTTGGCCAAGTTGCACGTGATTTTAAAAGTGGAAAAATGGATGAAGCTTTTGCTGGAAATATTGACGAAACCCATTTTTTCGTCAATGTTGACATTGGTAAGACTCTGTGTTTTCGCGGCGACGAAAACGTGAAATATGCTGATGTTGCCTCAGGTGGTGTTGGAATGACTATGGCGGTTCGAATTCTAGCGGGAAATTTGCAAGAGTTGAGCTAGCGTTTATGATTTTTCAAAACGAATCTCGAAATTATCCTATTCGTGGCATACCAGACGATGTCCCAGGCGTGGCCTATCGGACCGGACCCAAAGGATGGATGGACAAGCAAGTTATGGTCAAGTATCTCAAAGAGCGTCGGGTAATCTACCCATATAGCGGTGGTCATCAGCGGGTGCTATTCACGGACAACTGTGGTGGCCACAACGAGAGTCCAAAACAACAATCTGCGTTACAACAGCTCAACGCAGTGATTCGGAAGCTCCCCAAAAATCTAACACATTTGCGCCATCCTTGTGACTCATGTATCATACAAAAGATTAAGCAGGTGTGGACAGAGAAGTAGTAGTTGGAAAAAATTTGTTTGATCGATCTCGGTGCTTGGCGGTCTGGTCCGAGATCGTCCAGCAAGTTGTCCATCCCTGGCAAGATCTTTTTTTCAAACTGGCTGCTGAATTCGTGCGTGCCGTGAAATCAATGAAGGACAAGAATGGCGTGTCGTATGCACGCAAGGCAATGATTCGATGCGGTCTTGGATTTGGTATGGATGGCGAGTGGCAAGAATCTCAATTGTTTCCTGAGCTGCAGTGATTATCAATAACCATCGGGCACACTTTGACGGGACACCAGTACCAGAAGAAGCAGAAGTGGCAGAAGAAGTTGTTCAAGATAGCTCATCATTCAGGTTACTTTAAATTTTAGGTGAGCCAAGGCTGAGATACAAAATGCATGAAGATATTAATTCGTTCTTGTGTACTTGAAGGTGGTTGCTTGCTCTAAGGAATGTCTAAACCTCATCGTGCCTCATTGTGGAATTATCCATGTACCTAATCTCAACCTGGCACCACTTATTGCACGATTTTTAAGCGTATCTAACGGTGTGGGCGCGCGGGGCGGATTTTGGCGGACGTTAGATTGACAACGCAACTTTGTTGCTCTCACGTGAAGACATTCCTTTTGATTTAGGCCTTTTTTAATTATTGAATTCTATGTGTTTTATTATTTAGTATGCTATCGGTATCGAAGCCGGGACCGTCCGTATCGAGACCGATCGTTTCACGACTGAGCCAAATTGCGGCATTGTGTAATCACACTAATTAAGGTATTTAGTTCATATAGTGCTACTAGAAATATGGCAATTATTAGCGCACAATATATACTGTGGCCCACGCTATTCTACGAGTAACACTATTCAGTTGCCCACACTAATTACCGTAACCAGTTTACCTCATTTTTAGGATCTTGTCTCAAGCCAATAACTCCCCTTCTCATTGTCTTGACCTCAATCGGCGACATCAGGACGCTTCAAAATTGATAAGGACGGTGTGAATGCCATCATCACGTGAGCCTGAATATGTAACGGGGTACCGGTCGCTTGTACTGTCACCGTACAAGCTACTTTCACTGAACACAGAGTAAGGTGGTGCCTCGAGACTTCACGTACACGCGTCGTGCAAAGGAATGTTTCAACACGAGATAAGGGTAAAAGTAGAACTGCATTTAGTATAGTTAATCTCCTGCTAATAAATCCTTTTTAGTCTTCTGTTAACTATATATAAATACAAACATGTATTGTAACTATCTGCTCATCACTCATTGTGTTCTTCTGTCGTGGCTCGGCTTTATTGGATGATATCGTTAATCTATATCAACCAATGAGCAGTGTATTACTTCTGCAACACAATATTACGTATTTAGACAATATTGTGAGACTATTGTACTTGTCCTAACGCAATATTCGTACTTGATATTTACCTTGTACAAACTATCATGTAACGGAGGCATCCCGTTACAGAATACGCATAGTGAGGCCATTGATGTCTCTTATATTGAAAAATTCATTGCGTTGTCTGTAAGGGAACTCATGGAACTTCCCTATTATCTACTTCAGTGTCCTCTGTGACTCCGTTTTCTACACATGACAAGCTACTTTCATAGCCTTGTGACGGCGTTGGTGTCGCATGTATTTGGATAGCAAGGATGTTACTCCAATTGTAACGGGGCACGCCCTTACCAGATGACTAGTAAGACCTTTTGTTGACTGAACACAAGGCTGCGTGCTCCCGACGTCACGTACACGTGGCGTAATGAAGCACAGCGAAGTACACAGAACTAAAAGCTCTGTCGAGGGAAAAAGTAGAACTGTATTTAATATAGTTAAAATTGCTTTGTAAATCATCTTTGTCTTGATCTAACTATATTAAACTACAATCTCCTATGTGGGTTTCTTGCTCACCACCCATTGCGCGCGTCCAGCAGTGATTGGTGGTTGATTAGGTTGATGTAGTGTCTACATCAAACAAAAGTGGAGCAACCCAGAATATTACCCTCGGGGGTAATATTCCGCCAACATCACCTCTTCGCGAGTGATGTTAATTGAATATTATCTAAATAGATAATATTCAAAAATTGATACATTCGTATCAATTTTATGTAACGAGGTCACCCCGTTACATCATCCCCCCTTAACCATCAGTCACCATAGTGAGTGATTTGATTGATTGGCGACAGAATGACCACCGTCTTGTCGCACTGAGGAAAGGGAGCACTTGTTGGTATTTTCCTATCTCATTCCAAATTTTTCAGCGCATGACGTGTTCGTCCATGCTCTGCGCGAGCAAGGCTGCATCTGAAGCGGCTGCACGGATGCGTGCAGCCGGCAACCAAGCTATCCAAGCCTCGGCAGCAGGCGTTTCGTCGCCTTCTGCTGCTGATAAGCAGTCTGCAACACCCAATGTTGCAGGTGCACGTGGACATCAACGTGCAGCTTCTTTATCCGCAGCTTCAGCTGCGGGTGGTAGTCCCATGGATGTCGACCCCGAATTAGAGGTTCGCTATTGGGGCAAATCGGACTCCCCATCCGACTCGAAGTTGCCCGCAAAGCCCGGCCCCAAAGCTATGGGTGCGGGAACGACAACTGCTGTACCTCATGGGCAGTCGCGATTTGCGCCGTGAAATGTTCGGTTTATCCGACGAGTCTGAGCACTCGTCGCGGGGCTCTAACCGATCGCGCTCGCATTCGTATGATGCGAGTGCAAAACATGAGGACGTTAGTCGTCATGATGATGTCGATGACTCTTCGCGGGGTTATCGCAGCTGTAGCAATACTAGTTATTACGGTGATCGTAGTGCCAGTATTTCTGTCGGCACTACGCAAGAGAAGAAGGATCGAAACGCGTTACGATATGCTCCTGAAAACAAACCATGGGTGCCTTCTTTACGCAATCTGAGAGAGTGGTATGGTTATACCACGGGAAGTTTTCGGATCCCACTCTTTGATTCGTCAAGACTCCATGGTCTTGATGTCAGTGCGAAAGATTATCGCACTGAGCATGAGTACCACATCGATGTCTTTTTCAGACATCGATGGTACCATGGCAACCGCAACCGAGACGAAGTTTCGTTGGCGCAGGCGTGGAACTCTTTCATCAGCAACATCGAAAATGTTGGCCGCGAGGTTTGGCTGGACAAACTTGTTGTAGCTCGCAATAGGTTTGAACAGAAGTCACCAACCGGTGCTCGGTTTAATTTGCATCGATTATCTCGAGAGGCTGGTTTACCTTGCCTCTCGTGGGGAGAGAACTGTCAGAGTTGTGTTGACAACTTTGTTCGCGCCCCTAGGGAGGCCTTCCTCCCTAGTAAGCCCTACTGGAGGGCGCGCATCTCGTCCGAGATGTACCAAGGTATTGAGACTTTACAATCCCTTTACGAACGCGCCGGACGTTCGTTCGACGATGGCCCTCCATCATCAAAGGGTGCGTCTCGCCATACTGCTCAACGAGACCGGGAACATCCATCATCATCTGGGAGCGGGACTCCCAGCTGTTCCACGATGGTGGATACCCCCGCCACTGGACGAGATAACTCGTTCTTGATCCTGAATCGTCACGGTGGCTCAAGATACGCTCCACAAGGAAACGTTGACCACCGCGCGAGTCCACCAAAGGATGTGGAAGAGGAGGAAAAACCTCCTCCAAGTCGTTCGACTCACCATCTCGACCCACACGAGATGGATCGCGCAATCGTTGAGTTGCGCGAGGATTTAGAGCACGAGAGGGACAGACGCTATGCTCTGACAGATCTTGTGCGGAAACACCGCAAGGATCGTGAAGCTGATCGTGTGAAGGATCGTGCTGATTACGCCCTTGCACAGCTTCAGGCGAGCGTGATGTCCGTTCCCTTGGTGACAAGCTGGAGACAGCTCGCCAAGAGATCTCTCAGTTGAGTGGAGAGGTCTCTTCACTACACAACCAGACTGATCGCCTGATGCGCGAGCGCAAGAATCTGATGGAGATTCTTGAACGTGGGGGCTATCTTCATCGTCGGAAGAGAGATCGAACCTACAGTACGGGCGGAGACGCCCACGTAAAACGTAGTATGCGTACGCATCCTACGCGGCAGCTCAATCGTGTATGCGTTGCCTTGTCGGCGCAGCAAAAGAAAGGGTCCGATGTACTTGGGCATTATTTTACTGCTGCCCACGTTAGTCACTACGTGTCTAGGTAGATTTACCGTAGATAGTAGGACTAAATCGCCTTCAATAAATGAAAGAACATTTGCTCTTCCATTCTTGTCAGCGTTCCGTTTCTGCCGGTCCACAGCGTGAGCGATGGAGTCCTGCACGAAACGGACCACTGCTTCTCGAGCCAGCAGAAATCCTTCTGCTGACGAGACATTGTTTTGTTCAGTTCGCCTTGTGCGAACTGCAGAAAGATTTCTTTCCTCTTTCAGTTCGTCAGCGAGGGTGTCATCATCCTCGCTGGAATAGTCGTTGGCGATGCTGCAAATACCAGCATCTTCATCATCATCATCTGAATCAATAATAGCGATGACGCTATTATTGAGATGATCTTCTTCTTCGATGTCGACCTGATCGATATCGGCATCATACGTGACGACGTTAGCGTCGACACGTGATGAGCAAGAGACAGAACGGTTTTTGCTCGAGCGAGTCCACCCCCCCCCCCTTAACCAAGAGTCACACTCTAATAGGGTGGGCAGACGCAGATGGCGTAAGCCATTCACGAAGAACGGTGTGTGCTGTGTTGACGCATGCACCGAATTATTGATCGCAAATTCCACCAAGGGGAGGAATTCGCTCCAACTCGAGAACGAGTGGACGTATCCTCGAAGTATCTCTTCGAGCACACGGTTTGCACGTTCCGTCTGAACATCTGTTTCGGAATGGTCAGATGTTGACATCTTCAATCGCGTTCCGAGTGATCGGAACACGGATTGCCAAAACTCCGCCGTGAACCGAGGGTCACGGTCGGACACGAGTTCACGGGGTAATCCGTGGAGTCGATATATCGTGTCGATGAAGACACGAGCACAGCCCTGTGCCGTGATCGACTCGGGTACAGCAGCAAGATGCACCACCTTGCTGAACCGGTCCACGAACACAAGAATACCATTATTCTTGTGAGCGTCTTCGGGGAAACCGAAGACGAAGTCCAGGGAAATGGACTGCCAACACTCTTTTGGGACAGGTAGAGGCTGTAAGGGTGCACGAGATGAAGGACTAGGCTTCAATCGTTGACAAACCTCGCAAGTACGAATGTACTTGTGTACAACCTGATACTGGCGGGGCCAGTAAAATTCATGACTTACTGTAAGGTAAGTCTTGTCTCTACCACGATGGCGACTTGTTGGGGCATCGTGACACTCATACATGATGCGCAAGCGAAAATCGTTATGAGCGGGGACGACGACACGAGGCGTGTCGCCGGCAACGGCTGTATAGTACAGCTTCCCGTTATGTGTTGTGTACCAATCTGATGAGGAAAGGTACAAAGCCGATAAATCTCTCAACGATTTACGAGTTGGATTCACCAGATGATCCATCAATCGCAGAAGATCCTTATCTTCTGCGTAGGCCTTTCTTACATCGTCAAGTAACGTTGACGACGGGACACTGACTGTAAGTGTCGCAACAGTGAGATTCTCCTCACTGTTGGATTGCGCGCCCGGCTCGAAATCGTGTCGCCGCAAAAGCGCATCAGCGACGACATTCAGCCGTCCTGGTTTGTATTCGACGGAGAAGTTGTACTCCGCGAAAAAGGACAGCCACATCGCCATTCTTTGCGAGAGGTGTGGACTGTTTACGGTCGTGCGTAGTGACGCATGGTCCGTATAGACGATGAACGGTCTATCTCCCAAGAGATAGACACGAAACTTAGCCAGTGCATATTTCATGTCAAAGCGTTCCTTGTCATGCAATGGGTAATTACGCTCAGCTGCTTGCAGCTGACGCGATTGATAGGAGATGACGCGCTCTGCGCCATCTGTATCAAATTGCATTAACGCACAGCCGATTGCGAAATCGCTGGCGTCACAGACCACGTGAAATGGTCTGTCCTGATCTGCAATCGCCAGTATGGGTGATTGTATTAAGCTCTGCTTTATACGTTCAAAGGAACGCTGACAGTCAGCGTTCCATGACCACTTCATATTTTTCTTGAGTAGACAAGAAAGATGCACAGTCATCTCGGCGTAATTGCGCGAGACTTGTGTAAGTACTCAGCTAGCCCAAGGAACTTTCTTAGTTCCTTGACATCGACTGGCTCAGGCCAGTCGGTGATCGCCTTGATCTTTTCGGGATCAGGGCGTACGCCGTGTTTACCCACGATGCACCCAAGAAGTGGTATTTCGCTAGCCGCGAATATACACTTCTTAAGGTTGGCATACAACTTATGCTTCCGCATAAGTTGAAGAACCTGACGAACGTGTGTTCTGTGAACTTCCATGTCCGTCTTCCCATCCATAGCCCGGCTATGGAAGAACACATCGTCAAATTAACTTGGTGCGAAATCCCGTACCGGTCTCAACAGATCTGTTACACATCTGTTGAACGTTGCAAAGGCGTTACTCAGCCCCTGTGGTACCACTAGCCACTCCCACAGCATACCCCTGAGGGTGCTCACTGCTGTGTACGGGAAGTCCCGTTCACGCATTAGGATCTAATAGAAGCCATGCATCATATCCATGGACGAAAACATGGTAATTTTTGACATACCATCTATGATTACGTCGTACCTCGGTATCGGCGTATGAGTCGGTACCGTTGCAGCATTCAGCTTGTTGAATGCGTGCACTATCCGCCATCTTCCTGTGGCCTTTCGCACACAGAAGATCGGAGAGCTGTGTGAGGAAGTTGACTTCTTCACATGGCCCGCTACAAAACGATCGGCAATGAACTTGTCGATAGCTAGTACTTGTTCACGAGGCAGTGGACACAGTACTTCGAGCCCGGTTTGAGCTCGATCTCGTGTCGAGTGCCTTTACCTTTAGGCAACTCGCATGGCACGGATTCAGGGAACACATCCTTTGAATTCGATTAAATCCTTATATAAAGGATTTGCCTGAAGCGACTCCCAAGATTGAGACGTGTATCGCTCAATCCGAGTCTTCTCATCGAGGACACTTTCGTCCATCGATGAGCTGCTGAGAACCCGTTCGTTCTCAGCAAATACTGTTGCCGACCGAATATCGGTCACATCCTCATCCTCTGTGACGAGTGTGCAGATCTGCTTGACTTTGCCACTACGCAGATCACACAGGAACCGTTTCGGTTCCTGCGTTGCCAGCTGAGTTATCTCCGAAGTTAACTTCGGAGGCACAATCAGCCCAAGCGTATAAGCGCCTACGCTTGATCCGTCATTGACCAAGACGTTCAATGTCTTGGTTTCTTCCTGGGAACTTGTTTCCTCAGGTTGCTGAGAGCCTGTTCTCTTAGCATGTAAGTCTTGAGAAATCCTTTCCTCAAGTACGTGGGGACTTATTCCCTCGACGTCGTCTGACTGCGGCTGTGCAACCACAGTCAGGTACCGATCCTCTACGGTCGACTCTCCAGTCGACCTAGGATGACGGTGTTGCCCTTTGGTGGCAACCGGTTTCTTATTCCTAGGATGTTGCCCGCTAGGCAAGCATCCATGTCCCGGTCCACTCAACTTATTCGATTGGTGGACCTTGGCGCTGCCTGTACTTCTGTACAGCCGCCGGGAGCTTGCTCCGCAGTGTAGGGGTCAGCTACACTGAGGTCTTGTGCAGTCGTGATAGCGACTGTACCGCAAGTGAGGCCATCGCACTCACTCGCAGTACATCCACACGCTTGTGGACGCTCCATGACGTTCATCAGATGGCCATCTGATGAACAAGCGGCAGGCATCTTCACGGATCGATGCTGCCAGCTCACTCTTGGATCGTATCTTCTGAGCCAAGGTAATCCCAGGATGGCATCAAAAAAAAATCATCCAGATCCAGTACGATGAAATCATCTTCGTACTGTTCGCCCTCTAACGTGTAGTGGATTCCAACTACACGTTTCTCAACGGTTATCGACGCGCCTGTGGCAAGGCACACCGTCATTATCGTTTGAGAGATGTCGCGCTCAACGAACTTGAGCCTACAATCCTCTAGCGACTGACGACGAACAAAGTTGTTCGACGCCCCACAGTCGACTAGAGCATGAAGTGACGAATCATTTTTCACTTGCAACTTCAAGGTGATGAGTGATATCTCATCACCAGGTGCAGAGACATACAATGGTTGTGTATCTGGAGCAACTTTCGTCAAGAGATTTGCAAATTCTCTTGAGGTTGCTGGATCAGTAGGGCCCTCCGCCCCTACTGACCCCGACCATTTTTTGATAGTCCGCTTAGCTGTTGCGGTTTGGCAACAGCGTTGGACCTACGCCCATTGCCCTTCTTGGCAAATAGCTGATCAGTTCGGTCAGTATTGTTTGATACCGGGCGTGGGGCACTACACTCGTAAGCGTAGTGTCCCGACTTCTGGCAGCGGTTGCACTTCTGCAATCGCTTATTGTTTGAAGCGCGAGGTCTCTCACTCTCAACATAACAGAGGTCCATTGGTTCTGGACCTCCAGTCTCTTGTCGTCTCGGTGGACGATAAGAGCTCGAGCTAGCATGAGCCTGCCTCATGCTAAAGTCCTTCTGTTCCGCAGCTGAGATTGCATGTTCAAGCATATCCAACTCTAAGCGTAACAGGAGGTTCCTGACGGGCCCATCTACGAGCCCTTGCATGAACACAGTAAATAATGTGTGTTCATGGACTGGGTTAGCAATTATACTACTCGCGAGGAGTCGTATATGTTGAGCGTAAGCGTGCACATCACGCTTACCCTGCTTGAGTTTCAGAAGCTCTGACCGAGACCTGGACTCAGCTCGTGGCGGCTCAAACGTCTGTTTGAGCCGGGTTTTAAAGGCTTCCAGCGACTCAAAAGCATATGGGTCGCTCATCTCCAGCCCTAAGGCCCAAGTCTTGGAACGTCCCGCCAAGTGGGTTTGAGCAAATGTGAGTTTTATTTGCTCATCATCGATACGTCGTGCCTTTATGGCTCTGTCTAGTTCGACGAACCATAACAACAGGGAGTCTTCCTCGACCCCTCTGTTCTTGGAGATATCAACTTTCAAGATTTCGGGACGGCGCATGTGTGTCGTCCCGCCCACAGCAGCATTGAATTGTTGCTGTTTCAACAGCTCTGTCTGTTGAGCACCGAGTTCTCTCAACTGCTCGGCCTGTTGAGATCCTTGCTGGTGAAGCAAGGTTACTTTCTCTCTTTCGGAGACAAGTTTCTTTTGAATGAACCTGGCTATAGCGGCATGTTGTTGGTCTCTGTCAAGAGACTCCAACATGGCGCTAATGACGGTTTCTCCTACGGTAGAACTCATACGTCCTACCGCACTCCACTCGATGTCACTCAAATGGGTATAGTCTTCACGCGTGGCGTGAAGACTCTCCTCCTCATCCAAAATGTTCATGTCAGATGAGGTGGTTGTGGTCGCTGGAAGGACTACAAAGTGCTACCGGGTGTAACGGGGCGCGCCCTTACCAGATGACTAGTAAGATCTTGTGTTGAATAAACACAAGGCTGCGTGCTCCCGACGTCACGTACACGTGGCGTAATGAAGCACAGCGAAGTACACAGAACTAAAAGCTCTGTCGAGGGAAAAAGTAGAACTGTATTTAATATAGTTAAAATTGCTTTGTAAATCATCTTTGTCTTGATCTAACTATATTAAACTACAATCTCCTATGTGGGTTTCTTGCTCACCACCCATTGCGCGCGTCCAGTAGCGATTGGTGGTTGATTAGGTTGATGTAGTGTCTACATCAAACAAAAGTGGGGCAACCCAGAATATTACCCTCGGGCGTAATATTCCGCCAACATCACCTCTTCGCGAGTGATGTTAATTGAATATTATCTAAATAGATAATATTCAAATATTGATACATTCGTATCAATTTTATGTAACGAGGTCACCCCGTCACACCAATACTACTTTAATCAGTTCTTTGTTGCATAGAGGGTAGCTGTAGTTCACACTGTGTGTTGATGAAGAGCCTTCCGTTTCTGCTCATGGAACTTCACCCCCACATGTTAAGTTGAATCAGGAGACTTCTTACCAGCCAGATTGTAAAGTTCGACTTTAACAACTAACCTCCATCCATCATACATTCTTGGCACCTCCTAAACGCTCCTTTTACTGTCGAAGAGCGTCAACTCAGACACTTCTGAACGGCTATGTCACGACCCATCACAGGGTGAAAATGGGTGGGTAATCGCAAGGAAGGTGAGGCTAAAGCGGTCAACCTGAAGTGCTTATTGGTAACGGCCGCTGTCCTTGGGCCGCCGTCGTGGTGCAGCTGGAGTATTCTGACCTCGAATCCATATGTTCGGATCGAGACAAGTTCTTGGATGATCGCAGAGGGTAATTGTTACTTGCACATATCAAGACTCAATCGCTACGGATTCCAAAACCATAACTTTGTTGCTCAATATCAAGTGGATTACCACAAATTGACGATGTCAAGCTGTTTAATCCTGTACTTCATTGTGCGGTTGCTGTGCTCAATATCGAATTGTTGACGGAGATGAAGGTGTTACATAGCCGACGTTGACCGTATTGAGATTACTTGTTGTACGCCGTCATAACGTACTTAAATTTTCATAAATAACATATTCAAGTCAAATGAACTCTATAACGAAGCAATCCGAGCAGGTCTCGTCGTGCATAATCAACAATGTTCCACGCGCAAGCGATGCAGCGATCTGCATCTGCCTCTCTGTTTTGTGTTCTTGTGCTTCATCAATTCACCATAGTGTACCAAATCGAACTCAGTGAAGACAACGCTTCATAAAGACAAGCGCCGTGGTCTGCTGTTGCTGGATTGCAGCAAGTCGTTGTGTGTATTGCCCCCGCTGGAGCCGTTGCTGCTCACGATGCAACTTTTCGAGCTGCACTACCTGCTCCTCCGAAAAGGACTTCTGCGCTGCCAGCTCTCTCCATAACTTGCACTCCTTCAGATCCACACGACGTTGCGCTCTTTGCTCCCGTTCTTGCGCAACATCCGGTATTCCACCACCATCGATTGCATCTCGCTGGATTGTCAACGCGGGACTCAGTTGCCACTTGCGATCGACAGCACACTATTCTCCTTGCACGCCACACACATTCATGCGCTGCTCAGCTCTGTGATCAACACTCGTGTACTGCTCTTTCTCCATATCCGGATACCGACCGCGCAAGGACCGTGTAGCTACTAAGTGGCGCTTAGTTCTTCACGAATGCACTTGTTGTGGCCTACAATTGAGCTCTTGATCCATCAGCCGAGTGCTTTGTGCTTCCACTCGTGCCGCTGCTTCTGTCTCAGCTCCAGGAGCTACTTAGTGCGGACGACGACAAAGGCGAGACGAGATGGACCAAAAGTGCCACTATGCTCTTGTCGAGTGACTCCATGCCAATGTGGTGAGAGGCTTAAAAGGCGCTGTAAGAGGCTGAAGATGCTCGGTTACAGTACGTGCGAGACGATGACAAACGTGCTGTAAAAGTCGGAACGTCGTTAACGAGGACTTGAAGTAATTCCACCTCGCTATTTGCTTGCTGATCGACCTCTATCGTCCTCTCTCTCTCTATTCACAATTCTATCACTATCCGCCATTCTATCAGTATCTCTCTCTCTACCTCCGACTTTATCTGCCTCTCTATCTCTATCTCCACGCGACTACCAAAAGACACCGACAGTCGTATATGGCGGCAGGAGCTCCGCTGGATGCGACACGTCGTGCGCACGCCGGACCAGGAGCTGCGTCTCGACCGATGGCTGAGACTGCAATTGCCGTTTCTGCCGCAGAGTTTCTTGCAGTCGCAGCTGCGCAAGCGCCAGATCCGACTGCAGTCCGACGCGTCGCATTTCGGAGCGACTCGAGCCAATTCGGTACTGCGCGAAGGTTCCGTCGTGGCCATTGACGCGCGTCTGTTCCAGTCGATGAAGGCCAACGCACAGACGGAGCTTCGACTGGAAGCGACGCGACGGAACGAAACGATGGGCACGAGTGGAGACATGAAGCGAGCAAAGCGCTTGAGCCAGCGCGTCGTGTATCAAGACGCGCACTTTGTGGTGCTTGACAAGCCGCAGGGACTGGCAGTGCAGGTAGAACGAAGAGAGAAGGAGCAGCTGCTTGAAGGGAGTTGCTCGCTTGCTGTGGAGGAGATAAATTGTTGTGAAGAGAGAGGGAAGCAAGGCGAGGACGTGACCTGTTGTGTGTGTGTTCTCGTGCTTCTTCTGTTGTTGTTGATGGATGCTTCAGGGCGGCTCGACGTTGACCGAGTCGATGAATCGGTACTTGCCATTGCTTGCCTAGGTCATGGGTAGTGGCTCCTGCCAGCAAGCGAAAAATAACGACGACGACGACCAGCAAGAGACGCTGCGACTGGTCCATCGACTGGACAAGGAGATGTCGGGCGTGCTGGTGCTGGTGCTGGAGCGTTCTCGTCTTGCCACCGCCAATTTCTCGGTGCTGCTCCGAAGCGGGGCCGTGCATAAGACGTACGAGGCACTCGTGGCAAGACGCTCGTCAAAAGGCCAGAGCTGCTCGAGCTGGAAAGAGTGGGAAGGGCAAGAGGTCCATGACCCAGTGGACGGCAAAACCGCGTGCACGTTAGTGGAGCGCGTGCTGCAGCGGAACCACGACCGCTACACCGAGCACAGTGGTAGGACCGCCTGGCTGCAGCTCCGACCTCGCACTGGCCGCAAGCATTAACTCCGAGTGCACTATGCACAAGCACTCGAGGCGCCAATTGTCGGGGACACCAAATACGGCGGACGTCGACCAATCGAATCTATTTACATTCAGCACGGATTCGCTTCCCAGACCCGTTTGCTGAGGGATCGTTCGTTGACGTGAAGTGCGAGATGGAACCCTGGAAGCGACCGGATTCCTAAAGCATCGAAGGTTCTAATATTGAGGACCATGTTGGGACTTACTTAACTGACACCGTATAATTGCAATGACGCTTTTGCTAGTGCTACTTCAAGGTCCACTTCCTTTGGCTAGAAAAGACCTTTACGCAGCTTCTCATAGGTTCATTTTTATAAAATATTAGTCATGTCCACATTGCAAAGCAGCAATCCAGTCACTTTTGACATGAGACTGGGCACAGCATATCGCAACGATCGTGCCTGGATGGACACGCGACAGCTGCACGAATGAGTCCAATTCCAATGGCTTGGAAACAAAGCGACAGAATTGAACAGGCACAAAACGGGTGTAGTGGCGCTGTACCTTATTACAGCCATATCTGTGTGTGAGACGATACAACCAATAGGAAGTTTCTAGTAGGTTTCGTAAAAGTTAGCTAAATAAAACCTTAAAACCGCCGTGGCCGTTGCGGCACGACAGGACATGGAAACGATGCGACTGAGCGGCAGACGATCGAATGGTACCGTGTCGATGGTACACTCGCTGGATGAAGTATGAACCGTACCTGAGAATGTTGGGTGACCGATAAGGTGTGTGTATGCACACTCACGTGCGTGCGTGCACCAAGCGGTTACTTCCAATCGCCAGCGAGGTGAAATCAGTGCACTGCACAGACAGCGCATGACGCGATTATTTACTTGGCCGTTTCGTCGCTGTCGCGGGTCGTCCATACGCGTCAGAATTGACGAATATAGTTTTGTGGTTGTATTTTTGTCAGTCCGAGGGTAAGTAAAGTCTGAGTTAAAATCTAAGCACGGCCGTGCGAAGCCGCGCACGACACACCACCTTCTGGCAGCTTTGGGATTCTCGTCTGTAGCTTTGCAACGCGAAACCCAATCAACAGGCATCAAAGCGTGCTGTCACAAATGAGCGATGCAAGCTGAATCTGCAAATGAGAGAGATTCCAAAGATGTCAACTTTGTAGTCTGGGAAGGAAATGCATAGCTTCAGCCGGCGCGAGTCTAAAGGCGTCGATTCGACATGTCGCGAGTGTGCCCGTCCTCGTGTCGACGGTGAAGTTGAAGTGTAGCGACTTTTTTCTAGGATGTGGTGATATTGTGCGTGCGGCGAGACCCGACTGACCAATTAGAATCCACAAAAAGTCGGGTAAAGTCAAATGTTTTTTTGACATTTTTACGAGAACATTAGCAGTGTCGTGCCAACCCAGACTCGCTGAGTTCCGGGACTTCAGGCCGGCAAATATGCGTGGAAAATCGCGGCTTCAACGATCTTTCACCGGCGTCCATAATCGACGCCAACTGTACGCCTGAGAAGCTGTAGGTTCTCGAAGTCATCCGCCAGTGGTTTCACGACGCTGCAAGAAATTGAAAAACGATCGTATCCACTGGATTTCACTATGCCACAGACATTTTTCTGCTCAGATTTGCCGAAAATAAATTAAAGGAGACAACTTCGACCTCAGATACCAATCAGCAGCCTCAAGCTCACATTGATATCCAGGCCACAACGTGACGTGGGGATTACGGTCGATTTGTCCTGTCCAGAACCACGGAACGTTCGAATAACTTTGGCAGCTTCAACGTGGTCCATAGCATGGTCTCCGCTGCGTGCCCCATTGACTCCAAAGACTATTCAGTACACCCATCCTCTATGTTACACAACTTTAGCCTTGCATCCCACGAGTCAAAGTCTCGCAGTTTACAGCGTTGTACGTCTGGTCTCAGCCATGGCTTGCAGATGGACCTGCAACAGGCCGTGCGGCTTGAGAAGCAGGAGCTTGAGAGGATGGGATTGTTGCCACGCCCTATTGACGTGGAGACGGCACTCGCTACCATGATACCGTCCGACGACGACGAGGACAACGAGGTGCAGGTTTCCTCGTCGCCGCCTTACTGGTTCTACCACCAGCAACAAACAGCGGTGTCGCTCATTCGTGGACAATACGGGGACTGTCCACCATGCTCTCCACCCGTGCCGATCCCTCAACATCATCAAGGACTCCACGACGACTTGCCTTACGGTATCGATGTTGATCAACTGGAAGTATTGGGTACGTCGCAGTGTGAAGGGCAACTCTGTGACAAGTTCTGGAACCACAGTCTGTCGTCAGTCGAGTCGCGAGAGTCGTCTCAAGCGACGACCGGTCGTTCGAGTAGGAAAAAGCTACGAGCAGAGGCGAGCGGTGATGCTTGTCCGCTCGACAAGACAGCAGAGATGGGTCAGCTGGAGCACAACAAGCTTCAGCCGATGTCTTCGGCTGCATGTTTAGTGGGTGAGGAAGAGGACGAAGACGACGGAGACGGTGATGACTCGAGGGGTTTGGATGAAGACGAGCACGTGGATTGCTATGGAGATGTGTTTGAGATGGAGGATCTCTAGCAGGAGTAGAGCTGGGGAATTCGTGGTGACGCGTGGAGAGGTGTGCAATGGCAAGAGACATCTATGTTGGTGCATCTCGGACGGTAGTAGTGCTAGTTATGAGTAAGCGAGCGGAACAGCAGAGGTGATGAAGGGTGATTCAACACATGAATGACCACTTGGTAGACCGCAACGAGCTTTGAGTTTGTATGGGTTTGCTTTGATGTTATCAGCTTCAAGATCCTTGTGTGGCTGACATGCAGCAAATTTCGTCCATAACGCTGTGATGTAAGCAACACCAGCTTCATCTTCTACAAGTAGGTGTCGAATCAAGTCGATGGTGTAGACTTCAGGCTTTTTTGCTCATACATTCAGCAAAATGACTAAAAGAAAGCCAGAAATCTCTGCCGGATGTGCAATAAGGTTTTCACAGCTCTGGCAATACCCCCATCGGCATGTGACAAACCAACGGCCTCGACTGTCTCGTCCAGTCATACATCGTTCGACTCAAGCGCGTTTGATACTCTACGATCTCGACACACCCTATGAAATGTTAATGAAAGATTACGTCGTAGCATATGCAGTCGTACTGGAAACAAACTATGCTAACTTGTCGATCGCAAAGTGGTAGAGAATACAGTGGAGTGAAAAAAGGAGGGCATCGCAACTCCTGGTCGTCGTCTGTTCTTGTAGGTTTGAAAAGTTATGATTACGACAGTATTTGCACATGCTAAAGCCTTTGTCGGTTCGTCGTAAATTTAGTACTAGTTTACATACCGCTTGAACGAGTATGACGATGCTAATCCCATCAGAAATAACATTGCAAAGATATACCGGCTGAAGCCTCACAGTCATCAAATGCTCTCGACTCGTCATTAGAATGCTGACTAGCACCATCGTTGAGTAGGTGTGCATGCGGACTTGCTTTGTTTCACACTGAAACAGTATTGCGATTACTTAGTGAGCACAGGCATGCAAATTGGAGGTTTACTTGACGGCACTTTCGAGCGTTTACCGTTCCAATATGTTCTTCGTCGTCGTCCACGTAATGCTGTTGGAGACAAAGTGGTCCCGGAACAGCAATAATTATGCACAATTTAGTTCAGCATACGATTCTGAGTGCACACACGTACAACGAGCAGCACAGATGTTCCAACACAGTAATGGTCTACTCAATAAATGTCATTCATGATAGGTCTACCCTTGTAAACAAGATTATTGAAGAAGACACACCTTCTTCGTACTAATGGCACCAAAAGCCCTTTTTCTTTTACGACCAAATTCGGCTCATTTTCAACAATCGCCTTGCTGACACTTCCTCAAGGTCATTTAGTTGTAAGTAGTACGTCATAACGTCCAATGCCACAAGTATGAGCGTACCCTTTGAAGATGCAAAGCTAAAGACAACAGCTCATTGTCATCCGATAGCTTGGCTGCATCGGAACTTAAGTAGCAAGGCTCGTTTCGAACGTGTAGCCATGTATGACCGACTTGGTGTCGGTCATGGCGATCAGAAGGGACTGTCAAAAGAGCGACATAAAGGGTAACTCTAAATACACCTACCTTTATTGCTAAATACACCTACATGATTTGTAGGCTATCCTTTGACTTAAACTAACTATATTGACAAATGCTGAGAGGACATCCTGTATTAAACAAGAGAACAGCCATAATTTAGCAAGAGAACGTCCACTATTTAGTCTCAGTCAGGCCTCTCTTTCCTTCTTCGTAACTTTATCGTCTGCATGACGATGAGCCATCAAATCTTCACCTCTGGTGGTGCAGCTCACGATGTTGATTATTCAGTCGCTCCTGCATCAGTCTCCTTTGCTATTCTTGATACTGCTATTAGTGTCACTGTATACACCGATGACGACACTACTGATACTGTCAATCCGCTCGCCCCGGCTCCATCATGAAGCCGTGAAGTTGTGAAGACCCCTACCGGTCAGGCCATTCGGAAGTCAAGGGGAAGCTTTCCGTATCCTAAAGCAGTACGCTGTGCGCCAAGGATTCGCTGTCATATTCGGCTGTTGCCGGCGACACACCTCTTGTCGTCGTACTAGATCATGATGACCTGCGATTGCGTATCATGTATGAGTGCCACACCTGTTGGTGGACATCGTGGTCGTGAGAGAACATATCTCACAGTGAGCCGCGACTTTCACCGGCCCCGCCAGTATCAGTCCGTGCGTAAGTACGTTTTGGGCCTATGAGGTCTGTAAACGGGTGAATTCTAGTCCTTCCCTTCGTGCGCCGTTGCAGCCTCTGTCCGTCCCGGCCGAGTGCTGGGAATCTGTCTCAATGGACTTTGTCTTTGGTTTCCCCGCAGACCCACACAAGAATACTGGTATTATTGTGTTCATTGACAGATTCAGCAAGATGGTACATCTGGTTGCTGTACCTGAATCAATCAACGCATCAGCTTGTGCCCGTGTCTGTATCGACACGGTCTTTTGCCTTCATGGGTTGCCTCGTGAACTCGTGTCCGACCGGGACCCGCGGTTCACAGCTGAATTCTGGCGATCCGTGGTCAAAACACTCGGAACGCGCCTTCAGATGTCAACCTCTGACCATCCTGAAACTGATGGTCAGACCGAACGCGCAAATCATGACCTCGAGGAGATCCTTTAAGGATACGTCCATTCCCTTACGAATTGGAGCGAATTCCTGCCGATGGTGGAGTTTGCCATCAACAATTCAGTCCATGCGTCGACGACGCACACGCCGTTCTTCGTGAATAGCTTGCGCCACCCACGCCTACCCACCTTCTTAGAGTGTAACTCTAGTTTCAGGGGGGGAGGGAATCATTCGAGCGAACGCCAGCTCGGCTCTCACTCATCACGTACTGACCACGAGGTCACTACGTATGACGCCGATGTCGATCACATCGACTTCGGTGAAGAAGAGGAAAGTAACAGTGAGGATGCTCTTACTACCCAGGTCACTGATCTCACCACAGTGCGCTCCAAGCGCACTACAGCCAAAGACAGCGAGTCAGCAGATGAATTCATACTGGCTCGCAAAACGGTTGTCCGTTTCGTGCAAGATCCCATTGCAGAAGCAGTGGACCACCAAAAGAAAAATGCAGACAAGAATGGAAAGGCAAATGTTCTTTCATTCAATGAAGAACCTAGTCCTAATATCTACGGTAAACCTACCTCGACAAATAGTGACTAACGTGGGTAGTAACAAGTTACTACCCAAGTTCATCGGTCCATTTCGTGTGCTGCGCCGCCTAGGCAACGCATACACGATTGAACTGCCACGTAAGATGCACGCATCCTACGTTCTACGTCGGTCGCCTTAGGCCGTACTATCAGTACGGGGCTTCTTCCGGTGAAGACAGCCCTTGCGCTCGGGCATCTCCAAGAGATACTTGTGCTCGCGGTGCTGACTATCGGCCAGAGTCTGAAGTTCGGATATCTCCCCGCGGAGCCGAGATATATTCTGACAAGCTTCCACTAGCTCGTCGCGAAGAGAACGCTGTGCCCGCTCGTTCTCAAGCTGAGCAAAATCAAAATCTGATCGCTCTCTCCCGTTCCGAGGAGAGACGTGTCACATTGTCAACCAGAATCAGACGTCTTCTCCTCTAGTGTTCGAGGTCCTCGCGCAACTCACACGTTACGCTCTCGAGCTGGCTCACAGTATCAGACTGAACCTGCAAACTCTTCTGAGAACGTGTTTCCTGCTCCGCCTCATCCATTGATTGATGCGCGCGGTGGACAACGCTTCCTCGTGGAGCGCTTGTTGAACCACCGCGATGAGAAGGGACGTCGGACGAGTTACCTCGTCCGGTGGCGCGGGTATCCACCCTCGGCGGATAGTTGGAAACCTCGCTCGCAACTGATGGTGGACGTGTTGGGCCTTGTCGAGCAGTATGACAAGGCACATCCGATGCCGAAGAAGGTCCATCAGAGAACGAACGACAGTGCGTTTATAGAGGGATTGAAAATTAGCTATTCCATCGTACATCTCTGAGGAGACACAAGCCCTCCACCAGAGATCGGTCATCGAATAAGCTTCTTTCGGAGTTCGTGTCAAGTTGTTCATCCAACACCCCAGGAGAGGCATGCTAACCCGGCCTCTCTCGATAACTGATGCAGTTTGTAACGTGCACCGATAGAAGTCCGCTTCTCAAACCGATTGCGAGCCAGGGTCAGCTTGTCAAGCCATGCATCGCGTCCAATCTCCCCAACGTTGTGGATGAAAGCGTTCCGTGCCTAGATCAGCGAGGCACCATCACGTTTATGGTTCCCGCTCTACCATCGATGCTTGACGAACGCATCGATGAAGAACTCATGTTCAGTGCGAAAGTTACTCGCACCAGGATCAAGCTTATGAAGCTTTGATGAATCAAAAAGCCTTATTCGATAACTATCACTCGTCGTGTAAGACAGACGATCCAACACTCTCTGAAGAGGTAGCCACGGCTACTTCTCAGGAGCAACACGCACGATGTTGCGATCCACAGTCTCTTGTCTGGTGTCAATTGAAGGTATGAAACCACGTCCAAAACGGTCGTCTTGATTGTGACGCATTACTGCGCCATCGTCATCATATTCCGACTGGCTCTTGCCACCGCCTTGATTGCTCTCAAACGAACGATTCCGCCTTGGACACGGAGCGTCCGACTCGTCGGACGACCCGAAGATGTCACGACGCTCAGCGAGGCTCATGGCTCTTCGCGAGACCGACTTTCTCGGCTCTGTCGTCGCCGCTTTCAACTCTGTCTTCGTGTCAGCCTTCGTCGAGACGGTGTCGTTATCCCACTCGCCAGAGTAATAAGCTCTAGGTCGTAATCTTCGAGGCTACGCGGTGCATCACCGCGTGAGCCTGCACCAGAAGAAGCAGCAGGCAAGTTGTCGCCTGCTGCGTTTACGGCCTTTGCCTCATCCGCCATAGCGGATCGTAGTCTCATCGGTGCGTTTCCAGCAGCTTTGGCTGTACACCGTATGGCCTTGTTAACCATGCGGGGGAACGAAGGAATGATTGGAATTGACCAACAAGTTCTTCCCTTTCCCAGAGTCACTCATAGGGGTCACTCGTTTATCAATTAGTCACTAATGTGACTGATGGTTAAGGGGGTGCTTCCGTTAGATGATAGTTTACACGAGGTAAATATCAAGTACGAATATTGCGTTAGGACAAGTACAATAGTCTCACAATATTGGCTAAATAAGCAATATTGTGTTGCAGAAGCTGCACTGTTCATTGGTTGATATAGATTAACGATATCAACCAATAAAGTCTAGCCACGACAGAAGCACGCAATGAGGGGCGCGCAGATAATTACAATACATGTTTGTATTTATATATAGTTAACAGAAGACTAAAAAGGATTTATTAGCAGGAGATTAACTATACTAAATGCAGTTCTACTTTTATCCTGATCTCGTGTTGAAACATTCCTTTGCACGACGCGTGTACGTGAAGTCTCGAGGCACCACCTTGCTCTGTGTTCAGTGTGAGTAGCTTGTACTGTGAAAGTACAATCGACCGTTGTCCTGTCACATTAATCTATTAGTGAGTGCGCGCTGGGTTGAATGACGAACTGTTAAATCGTACTTATCTGTGTGTCTGTAAAAAACGTGGTTAGGTGTAGCTTATTAAGTGCGATCTAGCCTGTCCCCCTATTATGTATATGGGCATATTCAAGTCACTCTTTGGCTAGGTATTTATTGTGACGCACGCACATGATTGAATTAAAATTGGTGAAAGATGAAATGATCACATTAGCAAACACTGGAGGCTTACAAGAAAATACCGATCGCGTTGCCCAAGTGTACTGTAATGGGTTGATACATACATTAATAGCATCGTACTCCATCTTCAGTGACTGCTGCTGTTTTTAGTGTTTTATAAATTGATTCAGTTCTCCGAACTGGATTACTTATATCAAAGGTCGAGCTCCAGAGCTTGCTTCCCTATCTTAATGTGCAGCGATAAGATCGTAGTCGGCATCCTGTTAACTTACTTTAAGTGTTGCAAGGCCCAGTACGACTCGTCCACCGACAAGAGCCACGTGCCAAAAAAAACGTTTTGGCAGAGGACTGAATACAAAAATAGTGACCCTACATTAGTGTTTGATGACCGTCTGAGTAGAAACTCGGTCTACAAGAAGCATTAAGCTGTACATACCAAGCAACAATGGTGTTCCTGACATGGCACAGCTTGAACGTAAAGCTAAGCACAAGCGCTCAATCCTTCAGGTATTCCGATAAAAATTGTAAATGGGATAAGAAATACACCCGAATAGCTGCTAGTATATCCATGAAATTATTGCAAAGATTTTAACGTCACTATCGTTCCAGGCTTCATCTAGTTAGAGGTGAACAATCCTATGTGTACCTGGCTAGTCGCACAGTCTCCTCTTCATCCATCACTTACAAGTGCATCGATACGAAGACCTCCAGTGAGGCAATGAGTATTCCCTAACCAGCAATAAAGCTGAGCCTTTCACAGGTGCACTGCCCGATGGTAGCCCCCTCAACCTGTTTCTGCTGCAGAAGTACCTCACAAAGTCTGTCATCGCCGTACATTGTACTGAGCTTTTTGACCGTCACTGCATCTGTCATGTTACAGTTATTCCCTCTTTCAAGCCGAAGACCTTACCAAATTCTGGCCCAAGCTCTATGTCTGGCTCGTTAGATAGGTTGGCAAGCTGGTCTTCATAGCGGCTGGTGTAACGGGGTTACACATATGGTTCTGATAACCAGGTACATTGGTGTGGTACACACGGAAAGAGATCAGTGTCACTGATAAGGCGTACTTTTGTATCACATACGCTAAGCGATAATGCCGTACCCTATCGGTTATGATTAGAGGATATGTATCGTAATAGGGTCTTCATAGAGGCGACGTAGTTCTGGTGTGGTACACCAGAAGAACTTCGATAAGGACTATTCGATTAGGTAGCATAGTTATAAGGTTAAAGACGTAAGTAAGGTTTATTATCGATATAAATCAGTAAATGTAATCACTTCCCATTTTGATCTGTTTTAGACACGTGTCTTTCTAAGACGTCTCTGGTCGTGAGAGTTAAGTGCCTGAGTTAAGGCTAAGTACTCTTGGGCATCAGTGCCACGTGATTCCTTAAAGTCGTAGTCCCCTGAACCAGGACTAGAAGTTTAAGAGCTTGCACATACACTTAGAGTTAAGTCTCACCAAGTCTGTAAGACTTGAGACCCTTTAAGTTAATACCCGTTTAGTTTGATATACTAAGAGGCTCTATGAGTCTAGAAGTCTTCCTCAGAAAAAGGAGTAAGGGTAGCTCCGCTACACTTGGTAGCACTTGTAATAAATTTACACCTGAGTCTGTTAAAGACTGGTTTTCTGTAAGGATAGAAACCAAGATAAACCTCTCTGAGGCCCAAGGATTAGCGCTGGAGAAACTGAGAGCGCTAGTTGGTAATATAGTGGATTTGATCCTCGCAAGAAGTCCTGACGTGATTCCTGCACGTCTTGACGCTTTATGCAGTTTGAGTCCACTTTGATTGGACAAGTACACGACTATTTGGCATCGGTTATGCTTAATCGGTATGTTCCCGTACTTAATAAAGAGCCAATGGCTCGCCCTCTTGTCTTGACTGTAACGACATAAAAGAAGTAAAGAATCTCCTCCTGTGGATCAGAGAGGTGTAAATGGCCATGAACTACGCTATGCTCCAGTCGGAGCAACAGCGAGTTGGAATGGCTATCTCAAAACTGGGTGGTAGAGCCAGAGAATGGGCTGTCACGTGTAGCACGTCGGTAGACGAAGCTTTCCTCACATGGGATTTGCTAAAACAGCAAATATCCCGGGAGTTTGCTTGGCCTAACCAGGTATACTGAGTGCGTTCTCGTTTCTTATCTGTCCGTCAGGGCAAGAAAGAACTATCAGAATATGTCCAGGAACTGAGAACTCTAATCGCTGCCATGCAGCTTGATCCCTTACCAGAAATGGTTTTGGTTACCATCTTCATGAAGGGCCTTCGTACAGGCGTGGTTTGAACGGAAGTATTCCAGATACCCCCCCCCCCTCCTTTGAGGTGGCTGTAGATATCGCGTTGAACGCTGAGTTCAACTAAAGGCAGCCCGTTTTGGCACCCATGGTTACAACCCAAATTCGGGGAGCACATTTAGTTTATTCAATAGGTCGGAGCCTATGGACCTCAGTCTCGCCGAGATGGACGAAGCAGCAGAGCTTCGAGCTATAGAACAGCATTGAAACATTCGACGATGTTTCACGTGCGGAAGCACAAAGCATCTGCGACCTAATTGCCCTTTACGCAGGGCACGCCAGGATACTTCAGGCCGAACTTCCACCGGTAACCAGAAGTCTAGTACGGCGCGGGAGAACGTAGACTTCCAATACGCGCGGGGCGCCCTGCTGGGGAGGAACTAGGTTCTGTTGAGCCTCTAGGAGGTAGTGGCGAGCACAATTTAGCCCGAAGGAGTCTTGTGCACTCTAACACGGGATGTGAATACAAGCCAGGCTTGTTGGTCGCAAAGGCGACTGTTAAGGGCTTTGACAAACCCTAGTCGATTTTGATCGACTCCGGATCATCCGGTAATTATGTCGGACTCTATTCTTTTGAAGGGAATCCACGTTATGTTGGGGCTCTAGAAGCGCACGGGGGCGATACGATCACTGTTCGCTTGGCGACAGGAACTCTAGTCACTGCACCCAAAGTTCCTGTGAACTTGGGTGTGAAGTTTTCGATTTTGATAGTATCGAACGCTGTTTAGTCCTTGATTTGGACTCGAGATATGATCTCATTCTTGGTATGGCTTAGCTTGAGCGCCATGAGCCATGGATTGACTGGAGGTCGAAAACATTAGGCTCCGCGCGCACTGCCCCTAGCGGAGCTTTGGAGAGTCATGAACCCACCTCTGCTAGGAATAAGAAGCTCTATTGGCGCGAGCCACTGGCTGACAATGTCAGTGTGCTGGACATCGGAACGTCAGAGTTAGTTGATTCTGACGATGTCAAAGACGTGAGTATAGATCAAAGATCGATATGTTATAGTGAAGCGGCACGTACTCCGCTAAGTGATAGTCGTTGTGAGAGCAACGTACTGAATGCTGAAAGCATCGTTGACCAAGCGTCAAGTCATAGAGGGTTGAGCCCATCAGATGAGCGTGGAGTGGCCACGTAAGTACCCACTGAGCGACGTTGGCTGTGATAGCGATGCACTGAATGTCAATACTGATGTTGTTGTGGAAAAAGCAAGGCATCCCGATCCCGGCTTAGCGGATGCACGTGAAGTGGCACGTAATCCACGTGGTTACGACGTCATGTCCAATGACTCGTCATCGGATGTCAATAATGACGTCAGCTATATTTTAAAGCAAATTAATTTCGATGATGGTATCGATCAGAGAGATACGAATCACACATCGTATGCTGTGTCACAAAGTGATGATGACTGTCAGCTGTATACACTCGTCAACGGAGTGACTGGTGTATGTGATGGTAAATTAGCTTTGAGGCTATACCCTCGTTAAGTTCGCTTTTTGAACTCGAAGAGTTGTCAATCGATGAGTTTGATCACTCACTAAAGAATGGAGACCTTTCAGAGGTGGTGGTCATTCGACCCGACATCATAGAGTTGAACTCTTCTTCACTTTTGGATGAAGTCGTTCTGGAGGACAAAAAAGCAGTACTCAGTGCGCGTAGTAGGTCATCAATATTGAAATACCCTCATGATCCCTTTTATTCCTTAGTCAAGGAATTTCAAGATGTGGTGTACTACGATCCACCCTCTGTTCTACCTCCAGATAGAGGTATCCGTCATGAAATTGACGTAGTTCCTGGGACTAAATACTGTGTCACACGACTGTGGCCCTTGCCTAAGGAACAATGTGATGTCATTGATGACTTCTTCCGTGCTAAGCATGAGGCAGGAATGGTTCGTGAGAGTAAAATCCACATTCGACACCGACATTTTGTGTCAAAAAGCTGAACGGCAAGTGGCGTATTGTACATGTTTATAACAAGCTTAATGCGGCTACTACTCCGGCACAGACCCCTATTACTCCAAAGGATGTTCTTCAAACCAACATGGTTGGTTTTACTATGTATAGCGCACTCGAGTTGGTCGATGGATATTATCAATTGCTCATGCGAGCTAGTGAAATTCCACTTACAGCGGTTAGTACTCCGAGTGGTATGCCATGGGAATGGCTGGTGATACCCCAAGGACTGTCTAATGCTCCAGCAACATTTAATCGTCTGGTAACGCAACGTTTCCGTCCACATCGGGATTATCCACAGACGTATTTTGATGACATTTTTGTCCATAGTCGTGCCGAACAAGGTTGGTCTGAAAACCACATCGATCATTTGCGAGCCGTGCTCGAGTGCATGCGCACTAATAAATTGTACGCCAACGCGTCTAAATGCATTTTTGGTGCGGAAGAGATCCCATTTTTGGGCTGTTTCATTGTCAAGCGCGGCCCTTGAGCGGATCTTGCTAAGTTCAAGGCTATAGTGGACTGGCCGATTCCTAAGGATCAAAAGAACTTGCGTAAGTGGCTTGGCCTTGCCAATTACTTACACAAATACAGTGAAAATTACGCTGATATGGCTCGTTCATTAACTGATCTCCTTCAGAAGGACACAGATTGGCGCCGGGACAACACTCATGCCGATGCATTTCGGGCAATAAAGGATAGTCTCCTCCATGATCCCATTTTAGTATTGCCAAAATATTGAGTACCCTTTTAGTGTTGTCTGCGATGCATCCGATTTTGCTATAGGCAACGCCTTGTTACAAATAGATGCTGAAGGCCTCGAGCTAGTGATCGCATGTGAATCTCGTCAGCTGAAAGCTGCTGAAAAGAACTATCCAGTTCACGACAAGGAGCTACTTGCTATGAAGTATGCGCTCGTCAAATTTAGAGTCCATCTGCTTGGATCCAAGCCATTCGTCGTCTATACGGATCATGCGTCATTGCGCACGGCGACACAGTCGCCTTACCTCTCTCAGATAATGGCTCGGTGGCTTTACTTCTTTGCGGAATATAACTCCGAGGTGAAGTATAAGCCAGGCAAACACAATGTGTTGGAAGATGCTCTCTCTCGCCGATCTGAGTATGAGCTTGCTCATGTCACGACGTTGTCGTCTCCTATTTAGAAGTTAATTCTTGTAACATATTCACGGGATTCTCAGTGTGTGGCATTCTTTCATGCCCTTGGGAGTGAGGAATACAAAGACTCGGACAGTCAGTTCTCGGCATGCTTGCGCGCCAGCCTAGATCGATATTCCAACGATAATGGCCTTTTGTGCTATTGCACAGATGTAGCGAAATACCGCTCGCATTGTTGTACCTCACAATGAGGATCTAAAATATCGAATCCTCTTTGAGGCCACGATACTACCCTCAGTGGGCATTTGGGACTGGAAAAGACCTATAGATATGTGAGTCAACACTACTGGTGGCCCAAAATCTACAAGTGGGTGGGCACATACGTGCGTACATGCGAAATGTGCCAGCGGGTCGAACCCTCAGCACATTGGACTGCTCCACTCGCCAGTTTACCTGTGCCCACGGGGTGTTGAGAGTCCATCAGTATGGATTTTGGGTTTGGTCTTCCCAAAGAATGTGATGGCAATACGGGTATTGTGGTCTTTGTTGACCGTTTATGCAAGATGGCTCACTTGGCGGCGGTGCCGGATTCCATCGATGGCAACGGTACATCTATGCTGTTTATCGATCGTGTGTTTCTTCAACACGGGTTGCCACTGGCAATCATCTCTGATCGTGACCCTCGCTTCACAGGCAAATTTTGGACTTCCGTCGTCAAGATGCTTGGCACGCGATTGGACATGTCCACAGCGGATAATCCGCAGACCGACGGTCGGACTGAGCAATTTAATCGCGTCATTGGCGACGTTCTTCGCAGTGTTTGTGCTGAGTCGCCTAAGATTTTTTTTTATTTGGATCTCGATACTCCCTGTCATGAAGTTTGCCTTGAACAACGCTGTTCATGCCTCGACTGGCTTTAATCCCTTCTATGTGAATAGCCTCATTCAAACCCGCGTTCCGATCACATTACTACTCCGTGGTTCTGTGCTTGGTGGAGGAGAGTCGCTGACAGTCATCCCTACCACGATGCAGAAACAAGTGAGCGAGTTTCTCGTGACGCGCTTTAGTGTCTTACGACATGTGCGTGATGCAATGGATGATAGCCAAGACGAACAAAAAGAACAGGCTGATGCTAAAGGCAGAGGATTTATTGATTCTTATGAAGTTGGAGACCAAGCCTTAATAAATGCTAAAAACATACCCACAAATGTAGTGTCTGCCGTCTTCAGGTCGAACTTGCGTCGGCGCTTCATTAGGCCGTTTATGGGCATAGCGAAGGAAGACCTTGTCTTTATACTCAATCTCCCGCGCAAGCTGTGCACACACCCAGTGGTTTACGTTGGCTTGCTTAAGCCATATCATGATCCTTCTCTCGTGGATCGGAAGGCGTTGGCGCCTGAGAGTAGAGCGTCGTCCCCTCTAGCTGCATCTTCGTCAAGATCTCCACCTAGCCATCCAGCTGTGGCAGGTTGTACTCCACCGTCTGCAGTCGCTTGTCGACCAAGTCGATCGAGCCGAGAGGGTTCATCTGCTCACGCAACTGAGCCAACTCAGTCGATGACTTTTCACGAGCGTGTTGTACTTGGTCGACGATCTCCCGGGGTTGTTTCCTCCTAGTCACAGACTGATCCAGTGCAGTCTGCACGTGGGCGAAAGACTCGCGAAGTCGCCCCACCTCTGACACCCAGTCTTCATGCGCCTGTACCGACACACCGACCCCCTTCTGCGTTGCTCGACGAGCAAGGGAACTTGCAGTTCCATGTGGAAAAGCTTCTGAAGCGGTGTCGTCACAAAGGTCAATACCAGTATATGGTAGAGTGGCGTGGATACCCTGAGTCTAAAAACTCATGGGAGTTTGAGGTACCCCTTCGGCAAGATTGCCCGTACGCCGTTGACGGTTTTAGCATCGCGCTGAGGGTCAGCGTGCACCCCAACGCGCTTCCTACCAATAGGCGTGGGGGTGTACGGCTCGTTCGTCAATACTGAGTGACCCGCGACTGTCTGCACAGTCGAAACAGTGGTGGTTTGACCAGCAACTGGTTTTGCATACTGGTTGCGATACAGAGAACGTAGCTGGCCTTTGGCCTTCAGTTTAGCGAATTCATAGCGCAGTTTGCGCTCTAACCGAACGTCGGCCTTGGAGGCACTAGCTCTAAGGGTACTCATGATGGGAAAGCGACGTGCCCTATGAGCCCAGCGAGTCAAGGAATTATCATCTTCGGCCTCACTCTCGCAGGGGTACAAAACGACTGGGATGGTTCGATGTGTTGGTACAGAGGCACCACATGCTTGTTCCATTAATTTGAGTTGATACTCAGAGATCGTCGTCGCTTCGGGTGTCAGGTATCTCTCTCTGAGAGAATCTCGTTCGGCAATGTCGTCAGACGTCGTAGCCTCGCGCCCTGTGGGCCAAGTAGCCAAGGGCTGTCCTGTGAACTTTCGCAACAACTCATCAACGCTCAAAGGCTTGAAGCGATAGTCTGAATGCGCTTCGGCAATAGCTAATGTCTGAGAAAGTCGTCTAGCTCTCTCATTCTCCTCGATATAGCGTTGCTCTTGCTCATCGAGCTTGTCGGTGATGATAGGTTCATCAAGAGTAGTTGAGGCACGCAACGCTGTTAGCGATTGAGCCGTGCTTGGTTCAGGAAATGGGTTTGGCGCTATGCGAGAAGGTTCACACGACGCTGACGTGGCAGGTTAGGGGGTTTCACCCTCTTCCATGAAAGTTGTCACTGTCATAATCAATGATGTTCTATTCTCGTATGATGTCTTCCAAAGTCTTGGAAGGAATGCGAAGACTTCGCCATTGCTGCGCAAAGGTGTCACGAACAAAACCGTGAGTTTATGTGTTCTCTCCGAGCTATCTTAATGAGAAAGGTGAAGAATGTCGATTCGGGGTATCGAATGTTTGGTGGGAGAGGGTGTGACGGGGTTACACATATGATTCTGATAACCAGGTACATTGGTGTGGTACACACGGAAAGAGATCAGTGTCACTGATAAGGCGTACTTTTGTATCACATACGCTAAGCGATAATGCCGTACCCTATCGGTTATGGTTAGAGGATATGTATCGTAATAGGGTCTTCATAGAGGCGACGTAGTTCTGGTGTGGTACGCCAGAAGAACTACGATAAGGACTATTCGATTAGGTAGCATAGTTATGAGGTTAAAGACGTAAGTAAGGTTTATTATCGATATAAATCAGTAAATGTAATCACTTCCCATTTTGATCTGTTTTAGACACGTGTCTTTCTAAGACGTCTCTGGTCGTGAGAGTTAAGTGCCTGAGTTAAGGCTAAGTACTCTTGGGCATCAGTGCCACGTGATTCCTTAAAGTCGTAGTCCCCTGAACCAGGACTAGAAGTTTAAGAGCTTGCACATACACTTAGAGTTAAGTCTCACCAAGTCTGTAAGACTCGAGACCCTTTAAGTTAATACCCGTTTAGTTTGATATACTAAGAGGCTCTATGAGTCTAGAAGTCTTCCTCAGAAAAAGTAGTAAGGGTAGCTCGGAAAAAGGAGTAAGGGTAGCTCGGAAAAAGGAGTAAGAGTAACTCTGCTACGGGAAGACTTCTAGACTCATAGAGCCTCTTAGTATATCAAACTAAACGGGTATTAACTTAAAGGGTCTCAAGTCTTACAGACTTGGTGAGACTTAACTCTAAGTGTATGTGCAAGCTCTTAAACTTCTAGTCCTGGTTCAGGGGACTACGACTTTAAGGAATCACGTGGCACTAATGCCCAAGAGTACTTAGCCTTAACTCAGGCACTTAACTCTCACGACCAGAGACGTCTTAGAAAGACACGTGTCTAAAACAGATCAAAATGGGAAGTGATTACATTTACTGATTTATATCGATAATAAACCTTACTTACGTCTTTAACCTTATAACTATGCTACCTAATCGAATAGTCCTTATCGTAGTTCTTCTGGTGTACCACACCAGAACTACGTCGCCTCTATGAAGACCCTATAGCGCCTGCACTATACTTACCTCGACTTATTCCTGCAGAATAACAGGATGTCGAACTTGGGAGGTAGGTGGATGGATAAACCGCTTACTACATTTCTGAACAACAGGGAAGGAAGAACCTTTTGTGCCGCTCGGTTATATCAAGAATATCGTCTTAGTCTATGATACGAAAGTTTGTTACGCAGTGTCAACTTCTGCAACTATTGGCATAACTCTGACGAACGGTTTGCCGAGGCGAAGAATTAGAGCAGGCGAACAGGGAGAGGGCAAGTCAGTTGTAGAGCTTTATAAACAGTACTGCACTTCAGTCACTCGAGAGCTCATAACGAAACCAGTTATCTCAAAAACCATTATAAAGGAGCTCATCCTGCCTTCAGTTCCGTACATACAAAAAGCAGGTCAAGTAGACACATTGCGTCTACGCTACGTGACTAAATCCTTGCGTCACTTCACTTCATTTTCTTCATCTCTCTGGCCACTTCCTCCCGAAAAGTCTGGCTAAAATCCTTGACTTTGGGCACGTAGTTCTCCATCGAGTTCTTGAGCACGTCAGCGCCGGTTGACGCCATTGTCTTGGCGTCTTCCAAGTGGTAGTGCGTCTTGAGAGCGAATCGCTGGAATGCGCGCGAGTTTGACAGCGCCTTGACGGCCACGTCGTTGATCACGTACGACACGAGACGCTGGAAGAACGACATAGTCTGCGGTACTTCGTGAATCACTTGTGGTACCGATTACAGGTTTACGAGTGATTTCACGTTTATATTGACGGACGTTGTGGACCACAGACGGGTGCTATAACATCGCATACACTGCAAGATCACATAATTTTCTTCATGATACAAATAGAGAGGATTCATAGTGGACCCTTCGAATCGCATAACTCAAATCCAGTTTCTGCCAATCACACGGCACGCAAGAATCACCCGCTCGATCACGCGACCTCCGTCCTCTCCCTACATCCCCCGTCCGTTAGCCACACACACCCACACGCAAAAAGAGACTGGTCCAGACATAGTGAAAGTCAGTGAAAGTGTGTAGTGAACCCAGCACACATCATGATGCTAACGAAGTTGACCTCCCGCTCCGTGGCCGCGCCCTGTATGCAGATCATCCAAAGTACGTGAATGCATCTACCACTCGTATACGTTTATCCATCCACGTCTGTCTGTCCATTCCCATCACTAGCAGGGTTCACTCGACACGGTGTATACTATGTATACACCCACAAGCTCGCTCTTTTCTTTAAATAGCCTCGTACCTAAGCCCATTGCTTTTTTGTCCAATCAGATCGTGCCCTAATGAGCACCAAGGCCGTCGTGGACACGTACGAGTCGCCTGACCGGTACTTTGAGACGGACCGCATCGATGCCGGCGACCCTTCGAAGCGCGCGTTCACGTACTTTATGCTGGGCGGGGCCCGTGTAGCCTACGCGACGGCGGCTCGTCTGGCCGTGGTCAAGTTTGTCGGCAGCATGAGCGCGTCGGCAGATGTGCTGGCTCTCTCCACCGCTGAGTTTGACTTGAGCAACATAAGCGAAGGCTCGACCGTGACAGTCAAGTGGCGGGGCAAGCCCATCTTTATCAAGCACCGGACGGCCAAGGAGATTGATATTTCCGAGCAGGTGGACGTGAGCCATTTGAGGGACCCCGAGACGGACGCCGTGCGCGTGCAGAAACCCGAGTGGCTTGTGGTGCTCGGCGTCTGCACGCACTTGGGCTGCGTGCCCACGTCGAATGCGGGCGAGTACGGCGGCTGGTTCTGTCCCTGTCACGGCTCGCACTACGATCTCTCGGGACGGATTCGTAAAGGTCCGGCTCCGTTGAACTTGGAGATCCCGCCGTACAAGTTTATTGAGGACAATAAGGTCCTGTTGGGGTAAACTGCGGTGGAGGTGCATTGATTGTATTCGTGTGCCAGGAGGAGGAGGAGCGGGGAGGGGTGGGGGGTGATGACGCGAGGTAGAGAGACGTGGAAGGTTTGGCTGGTTGCAACGGCAGCTGGGATGGACGGGACAGCTTGAAGATATGCACAAAGCGGAGTGCAACGTTGGAAGAAAGAGAGTAATGACTTTGAAGCTGACACCAGTTGGTTGCTTGGCTAACATGCTGCCGTGCGTGTTTTTGCATGACTTTGGAGAATTAGTGCGGTTGCGCTGATCGTTTGCTTCCTTGTTTTCCTCTTCTTTACTTTGACAGTATAGTAGGCTTCTTAGATTGTAAGTGCGCGGGGGGTAGCTGAGTTGAGGTTGCGCCCGTTAAAGGATTTAACCAAACATTTCACAACGCGATGCCACCCGCAATCAGATGAAGTCTTCCACACCAAGGCTACATGGTGAATTCAGTGCAGTCGAGCCGGTCTGCATGAAGTCCGTTGCGAGCGCAAAATCCTGTTTGCATGAGTAATGTCACGCTTAAATTATGACGGCAGCGTCATGGTCGCGCGTTATTTGGCAAGCGTCGTGACGTCCGTGCTCTTAGGCATCTTAATCAACGGCAACGATGTTTTTATTCTCATGTCCAGTAAACACGGCTTGGTTTCTTCTGATGGCCTACGATTGGGCTGACTTGCTTCATTTGGCAGGTAAAGCATACTTGGATGCCGCAGTCCATTAAGAGTACCACTGCAACTGACCGTCATTGACCTGAATAGAATTGCAGGAGATAGTATTGATGCCGCTTCAACGTGCAATTATGCGAGTACTGTTGCACAACACTCCCCTTTCCTCCACCACTCATATGTATATAAGACGACAATACGGATAACTCGCCACGTACCGTCATCACCAAGACTAGCTGTACATGGGCTTACAGGTTGCACGGTATTTGCATATGCTGCAGTGATAATCGGTTCTCCTCTTTTCCCTTCATTGACTGATAGAAGTAGCGGTGGGTGACGTAGGTAAAAAGGCAAACCCACCCGTACTTTGATTGAATGGCAGCCACAACCTTCGATGGGCAGGCAGTCACTCGTGCTTATTCAACTATGTGCAAACATCGATTGAACTCGCTTCATCCTCCCTGGCGATACCTTCATAGCATGTGCGTTAACGTTTTTATTATGGAGCGTGTGTACATACTATCATTCTGGGATACTGGTAGGCATCTTCGTCCGAGAGTGACAACGTTATTGAATCTGGGCTAAACAACTTGCTGCAATGTGCAGGATCAGCTGACCGAGATCGATGTCGTTTGATTGCGTGCCCGTAATATGACGTGTATTGCTAAGACTAAAAGGCATAGTTATACTTCGCCATTATCGATGAGTAGAATAGAACACTTTTTGTGTATTACTTCAACCCTCGGGAACATTCACAAATGCGCAGAGCATTGACTCATGTAAGTGATATACCGCAGATGCAGACCAGAGTAGAACCAACACCAACTGCTGGTATGATTATCGCCGGAACAATGTTGACTTAGGTTGCCGCTTTCGAAGCATATATCAACCTAGCAACCAGGAAATGCAAGAATCCCGAATTTATCCCGCGTACCCGTTCGAGACCCAATTCTATACGTCGGTATCCTAGGAGGTTATATGATCCATTGTGCGAGACACATATTTTTGCAGATTTGCTCACATGTGCAGATTTTGTGTGGTCTACGACCGGCGCAGACGACAATTAAATGTTGCGTTTGTTGGCATTCCTCTGTTGGCTCCTCCGATAGCCTCGAGTTTGATAAGTGCTTTGAGTGTACCTGGCAACGCCTTGTTCTACCACAATCACGTGCTGCTTCTTCAAAAATACCTGTACCTCTTTGTCATTGCTCCAAGCCTTTCAATCGACACTAATATTAATTCTGTTCTTGTCACCGCAATCCTTCATCATTTTGAAACTTTCTCTAACTTTTTTTTCAACATGCATGTACACGTGCAACGGAAGATATGGCTATTTGAAATAGTACTGGGAAGGTAGCAAATGATGCACTCCACGTGGTATCACTACGTTAGATCATTAGTAGATAATTTTGGAAACTTAATTTGACCTCGTAGCAATTGCGCAGTAATAAGATACATGACTTGACAGCCGCCATTATGGCTACACGAATGCAACATTGCAGTGACCCTTGATGAGTATACTCTGTAGTTGCAAAGAATCTTGCGTCTTTCATATCTGCTCTTGCGCTTCCGGGTCATGATTGTAGCAATCAAGCGCAAGCTTTTTTACGGATATAGCAGATCTTTCATTACCATATTACTTGCGTTTTACATACTAACTGCGAAGTTCGACACATGACAATGAAAGGCTTACGTAATTCGAAAGCCTCTGCAGCGCTCTTCACGTCCGCACTTCTCATTCAAACGTTCAGCAGTTGACACTCAAACCGCCAGTGATAATTTACATTAGAGACAGTAGCCGTTAGTCTTTATTGGATTGAGCAGCAACTGACTTGATCAGATCCAGCATCATGGCCTGCTGTTGCTGGATAGTACTTAGCAACTGTGCGTGCTGGTTTTGCTGAGCTTCTAATTGGGCACATTGCAGTCTCTCGAGTCGTCGCACTTGCTCGTCTGCATGTCTCCTCTGCTCCGCAAGTTCGCGTTCCATCTTGATCTCCAGCAGCTCGAGACGGCGTTGGCCGTCCCAGTCCGCTCCCCCTGTTGCCTCAGCAACGACGGCAGCGACAGCAGCTTCGCCCATCTTTACAACAGCAGCATCGTGCAGCGTCACAGCTGACAGTGGAGACGGTGCATCTCTTCGCTGGCGCACGTCTTCCTGAAAGCCGTCAAATGCGGACTTTTTTGCCTGCAACTGGACCAGCAGCTCACGCTTCTGTTCATACTCTTCCAACGTGCCAGACTTTCGCAAAGCAGCAACGTTTCCAGCACGCAAATGATCGAGCAATAACGCTACACGTGCTTGACAGGCTCCAGCTGTCTTTTCCAAGTTGAAGTTGCTGTGCTTCCTTAACTCGGAACACACTGCTTGCCAGCCATCCATTAAGTGCGGGTATGCCCACGGTTTCGTAACTTTCACCTGAGTTAGCAGCAAAATGTCATCGGCCGAGACAAACTGTTTTCTACTTGCTGTTCTACCGGTGGTTATACCGGTAGATTCATTTGGTTGTATCACCGCCATCTTTTCGTTAGGTCCGGCATCATTTTCGTTGCCGTTGCCGTTAGCGTCAACATGCCCATCCTCCTCTCGTCCTCGCTTCGTACCTACACAATTGCTCTCCATCCCCATGGTCTCTGCTATTAGCTCTCCAACTTTATTTTCAGCTCTTTGCGAGCGGTGAAGTCCATGACGTTTCTTAAATCGTTGCACCCATCCTAACGACACCGAGTGCCTTAAGCCTCGAGTGCGAGTTAGAATCTCATTGGCCTTTGTCCATAATAACCCTTCACTAAGAAGAGGAAGTCCATCTTGCAATGCATTGTCCCCGTTCTCATTGAGTTGCGTAGCTGTTATGTACGCATACAACTCAGCCTCCATCTCGGGATACCGACCGCTCTGGATACGCTTCGCAGTGGGGTTCGCACTTGTTTCTTCGGGCATACTGGCAATTTTGCCGATAGTAGAGCGCCCAATCCATTTGCCAAACTTGTCGTGCACCCATTCTCGGAGCTGCTCTTGTGTCAAATCTGGACGCTCGCGATGGTACGCGCGCAATTGGTTCTTCTCCTGGATGGTCAAGTGATGGCGAGCTCGGGTCATCGCTCTTGCGCTCTTGGAGAGGGAAAAGTGCTCTGAAGAAGCTGTAGAGGAAAAAACCACTTGGCAGTTGTATACTTGAGGTTCTTGTGCTCGCCAGCTGCCCAGGACAGAAAAGATCCGCCAACTGTCGGCATGGGGCGTCGCACAATGTATGATGCTCTTGCAGCCGAAATCGGAAATAATGGTTACATTCCGTCGCAAGTTGCTCTTGCACCCTCGCTTCCACGTCTCTTGCAGCTTCGACGCTATTATTTCACTTTAAGCACCGCTCAGTTGCGTTTATGTCGGGGTAACTCCAAATACACCTACCTTTATTGCTAAATACACCTACATGATTCATAGCCGATCCATTCAGCTTTAATAAACTATGTTGACGAATGCTGAGAGAGCATCCACTATTTCACAAGAGAACAGCCACAATTAGTAAGAGAACACCCATTTTATTTTAGACCCCCCGCTAATTTAAGGGAAACGTTATCCACCCACCAGGTTTTCGTTAACCACCCACCATCCCTTTTATATTACATTAATCAATATACTTTCCATGATTTTGATTGGTCATAATAAAACGTCACAATACCAAATACTGGCAGCCAATCCCAACACAATAATCGCATCCCAGGCGCAATATATCTGCTTCTTTCGTTCGCTTTGCCGTCGGCCAAGCCTATTGCTGCTCAATGAAGCCACAAGCGATTTGGATCCTGAGACTGAGGCATCGATTGTGTCTACTCTGCAGCGCCTCTCGGGAATAATGTACATGACGATCATCTCGGTTACACATCGCTTGTCCACATCTCTAAATGCAGACTAAAATATGGTACTTAATGCAGGACGTGTTGCAGAAGAGGGCCGTTACGATGATTTGGTACGGCAGGGTGGTCTGTTTTACGAGATGGTCCACAAGGTGGATTAACCATAAGAGGACGAAGCCGCTGTCCTCATGGAGAAGATTGACATGGTTTCCATAGACAAGGGCCGCGGTCGTTCCCCCGCGCAACGTAGAAACACGGACACGATCAGCAATACCGGAGAGAAACTAAAGCAGTTGCACGAAAGTGCGCTGACATTGCTGCATTTTACCAAGACTATGAGCTCGCGCGTGGCGCATGATGTTAACGACAATAATCGTCAAGCCGGCACGACTTCATGGTACCGCTATGGTAACCTAAATTCTCAACGTAGTCGCAAGGCAACGAAGATAGGACAACAGCACACCGCTCAGGAACCAACAGCGTGGAGGATGGTCAGTGGTATCCTAGCCATGACAACCGGGGAGCGGTATCGTTAGCAGCCAGCGAGGAAGACTGTAACAGGGCACCAGTCGCTTGCACTGTCACAGTACAAGCTACTTACACTGAACACAGAGTAAGGTGGTGCCTCGAGACTTCACGTACACGCGCCGTGCAAAGGAATGTTTCAACACGAGATCAGGGTAAAAGTAGAACTGCATTTAGTATAGTTAATCTCCTGCTAATAAATCCTTTTTAGTCTTCTTTTAACTATATATAAATACAAACATGTATTGTAATTATCTGCTCACCACTCATTGCGTGCTTCTGTCGTGGCTCGGCTTTATTTGTTGATATCGTTAATCTATATCAACCAATGAACAGTGCAGCTTCTGCAACACAATATTGCTTATTTAGCCAATATTGTGAGACTATTGTACTTGTCCTAACGCAATATTCGTACTTGATATTTACCTCGTGTAAACTATCATCTAACGGAAGCACCCCCTTAACCATCAGTCACATTAGTGACTAATTGATAAACGAGTGACCCCTATGAGTGACTCTGGGAAAGGGAAGAACTTGTTGGTCAATTCCAATCATTCCTTCGTTCCCCCGCATGGTTAACAAGGCCATACGGTGTACAGCCAAAGCTGCTGGAAACGCACCGATGAGACTACGATCCGCTATGGCGGATGAGGCAAAGGCCGTAAACGCAGCAGGCGACAACTTGCCTGCTGCTTCTTCTGGTGCAGGCTCACGCGGTGATGCACCGCGTAGCCTCGAAGATTACGACCTAGAGCTTATTACTCTGGCGAGTGGGATAACGACACCGTCTCGACGAAGGCTGACACGAAGACAGAGCTGAAAGCGGCGACGACAGAGCCGAGAAAGTCGGTCTCGCGAAGAGCCATGAGCCTCGCTGAGCGTCGTGACATCTTCGGGTCGTCCGACGAGTCGGACGCTCCGTGTCCAAGGCGGAGTCGTTCGTTTGAGAGCAATCAAGGCGGTGGCAAGAGCCAGTCGGAATATGATGACGATGGCGCAGTAATGCGTCACAATCAAGACGACCGTTTTGGACGTGGTTTCATACCTTCAATTGACACCAGACAAGAGACTGTGGATCGCAACATCGTGCGTGTTGCTCCTGAGAAGTAGCCGTGGCTACCTCTTCAGAGAGTGTTGGATCGTCTGTCTTACACGACGAGTGATAGTTATCGAATAAGGCTTTTTGATTCATCAAAGCTTCATAAGCTTGATCCTGGTGCGAGTAACTTTCGCACTGAACATGAGTTCTTCATCGATGCGTTCGTCAAGCATCGATGGTAGAGCGGGAACCATAAACGTGATGGTGCCTCGCTGATCTAGGCACGGAACGCTTTCATCCACAACGTTGGGGAGATTGGACGCGATGCATGGCTTGACAAGCTGACCCTGGCTCGCAATCGGTTTGAGAAGCGGACTTCTATCGGTGCACGTTACAAACTGCATCAGTTATCGAGAGAGGCCGGGTTAGCATGCCTCTCCTGGGGTGTTGGATGAACAACTTGACACGAACTCCGAAAGAAGCTTATTCGATGACCGATCTCTGGTGGAGGGCTTGTGTCTCCTCAGAGATGTACGATGGAATAGCTAATTTTCAATCCCTCTATAAACGCACTGTCGTTCGTTCTCTGATGGACCTTCTTCGGCATCGGATGTGCCTTGTCATACTGCTCGACAAGGCCCAACACGTCCACCATCAGTTGCGAGCGAGGTTTCCAACTATCCGCCGAGGGTGGATACCCGCGCCACCGGACGAGGTAACTCGTCCGACGTCCCTTCTCATCGCGGTGGTTCAACAAGCGCTCCACGAGGAAGCGTTGTCCACCGCGCGCATCAATCAATGGATGAGGCGGAGCAGGAAACACGTTCTCAGAAGAGTTTGCAGGTTCAGTCTGATACTGTGAGCCAGCTCGAGAGCGTAACGTGTGAGTTGCGCGAGGACCTCGAACACGAGAGGAGAAGACGTCTGATTCTGGTTGACAATGTGACACGTCTCTCCTCGGAACGGGAGAGAGCGATCAGATTTTGATTTTGCTCAGCTTGAGAACGAGCGGGCACAGCGTTCTCTTCGCGAAGAGCTAGTGGAAGCTTGTCAGAATATATCTCGGCTCCGCGGGGAGATATCCGAACTTCAGACTCTGGCCGATAGTCAGCACCGCGAGCACAAGTATCTCTTGGAGATGCCCGAGCGCAAGGGCTGTCTTCACCGGAAGAAGCCCCGTACTGATAGTACGGCCTAAGGCGACCGACGTAGAACGTAGGATGCGTGCATCTTACGTGGCAGTTCAATCGTGTATGCGTTGCCTAGGCGGCGCAGCACACGAAATGGACCGATGAACTTGGGTAGTAACTTGTTACTACCCACGTTAGTCACTATTTGTCGAGGTAGGTTTACCGTAGATATTAGGACTAGGTTCTTCATTGAATGAAAGAACATTTGCCTTTCCATTCTTGTCTGCATTTTTCTTTTGGTGGTCCACTGCTTCTGCAATGGGATCTTGCACGAAACGGACAACCGTTTTGCGAGCCAGTATGAATTCATCTGCTGACTCGCTGTGTTTGGCTGTAGTGCGCTTGAAGCGCACTGTGGTGAGATCAGTGACCTGGGTAGTAAGAGCATCCTCACTGTTACTTTCCTCTTCTTCACCGAAGTCGATGTGACCGACATCGGCGTCATACGTAGTGACCTCGTGGTCAGTACGTGATGAGTGAGAGCCGAGCTGGCGTTCGCTCGAATGATTCCCTCCCCCCCTGAAACTAGAGTTACACTCTAAGAAGGTGGGTAGGCGTGGGTGGCGCAAGCTATTCACGAAGAACGGCGTGTGCGTCGTCGAGCATGGACTGAATTGTTGATGGCGAACTCCACCATCGGCAGGAATTCGCTCCAATTCGTAAGGGAATGGACGTATCCTTAAAGGATCTCCTCGAGGTCACGATTTGCGCGTTCGGTCTGACCATCAGTTTCAGGATGGTCAGAGGTTGACATCTGAAGGCGCGTTCCGAGTGTTTTGACCACGGAACGCCAGAATTCAGCTGTGAACCGCGGGTCCCGGTCGGACACGAATTCACGAGGCAACCCATGAAGGCGAAAGACCGTGTCGATACAGACACGGGCACAAGCTGATGCGTTGATTGATTCAGGTACAGCAACCAGATGTACCATCTTGCTGAATCTGTCAATGAACACAATAATACCAGTATTCTTGTGTGGGTCTGCGGGGAAACCAAAGACAAAGTCCATTGAGACAGATTCCCAGCACTCGGCCGGGACGGACAGAGGCTGCAACGGCGCACGAAGGGAAGGACTAGAATTCACCCGTTTACAGACCTCATAGGCCCAAAACGTACTTACGCACGGACTGATACTGGCGGGGCCGGTGAAAGTCGCGGCTCACTGTGAGATATGTTCTCTCACGACCACGATGTCCACCAACAGGTGTGGCACTCATACATGATACGCAATTGCAGGTCATCATGATCTAGTACGACGACAAGAGGTGTGTCGCCGGCAACAGCCGAATATTGAAGTAAGCCGTTGCGAAATGTATATCAACTCGTAGAGGATCAATATACTGACGACAACTGCTTAAGGCTCTTTCCGGATGGGTGCGAGAGATGATGCATCAATCGCACCATTCCCGGATCATAAGCCTTTCGTATGGCTTCCAATAAGGTTGAAGACGGGACACTCGAAGTCAGTACCGCGACAGTGGTCGGACCAGTGTCAGGTGGCGCAGCCGGCTCGAAATCGGGTCGGCGCGACAACGCGTCCGCGTCGACGTTAAGTCGTCCTGGCTTATAGTCGACGGAGACGTTATACTCCGCAAAGAATGACATCCACCTCGCCATCCGCTGCGAGAGGTGTGGACTGTTTACGGCCGTACGTAAAGACGCATGGTCCGTATAAACGATGGAGGGTCTATCACCTAGTAGGTAGACCCTGAGTTTTGCCAAAGCATGCTTCATGGCAAAGAGTTCCTTTTCATGGACTGGGTATTTACGTTCAGCTGGTTGCAGCTGGCGTGACAGGTAACAGACGACACGCTCTGCATCGTCTTCATCGTACTGCATTAATGCACAACGGGTGCAAAGTCGCTGGCATCACAGACCACGTGAAATGGCATGTCGTGGTCTGCAATCACCAAAACTGGCGATCGTATTAAGCTTTGCTTGATACCTTCGAAAGAGCGCTGGCAGTCGGCACTCCATTCCCACTTCTCGTTCCTTTTTAATAAACGAGAGATCTGAACAGTCATCTCGGCGTAATTGTGCGAGTATTTGTGTAAATACGCCGCTAGGCCAAGGATCTTACGAAGTCCTTTTATGTCGGTAGGCACCGGCCAGTCAGTGATCACCTTGATCTTTTCTGGATCGGGCCGAAGGCCTGCTTACCCACGATGCATCCAAGAAGTGGTATTTCGTTAGCAGCAAATATACACTTCTTGAGGTTGGCGTACAACTTATGCTCGCGCATTAGTGTAAGAACTTTCTGAAAGGGTAGTCGGTGCACTCCCACATCCGTCTGTCCATCCATAGCCCGGCTATAGACGAACACATCATCGAAATAACTGGGCGCGAACTTTCTTACGGATCTTTAATAAATTCGTTACACATCTGTTAATTGTGGCAGGGGCATTAACTAGCCCTTGTGGCATTACTAACCACTCCCAAAGTATACCGCTTTAGGTGCTCACTGCAGTATAGGGAATGTCCCTTTCGCGCATAAGAATCTGATAGAACCCATCCATCCATGGATGAAAAGATGGTACTCTTAGCCATACCATCTATGATGACATCTTTCCTTGATATTGGTGAATAAGCCGGTACAGTGGCAGCATTCAACTTGTTGAAGGCATGTACTATCCGCCATCCTCTTGTGGCCTTTCGGACACAGAAGGTCGGAGAGCTATGTGGGGAAGTAGATTCCCTCAAATGGCCGGCTGCCAAGCGATCGGCAAAGAATTTGTCAATCGCTAGTACTTGTTCACGAAGCAATGGCCATTGCTTTATGAAACAGTACTTTGAATCTGGTTTCAGGTCTATCTCGTGACGATTACCCTTATCCTTGGGTACGGTACTGTTTCTGGGAACACATCCCTGAATTCAGTCAAATCATCGTAGAGAGGAATTGTCTTGAACGATTCCCACGATTGAGATGTGTATCGCTCAATCCGAGTCTTTTCACCAAGGACACTCTCGTCCATTGATGAGCTGCTGAGAACCCTTTTGTTCTCAGCGAATACCATTGCCGACCGAATATCGGTTACGTACTCAACTTCCGCGACGAGTACGCAAATCTGCTTGACTTTACCACTACGCAGATCACACAAGAACCTTTTCTGCTCGAGCGTGGGCAATCGAGTGATCTCCGAAGTTGTCTTCGGAGGCGCGATCAGATCAAGCATATGGCTACGTATAATTCATCCGTCATTGACCAGGACATTTAATGTCTCTGTTGTCTCCTGGGAACTTATTTCCACAGTTGGGTGGGGACATATTCCCTCACTAGCCTCTTGGGCTATCTCATCGTCTGACACGGGTGGAATTTATCCCTCGCTATCTTCTGGAGGTGGTTGCGCTACCGCGGTCAGATCTTCTACGTGGGATTCTCCAATCGCACTAAGATCATCGTATTGCCAATCATTGGCAATCGGTTCATTTTCACTTGGGTTTTGTCCGTTTGGAGGACACCCATGCCCCAGTCCACTCGACTTATTCGGGTAGTGGGCCTTTGGCGCGACCTGCATCTCAATGCAGTCGCCGGGATCTGACTTCATGGTGTGGCGATCAGCCACTCCATGGCCATGTGCAGTCGTACTAACGACCGAGCCACACATGAGGTCATCGCACTCGCTCGTAGTACACCCACATGTTTGTGGGCGCTCCATGGCGTTCATCAGATGGCCATCTGATGAACAAGTGACAGGCATATCGACTGTTCGTCGATGCCAGCTGACTTGTGGCTCGTACCTTCTGAGCCAAGGCAGTCCAAGGATGACATCAAATTTGTCATCCAAGTCCAATATGATGAAGTCATCATTGTATTGCACTTCTTTCAGTGTATAGGTAATACTCACTACACGTTTCATCACTGTTACGGATACGCCTGTCGAGAGGTGCACCGTCATCCCCGTTGGAAGGATTTCTCGCTCAACATATTCGAGCTCTCTTTGTCTAGCGATTGGCGTCGTACAAAGTTGTTCGACGCCCCACAATCGACAAGGACTCGAAGCGACATGCCTTGTGTCACTTCGAGTTTCAAGGTAATGAGGAAAACCTCATTACCAGAAGCAGCAATACACAATGACTGAGTGTTGGGAGCAACTTTCGTCAAGAGGCCTGCAAACTCACTTGACGTTGCTGGATCAGTAGGGTGCTTCGCACCTACTGACCCTGACCGTTTTTAGGTCATCCGTTACGGTGTTGCGCTTTTGCAACAGCTTCGGACCCACGCCTCGGACCCTTCTTGGCCGCTTGACAGTTACTATTTCCTGCGGTAAGTGGTACCGCGTTCGGCACTGCATTCGTTTGCATAATGCCCTGGTTTTTGACACATATTGAGTGTCTGCAATTTCTTATAATTGTTAACGCGAGAGCTTTCACTCTCAGTGTAACAGAGTTCCATCGGTTATGGGCCTCCGCTTTCCTGTCGCCTCGGGGGACGATAGGAGTTTGAACTCACGTGAGCTTGTTTCACGCTGAAATCTTCTTGTTTCGCAACTCGGATTGCCTCTTCCAGGGTATCTAATTTGAACCGAAAGAGATAGGTCCTGACTCGACCGTCTGTGAGACCCTGCATGAACATCGTGATCAACGTTTGTTCATTCGGCGGATTGGACGTGATGCAGCTCGTAAGATGACGTATGTACTGAATGTACGAGTGTACATCACGTTTGCCTTGTTTGAGTTTCAGGAGTTCAGAGCGAGCCCTGAACTCAGCTCGCGGTGGTTCGAATGTTTGACTAAGCAGGGACTTGAAGACTTCTAACTACCCAAAGACAAATGGGTCTTGTAGCTTGAGGCCCTAGACCCAAGTCTTCGCACGCCCTGCCAAGTTCGACTGAGCAAATGCGACCTGCATTTGCTTATCGACGATGTGAAAAGCCCTTATGGCTTCATCTATCCTAATAAACCATCTCAGCAGGGGATCTTATTTAGCTACTTTGTATTTGGAGATGTCAATCTTCAGTGGTTCAGGTCGACGTGAGTGTGTCGACCCGGTGGCAGCAGCCTGCTGATTTCTCAACAACTCGAACTAGAGCAGACAGTATTGCACCTACGTCTTCTTGCCCTACCGTCGAACTCAAGCATTCGACAGCATCCCATTCGATTTGACTCAAATGTGAGTAGCTCTCGTGCGGTGGATGGAGGTATTTTGCTTCATCATCTAACATGTTCATAGTCGTTGGACGGACTACGAAGTGCTACAAGGAGTAACGGGGCACCGGTCGCTTGCACTGTCACAGTACAAGCTACTTACACTGAACACAGAGTAAGGTGGTGCCTCGAGACTTCACGTACACGCGTCGTGCAAAGGAATGTTTCAACACGAGATCAGGGTAAAAGTAGAACTGCATTTAGTATAGTTAATCTCCTGCTAATAAATCCTTTTTAGTCTTCTTTTAACTATATATAAATACAAACATGTATTGTAACTATCTGCTCACCACTCATTGCGTGCTTCTGTCGTGGCTCGGCTTTATTTGTTGATATCGTTAATCTATATCAACCAATGAACAGTGCAGCTTCTGCAACACAATATTGCTTATTTAGCGAATATTGTGAGAATATAATGTTTGTCCTAACAGAATAGTCATGCTTGGTAGTTACCTTGTGTAAACTGTCATGTAACGGAGGTACCCCGTTACACTTCACCCTTCGGGCTCACAACAACCCAACTTCTTTACACAGCACGTGGATTAAGCCATAGACGGAAAACTTCTGAAGCTTAAAAAGTACTGTAACATGGCATCATATACCACCTTCATGATGACAGTATAATCCTACAAACCCGACCGCTACATCACGTACACTTACATGTATGAAGTGTGTTACAGGAAGAGGACGTTCAATATATGTTTCTAAGTAATAAAATTTGGAATAAGTCAGAGAGTAAGAGCGTGTTTATAAAGGTAATTGAAACATTCGTTGAGCTTCTCGTTGAACCTCTGATTGAACCTTTAGTTGGGCCAAAGTACCTCCCCTAGGTGCTTTGAAATTTCAACTAATAGTTGAGTGATAAAGTGGTCTCGCCACTTAAATGGTGCTTGATCAGTATCAAGATAGGTCCTATGTCTTCTGGTCCTATGCTCGTGTCAGCGAGCTCCATAAGTTTTTTGTTGTTGTGTCACCCCGGATGTAGTGCATAAAAGGCCCCAATAACAAATGACAGATTCTAACATTTAAATGCTGTATCTCGTGATCGTAGAATGAGGCATTAAAAATGGCTCCTTACGGTATGATATTTGGTCTAATCATTGATTATAGAGCTGTATTAACCGGCACAGCATTTTAAATGCACCGACGCCTTTGCACGTTCGGCATGCGTGCTTGAATACGGGGAACATATTTTACGATCCTGGTAATTTGTAACAACAAAAACATTGATCAAAGTGACTGAAGATTGATGCGAAAATCGACTGTGGATAGCTGTTAAATAGTTAATGTCTGTCACTGCTATCTTCATTTAGTCTATGATGGGTTGTTATCGTATGATTTCGTCACAAGCATGGACATGCTGCAGCTCCTATTGCTGTTGGGACTCGGAAGTAATACATGAACTAAGAGATCTTGTTTGACTACAAATCCTGCTGCGTCCACTTGACGTAAAAAACACATATGCTGGCACCAAAAGAGCATGTTGTGACCAGCCTGCTTTATCCTTCGTCAGGCATTGCTCGCTTTCGCTCGAAGTAAATCACTCGTTTGCTGTGTGCACACGAGGAGATCCAATCGCACCTCATTTGTAATCTTAGTAAACATCGAATACTTGAATGTGAAAACAAAAATGTCAAGACGTACAATGTCATAATGATTATGCCGAATTGCATTACAGCTGTCCAAGACCACTTTGACACCATTAATCGACTACCATAAGTCACACACTGCAAGTGCTGCCACGAAGAACGTCACAGCACGCCAAAGACAAATTCCCGGGCTTGGTGAGAAAAAAGATCTGGTGGAGGCGTCGCTGAAAGCGAGCCCAAGCAGAGAGAGGTGGTGGTGACCACCATTGTCCTCAGCTGGATTTTCGTGGTAGGTAAGGGGTGGAAATCAGGATCGCCAATACAAAACGAGGTTAAACGTGTAATTAATAAGGTTATTTAAATGTGCTTCATAAACAGCACCGTCGTTTGATATCTCGTTGACTATAATCCAAGTAATAGTTGAAACGCCGCTCAATTATCTCTTATAAACGCGCTCTAAGTCAATAATAAAAATTACCTGCCTGTCATTGTTCACGTCTTTTTTATCATTTGATGGTTTGTTTGTTGATGTAATGACCGATGACAACTGATGAAGGAAGTGACATCTATCGTAACTGGACAATTTTTTTAACTTAAATAGTATCCTAACGATCAAGCAACTCGCCTAAAAACCCAGTGGATAGCCGCAAATCAAAGGATAGCCGTGAACAAAGTGGATATCCTACAAGCGTGTAAACGGCCTTCACACACCACCATTAAAAAAGCATCCCTTAAAAACCACGAATGAGTGTCTCTTGTGGTTCTCCCTCTAGTCCCCTTTCAGTAGAAATCTATCGCAACCTAGAGCTCGCAGAGAAAGCTGATCACGCCTTTGCATATAAGAACGGCTTTGCGATTGCTGTACAAAGGTCGGATAAATGGGGTTATCCTCCATTTATGATGTGTACAGGAAGGACACACTCACATCCGGTCACCTTAAGAACCAGATCTCGGACAAAGGTCAACAAAACGAGTGGGCTGTGATTACGTGTTTGTTTACCTTCCTTTAAAGAACGAACAGTGGACCATGACTCCTCACATAGGTGTACTACCGTGCCGTAATCCCACCTGCTTGTTAAGTTTCATTCAGCAAGTGTAGGTGGAATTACGATCTGCAGCGGCCACTCCTTCGGCGACCATGTCTTCCAATATTCTGGGGCTCCCAGGCTGCATGATTCTCACCTACTATTGTATCGCTCTTCATATTACTGCGACCTTTTTCGTTGTGCAGGAGGTAATTCTGGCGTGATTTCTCATATTCTTGTCGCGAGCTGCGACCCTTCACGCTTATACTAGTTTACCTTGCTCGGCTACTAATTCAAATCTCTAGGTCAGATCATTTTCTATAGCTTTTCTAATCATCTAGTTATTTCTACCGAAGCAGACTACTACGTATTCCATATAGTGATTGGCCGTTCTCACGATTGTAGGCTATCCACTGATTTTATCAGGCGAGTTGCTTATTTTTCTAGGATACCCCTAAGCTTTATCCGATGTCTCCGATAAGAAATCCAATATAATACTTGCGTCGAAATTATGGTAATTGTTAACGGGAATTGTAAATGTACTCCCTATAGTTGTAAGATAAAAAAGGGAACTGAAAAATGCCCCGTTTAACCACGAAAACAAAAAATGCCCCAGACAATCAGAAAATAATAATAATGCCCCAGATAATGAGAAAATAAAACAAATCCCCACATCCTCGTATACTTATGTTAACGTGGTACATTTATTTACTAACATTGTGCTGTGATGAAGGACTTAACCTATTATAATCACCATTCACACGCAATAGGCTAATGCGTCTGACTTTCTAACGTAGATGAGCACATGATTACGATCACGCGAATATTCACCGAGACAGTGTGGACTTATGCTATGCTCCCAAATCGACGCGACATTATGTCAATACATATTTGAAATGTGCAAAAACGAGCAAGCTAGGTGCCGTAGAAAACCTTTGGTCGAATCTAGCGGGTGTTGACCCTTCTCAATTCATAAGCACCACTATTTACTACCAATTAATTGAATAAGTATACATAAAAGTAGTTTTGTAGCACATCGAAACAACGCAGCAGGTAGTGTGGCACCAGATATTATTGCTAGAGGTCCGCATGCCAAGTGTTGTCGGATACAGTCCGACAAAATCTTGTTGAAATCCGTATTGCACATTTTGATACAGAGTGTATTCATTTCTTTAAACTATGACATGTATGTTGAATTGTGTTAACACGTCGACCAAATCGAATGTCTTGTGTGTGTTGTCACTATCTTTTAAACTCTGTAATTCCAGCTTGCTGTCCTTAAAGGGAAATCTTATAAGCACTGACTTATCCATGCAACAGCACTGAAATATTGCCATCAGCACTGGTAAAGACTTTTCGAATTTAAAAAATAAGAGTCAAACAGGTAGATTGGGTTCGTGAAAGTCTGTTAAATGATTCAAAAGCTTAAGTAATTATAGCGTACGAGCAGGAAACGTATTACAACGGCAGCACAGTAGTACCGACACCACCACAAAACAGTAGCTATACCAAGAACACTAAGAGCAGTAGAAATAACAACTACATCAGCAGCAACAATACCAACTATAGCAGCAGTATCAAAAGCAACAAGAACGACATAAATTATTTACAACTATAACAAAAACCGCTATAGTCAGTGCGGTAGGGGCAACAACGACTCTAGCAATAAAACAGCATCAACTGAAAAAAGCAATAATAATAAATATAACATTAGAAAACACTAAAAACAATAACAAAAATGATAACAAAATGATACCATCAATTACAACAGCATCAGTACCTATTGTCGAGATTTTCGGGCGCGGCCGACGATACAAAGCCACTCTCACATTATCCCTGTGCCGTCTGATCCCGCAGCACGCCCGCGGCGGAACCACCCACGCGGCTCCGCCTGTAGGGCGGAGGGTTGAGCATAGCTATTTTAAGAAAACTTAGAAATGGTATCAGATAAGAATATTTATGTGTACCACGTTAACTCAAGTATACGATGACGTGAGGCATTATTTGATTTTCTTAATTTCCCATAAAAAGTGGACGCTTTGTTAAATGTACGCCTTTTTTGCTAACGGAACCGACCACATGCTCATATTTGCAGCTAGGATAGTCAAAAATCTTGACGGACGCCTTGTTCAAATGATTGTGTACTCCCAGCTAACGTGACCACCCTCCAGCTCAGAAATACTGCCAGGAGTAAATTAGCAAAAATGGTCGTAGTGCAGATCACAAAGTAATCTTGATATAATTAATTGCATGCTCATCCCATCAGAATATACCCTCTCGAATGTACTTCCTTATTGCTATGTAGCAGTGGTCGAACAGGCACACTCACAATGTCAGACTTCTCGCGCAGCTGGCTCAACAAGAACCACTAATATTATTTAGGCACTTTAAACGCCTAGCTCATTAACACTGCATGAATAGACGGTCGAGACTTCATTTGAGTCGCTTAATTGATATTCAGCGGCTTTTTCTTGACCGTTGGAGAAGGATGGTGTGTCCCTTGGCCTTGAAACATCGATTCAAGCGGCCAGTGGTCACGCAAAGATCTCATTTCCTTACGCCTTCAGCACCTCCGGCACTACTTTCTTTAATTTACTGCCTGCTAGCGCGGAGATGAGTACCACAGAAATACCGCGCTCTCATGCAAGCCATTTCTGCAACCCGTCCTGGAGACGTTGCATCTCGAGCTGAACACCTACGAGGTTGATATTTTTTGGCTGATAACATCAACGCACGACCCTCTTCAATCACACGCTGTGCAATAGTCAGGTTTATACGAATCAGCTTGGGATCGCTCATATTTACGACAACAGAAATGACCGATACCTGAGCCGAGTCGATTGCAACGGTATCATCACGCACTGACAGGTTCAGAATCTATTTATTGTGAGTAAGCTTTCTGTACCACTGAGCAACAATTTCCATGGCACTTCCACCAAATTACGCGTCAATCCAAGCCTAAAAATGATGACAGCTCACATCCGAGTGTAGTGCACCAATGCCAAATTAACGCTTCACCAAATCCTCATAATCAGTAAGAACGAGATCGCCGCGAACAATCTTGAAGAGCAACGTCGACTTGCCGACATTTGGACGACTAATAATCGCCAGCTTGATCGTTCGCGGCTGAAAATAGTACATAGATTAAATGATCTTTTGAGCAAGGTGTCAGTCGCCCAAACCCATTTAACCTGCTCCCCCTACGTACATTATTCTGTAGAATTGACGATAAGACTACCGCCTAATACGCAAGCGTTGACGAGCTAAATTTTTCCTTTAAAGAGCGTGAATAAAACAACAATTACTAATATTTTATTAGCGTCCATTTAGTAATTTTGTGGGCATCCATGTAACAATTCTTTTTGCTAACAAGCTAAAGCAAAAGAAAAGCACTCGATCTATCTTAGTTCTGGTCGATGACGAGTCAGTGACCTCTTCAATGACAGCTTTGCATCATGTATTGTCTCTCATGGTGCTCAGAGCCAGCTGTGGCATCTTCCATAGTACTTTATGATACATCCACCTCATCATCATCATCGACGAGTCGCTTCAGCATACTCCCGACACGGCTGTACTGTAGTGGGTGACACCCCACATCGGAAAAATCATCCCGCAGCCGCCATCTTAAAATGTTTAGAATGTGCACGTGAATATCATTGCAAGACCAAAGGGTGAGGCTTTTATGTACTTTACGCATGGTGAATGTCGAACGGTCTAAATCGTACGTATCTGTGTGTTTGCAAATCACTCTATGAGTACAATAAACGTCGTATTAAGTGAAATTTAGTCTTTCACATTCAATAAACGTTAATTGTGCCAGGTTTACCTTATGTTTAAAATGCAAGTTTCACTTTTATAGACCCTGGAGCTTTAACCTACGCCAGAATTCACGGTTCATTCTAAGGGCTTCTAGGTTCTTGTATGGATCTTATAAATTTCAGATATCTAAAGGTTTCGTTAGCTCTCACTTGTAAATTAACAAAGCTAATGACGAGGCCCCCGGCGGGGGCTAAAACGCGTCTGGGACGCGTAATATACAAGTCATTTCTTTTAATTTTCTCTTACTTCCCTACATCTTACACGTCGTACTAAGTGCATTTTAGACTGTCACCTATTGTGTTCGTGAGTACTATGTATCTTACACTTCGTACTAAGTGCGATATGGCCCGTCAACTATTGTGTCCGTGAGAATTGCTAGATGTACCTTGCGTCGTAGTAAGTTCAATTTCGCATGTCTTCCCCTCATATATAGTAGACATGTTCTTTTGGTGTCACCCCATAATTGAGTCACTAATTGGACTGCGAGTGGTGTAAGTTCACATACGCACACGATTGACTCGAAAGTAAACAAGGGCGGACAGAGGGATGATAATCAAATGCTATACACTTAGGGGAAGCAAATATCTCGCTCTTTTCGCATTCAGTAAGTGCAAAGTGGGTGTATTTTTAGGGGCAAATAATGAATGCCACATTTAATGACGAAAATAAAAGAATACCCCATATAATTGTATATGGGTTACACATGAAACCTCATATCTTTAGTCATTTCTCAATACCCATTTTACGGCCGTGTCAACCCACGCCCTGTAGGGCAGAGCCCCAAAGGGAATTTTGCTTCGGGTGCGCTGCGCCCGTAGACACCAATTTCGAGCGTAGAGAGCAAAGAAGAGACGTGAACGCATCCTTGTATCGAATGGTCACATGGATTTTGGTGATGATGTTAATGTTGTTGATGTTATTGTTCTTATTATTATTTTGGTATCGCTTTTGTTTTCTAATGTTATCTTTGTTGTTGTTGTTAGGTGTAGCAGTTGATCCCATTTTTGTTGCTGGTGTCGTGTTGTTGCTTCTGATGTTGCTGTAGTTGTTTTTTGTTGTTGTGTATTATCTATGTATTTCCAATTGATTTTGTTACTGCTGCTAATGTTGGTGTTGCTGCTAGTCTTGTCGATGTTTTTACTATCGCTTTAGATACCGATGATACTGGTGTTGTTGTCGCTGCAGCTGATGCTGTTGTTGGTACTGGTGTAGCTGTTTTGTTTGATGATTATGGTGCTGTTGTTGCTGTATTTGTACTTCTAATACTGACATGGCTGCTACTGTTGGTGTTTTAGGTCTTAATTATGTTACTGGTGTTGTTGGTTCTGCAGTGATGCTTTTATAGTTGTCTTAGTTGTAAAATCAATTTCTGCTCCTGCTCATTTAATACAATTATTTAGCATATTTAAACGAGGCAATAGACTATCATGAATCCGTCAATATGTCTCTTGTTTTATGTGTTCAAAAGCTTTCAGACCTTATTACTGCAGGCGTATCGCAAGCAGAAAAAGGTGCGATGATGCCTCAAGCATAGTCTACCGAAGTTTTTTGCCATTTTATTGTACGACCACGTTGCTATATCGGTTTCGTCCGGACATTTTGGATCGACATCGTAAATATGTGTATCTGTAATGTCATTTACTTTGATTATGATAAGATAGTGCCATCTTAGCTTTCCGCAAGCACAAAGCTTTGTACAATATGAATGTACAATTTAAAGCAATACGAAACCGGGTTTATAGCCCTAACAGTGCTTGTGGAGACATTAAGTGTTATTATAGAAATTTATTGGTGCTGTCAATGAATCTAACCTCCAAGTAGAACACGCTGGACGTAGAGAGTTCAGGAGGTAATGACAACACACGCAAGACATTCGTTATGGTCGAAGTGCTAACTCGCTCCAGAATATATGTCATTGTTGATAGAAACAAATACGCTTTGCATTATAGCGTACGGTATAAAACTTCAAAAACAAGATTATGTTATAATTTTGTCGTACTGTATCCTTCAGCACTTGGCGTGCGGTTATCTAGCAGCCATATCTACACACCACGTGCTGCTTGATTACTATGTGCTACAGAACTCCTTGAAGTATTCTTATAAATTAAAATTGGTAGTAATTAATGGCCCTTCTGAATTTTAAGGCCCTACACTACCGCTAATTCGATGTAAGTTTATCTCTCTGCATCTATATTATACACTTGTGCCCTTTACAATATGTATTTAAGTTATTTAGCGTTGATGAGCGAGCATAGTATAAGTCCACCATGTCGAGGCAAATGTTCGCGTGACCGTAATCAAACTCATTGTTAGTCAGACGTATCAGTATATTGCGTGAGAAAGGTGATTAGAATAATATTGGTCCATTGTTTAAACACGACATCGGTATATGTGTGCATCATTAACATAAGAATACCGGACGTGAGGCATTTCTATTTTCGTGATTGAAAGAGGCATTTTTATATTTTCCTATTTGAATTACTTGATATGTTTAAATAATAAGAGATTATGGTCACAAGTTTTTCTCGGTAGCATATCAAAATTTCTCCTGCTGATTTATCGTTATCATAAGTTTACTGTGTCGAAAACGAGGATGGCCTGTGCACATCGGAGAAACTTAGCGAGCAAGAATATATGTATTACTTGATTGCAGCGCTCGCGACCGATATTACGTTGCCTTGTTGTCATTTGATTCTCATGCGTCTGTTCCCAGTAGTCGATCGATCTTGCAACTGCCCATGTGACTGCCTCCCAATAGTCGACCCGACCGCAAATTTTCACACCAGTTTCCAGCAATTCTTCCCAAATCATGGGAGATATAGACCACAGTAGTATTTGCCTAATTTAGCCCCACCTTAAAACGCAGTTCAAGAACCCGTGCAGTTGGCAACGCCTTCGTCATCAGATTAGATAGCATGTCGTGAGCTTTACGAAACTTGGCTTAATAACACCTTATGTAGCATAATCTTGCAGAAGCTTGAGCTTCACGTCCACATGCTTGGCACTTGCCAAGCTGGCCTCATTTTCGATTTATTTTATAGCCGCTTGATTATCCATAGCTAGCAAAATCGGTGTATTGACTTGCAGACTTGGATCGTATCGCCCCATGATCGCAGCAATCATGTGTGGCGCAGCATAGTTCATGACGCTTTATAGTACGAGTTTTTCACTCGTTCCACTCGAGTTCATGAGCGCCGTGAGGTGCAACAGGTGTTCGGTCCACGACCGCGAGCTATCATTTTTGCCCCGTAAAGGTAAACAGATTGACAATGGTAGATGTTCACTTTGAAAGCAAGCCGTACCTTCTCGAGCAGGTATGCGATGCTTTGTCTACGCATACACCATCCCCCTATGTGTGCTTAATAATACTGCAAGGCTTTTATTTCCAATTGTGGATGGAGTTTGTTCGCCTTTACTAGCTCGGTCCAACTGTATTTGCAGCTCATCATAGCCATCTCTATGACCTCAAGGAACAGTATCTCCCACTGGCGACATTAAGTTCCTAGCCCTTTGTACTGCTCCACTCCACTGAATACTCCGATCGTCAGCTCTTAGTATCGAGCAATGGGTACACAGTGACCATTAAGAGCCATGTGCCGCTGGTACGCTTGAGCTTGGTAAGCTGCTTGCGCTACCACTTGAGATTTTGGCTGAAGATTGTGCTTGAGCATGGAATATGAATCGTGGCTGTGCCGCACCTTGATTAGCCCACGCCTGCGCTTTGGCTCCCCGGTAAAAGCTCCCAGATTCAAACGGTCCCATGTCGGATAGATCGTCTGTTTGCATTTTGTGCGCCCTAGAGCACCGCCTTCACCGACTGCCCAGCGAGCACGCTTCCTGTGAATGCCTCTTGCGGCCTATTGTGCCAGTCCACTAGTCTCCCAGGCTGTGCTTTATGCATATGTGGTGAGACCGACAAATCGTTTGAAAATTTCACACTGGTTCGATTAACTGTGTCCATTCAAGTTAAATCCATAGGAATTGCTTCGATAAATACAGTCCATCTTGGTTAGTGACGTCTCTTCGTCAGCGCCGCTCCATTCTCGAGCGATAACTCTGATCGAGAGTGCTTGCACCTCGCCGACAGAATGCTCGGAATCGTCGCTTGGGCTCATAACCTGGTGAAAAGAGGATGGCCTGTGCACATCGGAGAAACTTAGCGAGCAAGAATATATGTATTACTTTATCGCAGCGCTCGCGACCGATCTTACGTTGCCTCGTTTTCATTTGATTCTCATGGGTCTGTTCCCAGTAGTCGATCGATCTTGCAACTGCCCATGTGACTGCCTCCCAATAGTCGACCCGACCGCAAATTTTCACACCAGTTTCCAACATACTGCGTGTCGTATGCCGCGCTTTGTTGTGTAAAGGCATTGCCAAGCAGTATTATCCTTACTCTTTCAGCAACAACATCAACGCACTGTTCATACATACTTTGTCTTCCCCCTTTATACAGGAGTCTGTAAATAACGCTAGGTGTACCATACACTTCGTATTAATTGCGACGCAGCCTGTCCCCTCGTATAAGCTAGATATGCATTATTTATGTCACTTGTTATTTAGTCACTATTCCAAGAGGGCCACCTATAATGCATGTCTAATACTCTTCACGCGGTTGCAATAAGTGAATAATTGCAACCGCGTGGAGAGTTCTAGTCACATTCACACACGCGCCAATGTCCGCATATGGATGGCATAAATCGGTTAATGGCGAAAAAAGCAAAAAATCAAACGGTCGACACTTAGGGGCGGTGAAAATTGTACAATCGGCAAACATTATATATGAAATAGTTTTCATCCTACTTACCTGATAAAAATATATTGATATACATGGTCATGTTCCTCTCTCGATGGTAGATGGAGCTCCCTCAATCTATTTCCCATTTATATTAATTTATGGTTCGTCGTCGGCCGCACTTTGTGGCTAACGGCGTTACCGAGTATGATTAGTCACCGTCTCCTATATCTCATATTTTTCTACTGAAATATCAACAACATCAGCAAGTAACTTTTAACACACAACGATCTATCTGCACTTTCATTATTTAACACACATAGCACAACTCATTCCCTAGCTGCTAACCATGAGGAATGTAACGTGGATATAAAGAACTTGATTCAGTTTCTTGGACTGAATTATTTCTATGAAAGGGCAACGTCTATATCTTGCTCCTCTTTTTTAATCAATGTACGAGGTCCAGAGCTTGCTCCCTATCTTCCATATCGACATGCGGGCCCCAGAAGTTGCTCCCTGCTGTCAATATTTAGCTACCATTTAATGAAGGTAAACGCTAAACGGCTGGGTTCATTTTATTCGGCTGGGTCATTCTCCTAGTTATAGAGTTAAAAGAAACCGTAGTTCAAAACTAATGTTATTGTTTCGTCAAATAACCATTTTTTAAAGGTGATTTTTGGAGACCACCTGATTAAAAAAAGCAATGTTGCAATAGCTCCGCGTTGAAGCTACGGCACTACCCGCCACGCTGCTTCTGATGTTCAAAAGATTGACAGAATCGTGGCAAGGTGGAGCATATTCTCGTACGTGTCAGTATCGATTGAGATGACAGAAGAATGAGGTTCAATCTTTTGGAGTCACGATGACGTTCGGATTTGTGCTCGCGCGGACGTAAAAAGTCGCGCTTGCCACGCTAAGGTGTCGTTGGAGACGTTGTGGGTGAGCGCGAGCTAGCAAGCTCAATAGAAATTGTTGATTCATTCGTATTAAGCGCACTCACATCCATCAAGGGAGTTTCATCGAAGTTGTCTAAGGTAGATTAGCACGGTTAAAGTCAAGGGGAAGCACCGGCTTGTCGTCGAATGTCGCGTGGTTTGTACAAGAATCGTTTGACGGAGCCTGGTGCACGGAATTTGGCATATCTCGCTCGTGCTTGTTGCGGCTTGCTTGCTGTAGTGCAGGCATGTACGCATCAAGCATGCGGTAGTAGATGCATGATCAAGCCATGTTATTTTTGCTCTGTAATCGCCATAGTCTTTCCCAGCTGCTCACCTCTTAGATCCGACTAAAACTTCTCTTTGTCGTTGCTGCTCAGCCTTACAAGCAGGTCACTACTGCTACATACGTAAAGAGTGCTATGCGAAGCATCTGTGGATAAATATCATGTTTTAAATTTTTGAAAAGGATGGTGCTGCAGCTAGTCCCAGCACATACATACTGTATCGGTCTCCACCTCTGTGATGGGATCATTCAGTGATAAGCTCTGGCTTGGTCGGAAGTCGAATGGATACAAGTGCTGACTATCTCAATGATTGTGCGACCGACTGTAGCCACGTTGTCGGTTCTGGTTCTATGATCTTGAAAACAGCTCCATATCCGGTCCACCTTGCATACTATGCCGAGACGCAGAGTGTGGCAAACCCGACCTGAATCCAGAAATGTGTGATAAACTAGATATGCGGTGACACGAAAGCTCTTCACGGTGCATGGACTGTAAAACGATGTAGCGGAGCGACACAGCTCCTTAAGTCAGAGGAAGACTTAGTGCTCAAAGAGCGATATTAGTTCTAAAGAACTAGACTCTACGAGTCAACAAGCGTAAAGCTTAAGGTCCCTGTTCCAGGGGACTGATCGATTCAGTGAATCTACAGCACTTAGTGCTCAAGCGTAGCTACCTAAGGGAGATGTTGCTAACTCTTAACGACCAACGATCAGAGACGCCTCGCAAGTCACGTGTCTTAGACAAGATCAAAAGGGGGACTGAACTTTATTTACGTTTAACTCTATAGAATATTTTAATCCTCATATCACCTAATCTAGGCACTCATGTTCTAGATTAATATCTTTTAATATCTTTCCTATCTTGTGGCTGACACCCGTCAGCCCCTATAAGCCGATAAGATATTCTATATGTCTTTCAGTGGGATACCATCCCGTGTGTCTAAGACACAGGGTACCGATTACCCTACGATGTGTAACCCCTTTACACCCTCCCCCACTAGATCGACGTTTACCCAAACGTCAATCGAACTTTGTTTCTCATTGAGGTTAGTGCGCTTGCGGTTAACATCACGGTAACGCAAAGCTTTAGCACCATGTCCTCATCGTCTAACAAGTCAAAGACGCTTTGTGCATACCTCGGGATGGAGGAGGCAGTGGACTATGGTAGCGATACCAGTGTACCGGGTGATGCAAGGACAATGTCCGATACACCCATGCCTGAGGTACAACCTCCTACTACGTGAAGTCCGTTCTCTGAACGTGATGATGCGAATACGCCATTGGCGCCGCATTCAACACCCGTTTTGGATGATGCAATTATCATAACCTGCTCGAGGAGTAGCAACAGTTGACTGTTCAACGAGAAGAAAGCGCTCGGCGCCATGCACAAATGGTCACGACCCATTAGAACCAGCGTGGCAATTTGCTCACTCCACTCAGTGTGGAGGAACTTCTACGTCAAACGACTGGCCAAACGTTGGCAACGTGGACCATTCGTCCTGGAGCTACTTCTCCCGAGGAAGTGGCAAGTGGCCAGGCACTTCGTGAGAGGTACCTGGAGCCATATCTGACAACGCAAAGTCAGTACAAGGCACGCCTTGAGATGCAAGCACGTGGTGCGCCGGTTCCACCGATAAAGGTTATACCCATTCTCTTGTTCGCAGGCGAAACAACGGACGAAGAAGACGACGCCTTCGTTCGCTGGGTGCACCGCACTCGTCGCCTCAGCAGTATGTGCGCTCTGAGATCTAGTGCCAATGTGGCCGATGTGCGTCTCGAACGCAAGCTTCGGTATGATTATGCCAAGCTTAAGTCCAGAGGCCGATTGCGCAATCGCACGCGCTATGCTTCGGCTACTACGGTAGCCGCGAGTGCTGGTCAGACTGTGACCACCAACCCGCCAACCCACACCACTAGTGGTGGGAAACGGCCTCGGTCTCGAGATGACCCTGGCCACGATGTTCACAAACATTCAAGGCGTATGGGCAATCTTGCCGAAGGGGTATCTCGTACTCCCTTGATTTTTTTCCGACTCAGGGTACCCACGCCACTTTACCAGATACTGGTATTGGCCATGACGACGGCGTCGTTTTAATAGTCGCTCGACATCAAACTGAAGATTCCCATGCTCATTGAGCAGCGTCGGGGGTGGCCGGTGTACCGGTGGCGGACCACGAGAAATTGGTTCTCGAAGTGAAGGGTCCTCAAGAGACCTTAGGTAAGACCCAGTGCATGCTGGATGCGATAAAAAGCCGCCTTCAGGCGATGGAGCGTGCTCAAACTCGGAGCGAGACTCAGTTGGACTTGCTGGTTCGCTTACAACAATCCGGGGCACAGCCCTCGTCGTCGGCGCAAGCGCCTCCAAGTTCACATGGGAAGGATCCCGGTATGGCTTAAGTAAGTCTACGTAGAACACTGGGTGTGTGCACAATTTGCGCGGAATGTTTAGCGCATACGCAAGTCCTTTCTTGTCAGTGACCGTAAATGGTCCAATGAAGCGTGCACGCAACTTTGTCTTAAAGACAGCGGACACTACATTTGTAGGTAGGTTTTTAGCATGAAGCAATACTTGGTCTCCGAACTTATAACTTTCAATACAACCTCTGTTTTTAGCATCTGCTTGTTGTTTTTGTTGACCTTGGCTTTCATCCATTGCGTCACGCACATGTATTAAGACATTCAATCGCGTTGCGAGAAACTCGCCGACCTGTTTTTGAACAGTAGAAGGGCTGGTATCAGCAAGCCGATCGGCAACCTCTCCCCCACCAAGCCTTGAACCACATAGTGGTAGCGTTAACGGAACGTGAGGGTGAGTGAGACCGCTTAAGTAGAACGGAGTATAACCTGTAGAGGCATGAACAGCGTTGTTCAACGCAAACTCAGCAACAGGGAGCACGGAGCTCCAACGCTTAGGCGTATCAGTGCAAAAACTGCGCAAAATGTCATTAATGACGCGATCAACACGCTCAGTTTGACTATCGGTCTGCGGATGATCCGCTGTAGACATTTCCAAACGGGTACCGAGAACCTTGAAGATGGACTTCCAAAGCTTCCCAGTGAAGCGGGGATCTCTATCAGAGACAATTGCCACTGTAAAACCATGTTGTCGAAACACACGGTCGATAAACAGCTTTGCTGTACCTTCGGCATCAATAGAGTCCGGCACTGCCGCTAGATGATCCATCTTGCTCAATCGGTAACAAAGAACACAATGCCAGTGCTGCCTTCCGAATCTTTCGGTAGGCCAAACACAAAGTCCATACTCATGGACTCCCAACACCCAGTGGATACAGGCAGACTAGCCAGCGGCGCAGCCGCGTGTGCTTAGGGTTTAACCCGTTGACGCGTTTCACACGTATGCACATAGTTGCTCACCCAGTTGTATAGTTTGCGCCACCAAAAAGCCTGGCTCACTGAGATATAGGTCTTCTCACGACCGAGATGACCACTTAAAGCGGTATCATGTGCCTCATAGAGTATTCGATACTTTAACTACTCATCATGAGGTACAGCGATACGAGGGTTATCCTCAATATCTGTGCGATAGCACAACAGGCCATTATCGATAGAATATCGATGTAGCCTCGCACGTAAACGTGCCGACCATTCTAAGTCCGAGTATTTAAACTCCTTGCTCCCAAGAGCACGTAGCAAAGCTACACATTGTAGATCCTTGGCATAAGCCCCACGGATTAAGTCAGTGACTGACGATGATAGCGTAGTGACGTGAGCAAGCTCATTGTCAGGTCGGCGCGATAGCGCATCAGCCAAAGCATTTTGCTTTCCTGGCTTATACTTCACTTCGAAGTTATATTCGGCAAAGAATGAAAGCCAACGTGCCATTCTCTAAGAGAGATGTGGCGACTGTGCCGCATTGCGCAATGATGCATGATCTGTATAGATCACAAATGGCTTTGAGCCAAGCAGATGTACTCTGAATTTGACTAGAGCGTACCTCAAAGCAAGTAGCTCTTTGTCATGAACTGGATAGTTCTTTTCAGCAGCTTTGAGATGTCTATATTCGAATGCAATGACGCGTTCGCGTCCATCAAAATCTGTTTGTAACAGAGCACTGCCTATGGCAAAGTCAGATGCGTCACAGATGACACTGAAAGGCCGATCAGGATCGGGCAAAGCCAGTATTGGCGCATGAAGGAGACTTTCCTTAACTGCTTGAAAAGCATCATGTTCGGTGCTACCCCAACACCGACAGGAGATTGGATAATGGCCGAGTTATATCTGCATAATTCGCACTATACTTATGCAAGAAATTGGCAAGGCCAAGCCACTTACGTAGATCTTTTTGGTTCATTGGAACCGACCAATCGACTATGGCCCTTACCTTAGCGGGGTCCGCTCGAAAGCCTCGCTTCACAAGGAAGCACCCCAGAAAGGGAATCTTTTCTACACCAAAGATGCACTTAGATGCATTTGCATACAATTTATTCGTGCGCATGCACTCGAGCACCGCTCGTAAATGGTCAATGTGATTATCCACATCAGATCGACCTTCCGTTGCACGACTATAAACAAAGATGTCATCAAAGTACGTTTGTGCATAGCCTCGATGAGGTCTGAATAGTTGCGTCACCAGATGGTTAAAAGTAGCCGGGGCATTTGACAGCCCTTGTGGCATAACGAGCCACTCCCAGAGCATACCGCTCGGGGTACTAACCGCTGTTAGCGGAATATCGCTTGCTTGCATGAGCAGCTGGTAATAACCATCGACTAAGTCGAGCGCACTGTACAATTTACATCCCACCATATTGTTCTGAAGAACATGCTTTCTGGGGATTGGTGTCTGAGCCGGGATAGTGGCAATATTAAGCTTATTATAGGCGTGCATAATACGCCACTTACCATTAGACGTTATGACACAAAATGTAGGTGTGGAAAGGGGAGACTTTTTGTTGGGAGGCTTTGTGACACAAATGTAGGCGTGGAATGAGGAGTCTCCCACACCATTCCCGCTGCATGCTTAGCACGAAAGAAATCGTCAATCGCGTCACAGTGCTCCTTAGGTAAAGGCCACTGCCGTGTTACGCAGTATTTAGTTCCTGGAAATAGGTGAATTTCATGACGTACACCTCTATCGGGAGGTAAGACAGATGGTGGGTTGTGACACACCACATCTTGAAATTCCTTTACCAAAGGATAGAATGGATCCAAAGGATCTTTAAGGATCGAAGATCCACTTCGGGCACTGAATGCCGCCTTGGTGCCCCCTAGGACCGACTCATCCATTAATGAGGACGAGTTCAACTCGACATCTAATGACCACTAATTCGGATAAATCTCCTTCCTTCAAGGCCTGGCTAAACTCGCCATCAGACATTTCGTCTAGCTCACAATGAACATCCAAAGATGGAAGGGTTTCCAGGCTAACACTGCCCTCAACCTGGTCAGTCACTCCATTGACAAGTGTATATAGTGTATCACTATTGTCACTATGTGACTGCTCGGACGCCTGGCGCTTAACAGTTGCCACCTGGCGTCCAGGTCTCCTCTTCGACGAGACCTTACACCCCTCTTGGGTCGGGACAATAGTGTCCCCGTGGTTACTACTACTAGTAGTAAGCTCTATACGAGAGATGATGTCTTGATCGACATTCGGTGAAGTGTTACGTAACTCGAACACTTCACCCAGTGGATTTAAAAGTGCCACTCCACTTACATTATACGGGCCTAGCCCTGAACTTAATGGCGTTCGCCAACAATGTCATTACCGACATTAAGTGTGGTGCCTTCACGGCCGACCGCACTCGGTGCAGTTTCACGTGCCACCACACACACATCAAAGGAATCACATCCTTGATAACTCTGCCCTAGGCCAACTATGCTTTCAGCATGCAGTGACTCGTTATCAAAACGAGTAACACTCGACGGAGTACGTGCCGTATCACTAATACTCAACGAGCTACGCTCGGAATTCATGTTTTCAACATTGGAGTTAGTTAACTCAGACATTCCAATGTCCAGCACATTGACATCTTCGTCAAAGGCTCGCGCCAAAAGTGCTTTTGTTGCCTAGCAAAGGTGGGTTCATGAATCTCCAAAACTTCACTAGGAACATTGCGCGTAGCGCCTAAGGTCTTAGACCTCCAATCAATCCATGGCTCACGGCGTTCAAGCCAAGCCATACCTAGAATAAGATCATATCTCGAGTCCAAATCAAGGACATGACAGCGTTCAATGCTATCAAAGTCCAAAAACTTTATACCTGAGTTCAACGGAACTTTAGGTACAGTGACACGACTTCCAGTCGCTAAACGAACCGTGATAAAATCACCCTCATGCGCTGTAAGCGCTTCAGCATAACGCTGACTCCCCTCAAGGGAACGACGCCGAGCATAATTGCAAGACGCCCCAGAATCGATTAGAATTGACCAAGGCTTTTCAAAACCTTTAACTTTCGCCTCAGCGACCAACACGCCATACTTGTATCCATCTCCATACCAGTAGGTATGGAACTCTTTAGGGCTAATCCCTATTCAACTTTACCCCCTCAAGGAGTTAAAAAACTTAGTTCTTCCCCAGTAGGGCGCCCCGCGCTTACTGGGTGTCAGCATTTCCCCGTGCCATGCCAGACTTCTGGCTCGGGGTAGAGTGTTGACTTGTAGCCTGGCGCTGTCTACGCAACGGGCAACCAGGCCGCAAGTGTTTAGTGGTTCCGCACGTATAGCACCGTCGTACAACACGTTGCTGCTCAGCAGCTTGAAGTTCAACTTCAACTTCATTCTCAGCATAGCTGAGATCCATCGGTTCCGGCCTATTAACGGCCGGAGTACTCGTGGAGTTTGCTCTTGCAGAGCTAGGGTTGTACTCATTCCAGCCAAGTCTGGCCGACTTGAAGTTATGCTCAGCATTAAGAGAGATTCTCACAGCCTCTTCGAACGTAGAGGGGTGAACCCGAAAGACTTCGGTTCTGGCAACGCCAGTACGGAGACCCTCCATGAATATAGTCACATGGACTGCTTCAGGTAGGGGGTTAGAGTGCATATCAGCCATGAGATTTCTCAGCTCTTCGACATAGTCCGTTAACTCATTCTTACCCTGACGGATTGATAAAAAGCGTGAACGCACGCGGTAAGCCTGGTTAGGTGGTGAAAACACCTGTACAAATTGTGACTTAGGCGACTCCTATGTGGGAAACGCTAAGTCGGCCGACGTGCTACACGTCAAGGCCCATTCTCTAGCTCTTCCATCGAGCTTTGAGATAGCCAGCGAGACCTGTTGATGGTCAAGCTTGATCAGGCCTGATCTCATGGCCATCTCAATCTCACGGATCCAGAGGATGAGGTTTTCACCCTCCTTTCCTGAGTAGTTTTTAACTTCCACTATAAGTGGACGAGGCCTAGCCTCTTCGTCTGGAACAGAAACATAGCGTGTAGGCATAGCCGACGCTATTTGGTCTTGGATCTTCCCTAGAAGGGACGCTTCATACTGCAAGTGTCCTCAACACGTGCAGTCAGCACCTCCGGGCCTTGCGATACAAGGAATTCCACATACTCTAGACCCAAAGATGCCGCCAGCTTATCGAGTGCGACCTATTGGGCCTCAGAGAGGGGAGTGGGGTTTTCCATCCTCACAGAGGATCAGTCTTTAAAGACTCAGGCGTAGATTGACTACTAGTGCTACTGAGTGTAGCGGAGCTACAACGCTCCTTAAGTCAGAGGAAGACTTAGTGCTCAAAGAGCGATATTAGTTCTAAAGAACTAGACCCTATGAATCAACAAGCGTAAAGCTTAAGGTCCCTGTTCCAGGGGATCGAACGATTCAGTGAATCTACAGCACTTAGTGCTCAAGCGTAGCTACCTAAGGGAGATGTTGCTAACTCTTAACGACCAACGATCAGAGACGCCTCGCAAGGCACGTGTCTTAGACAAGATCAAAAGGGGGACTGAACTTTATTTACGTTTAACTCTATAGAATATTTTAATCCTCATATCACCTAATCTAGGCACTCATGTTCTAGATTAATATCTTTTAATATCTTTCCTATCTTGTGGCTGACACCCGTCAGCCCCTATAAGCCGATAAGATATTCTATATCTCTTTCAGTGGGATACCATCCCGTGTGTCTAAGACACAGGGTACCGATTACCCTGCGATGTGTAACCCCTTTACAAAAGATCTTCGACTGATCGTCCTCCCGGTCGTTAAGACGTCGGCCTACCCGCGACGTCGCATGCCTACCAGCATCATTAACGTATAAAAAGCCAATCACATTGTCGATATGTGGGCTGATTGTACGAGTGCATTCGTCGGCTTTGAAGCATTTGTAAATCGCCTGGAAACAGTGCATGCAGATGCGCACCTCCTATCCTCTATTCGTTGCTGCAAAGTTGTCATTCTTAATGGAAATCTTTTTACTGCACGAAAAACAGACAACTCTACCGCACTACTTGCAGTTCATCTTCCTTATCAACAAGATACAAAAGGAGTCTTTACACACTGCACATTTGTTTGGCACTTTTCTGGCACGAGCACAAGGTCGGTTCGATATCGCTGTTCATTCACACGTTTGCTTCGTAGTATGTTGTGCGCTAGAGTGGAAAAGAGCGCTCTTGAACGGAGTAAACTTAACCGGACAAGTGTGTACTGTTTGAAGTTCAATCGCACCACATGGATCACATCGACATGCCCCGGTCGCTCTAAACTGTCCACGACGAAAAGTCCAGACTAATACATCCTCCCTCGCACGAGACCAAACTCGCGCTTGAGGTCGTCACAACCCCGTCGTGTGATCAAATTTTATCCCAAGACTAACCCTTTGCGTCCTCGTGCATCCTCAAACTTGTCTTGACACTCTAGAAAGCAGAAATTGTCATTTACCGTTTGTTTGAGGTCATACTTTGGTTTTACGGCTAATTTCAACTTCACGGCATGCATTTATTCACCTCCAACCACCAAATCCCTCTCCTTGGGGTATTATTGTGTAGTTTATGAAGGCTGCGGTGTATGCGCTCACAGCGAACATTCACCCACAACTACACAGCGCCTTGAGACTAATTTTAAACTATTACTAGATCTTCTTCAATACTATGTATTACATAATAACCAGTTGTGTAATGAATGATACATCACGTATTGGCGGACGAAATCAAATGTGAAGTTATTTTGAGCATTGCACAAGAGGGTGAGTAACAAATAATAGTGAATTGGGTATATGACCTTTTCCTGATGAAATTGGGTGTACTTCTGAGTTACCCCTAAAAACTTTCAAAATGACCCAGCCGAATAAAAGATGAACCGTTTAGCATTTGCCTTCATGAATACGCTGGGTAGGTGTCCTGGTCAATTACCTGTTACAGGTTATAACTTCATGGAGAACAGCTAACCAGACGGAGTGCTGTACCCAAACTTGCAACAGCCCCTTATTTGACAGCCCCCCTAATCGTTATATGTATTCCAAGTCAAACGTCTTGATGCCTCTTCAGCATCCTTCATCAACCACTATACTCGAGCACAAAGTGTATCGACGTGCTAGAGACGATCGAGAGCATGAAAAATGCATCACGCGCTGCGGTGTCTAACCTCCGAGTCATAGGCATATCGTACTCACTCCACGCGCCTACCTGGCGCTATTCGTCGTGCTTGACGAACATGTACCACGAACACCGACCTAGGTGAGTTGTTGTTTGTTCTTGGTGGAGCTTTGTGTTCGCCATTTTCAAAATCTTATTGTGGTAATGTGTTGGATATGTACGTGCAGAACTGGCTCATGTTGATGATTTTCGTGGGCTACGGAGCTAACATGGGCTGGGTGGTGTAAGGCCAAGCAGGTATTTGTCAGACAAGAATGTATGTGGAAACACTGATGGAACAATTTGAAGATAGAGCCAATAAATCAGCCACTGTCACCACGTTGACCTTGTGCTCATACTCGTTGCCGTCTCTGCTGGCGCTTGTGTGTCTATATGTGCGGTTGGCACAGTGGCACCGACGTAGCCGAGTGGCCGAGACACGTGAGATCGCTGCTTCTATTACTTCAATGCGCTCACGTGTCATAAGACGTGGAGAATGAAGGATACGATGGTGTGGTTAAGTTACCAGGCGGGGTCCTTGCAAATGCGATACAAGACAACCCGATACAGCAAGTATAGCTTTGCGGACTTGATGTTAGGTTGGGCTTCGTGTCAAAAGTACAGGCGCGAGAGTGAAACAAATGCAGATCAGGAAGCGCACTGCATCCGGACTGTACAGCACTCTGCCCCGGATGAGGAAAAAAGGCTGGTGAGTGACGTGGCATTCTACTCCAGATTGTGATGGACATCTATGGCTGGCTCCTCTTCGTGTGGTACTCCTCGTGCTACTAGTTTCGAACTATCGGACGTTTCAAGAAACCCCTAGATGACCAGGTCTCCGAGCGCGACAATATTCTACATAGCAACCGATTCAGCACCATTTACTAAGCCAGCGTCCAGGATCTGGATCTGTTGTACTTCAAATTTCTCAAAGTGTATGCTAGGCGCTGCATTGTAAGGGACGCAATGCCAGGAGATCACTATCAGCAAGCGTGGCATCTTGTCGCGTTAAAAGGCTTTCGTGAACGACAGGTTAGTGCAGATCTTGCGTATGTAACCCAGCAACTTATTTACGGATGACATTGCGTACTCACATGATACTCGAAAGGACATAGCATGCTCTGTACAGCACATCAGATATTTGGGGACCTTCAAGAGAGCGATCGGGAAGAGGTATTCTGAAACTCGCGTCTGCTAGCTGCTCGATTGATGGATCTACAGATGACGAAGGAATGAACTGGAAGATTGAGGTCTGTGGACACTCGATGCGTGCAGCGTCAGCTGCACCCTCGCAATCTTACTGCACAAGATTTTCCCGAAGCCAGGAGCATCTCTACGCGGTGCCACCGTTTTTGATCCCGTTACATTACGTGGACTATACATTGTCGACGACTGTGGTATACGACGATGACGTCGGGCCACGATTATCCATCACAATAATGGCTCTGCTGCGTATTGATATGGCTGTTCACCGTGACACCGTGACACTATGGCCAATAGGTCTCAAATGCAATTCGGCGTCTGTTCAATTGGACAACCGCTGTGATCAAGCTAAGAGACGTAAATTTGGTGAAGAAGGTATATTGCATGTTGAAATAATTCTAACGACTCATTAAGAAAAAGCATATATAATGGCGTTCGGTTTTGCTACCTTTACAAGCGCTGCAAAGTCACCGACCGTTCGGCTTAAAAAGGTATCTACGTACTTACTAAACCGCTCGCTCAACTTATCACCGTAAGCTTCTCCTTGTCGACTATCGACGCTTGCATGTTAAAAAGATACGACACAGGTGACGTATCCAACGCTTTGTCTACCCCGTCATAGGCTTGGTGGTATGCTTCTTCATACCCTCGAAAAAATCGGTTCTGCGGCTCTGAGTAGCTGGACAAATAACCCGTTGAAATTAAAAATGCTGTCCACGGTGTCACGCATGATGTTCATCACCTTCCTTAAGTCACCTCCATGGAGACCCATCAGATACGCTTCCCACAGAGCAAACCTCGGGTCGAGAAAAAACGACGCTGCATAATCAGCCCGAAGAACATGACCATCAGACAGAGATTTTAGTTGGTCGAGCTCGAGAAGCCTGAACACGACGTCAGGTGATTCCGTTCCCCTCGTCCACTCTTCAATCTGCTCGTTAAGCAGGCCGGCTGCATCGCCTTTTAAGCGATCGTCCTCAACGTCCTTCAATGCGTCCATTGCTAAGACCACTTCACTAGCAGTGTTGCCACGCTTCAAAGCCGACAGCATGGCTACATCCGGGGGCATGCCCTTGTTAGCCAGCTCCGTGTAGATCCGCATGACTTCTTCGTGCTTGAAAAGAGTGTCCTGTGTTGCTAGATCGAACGCACTCCACGTTGAAACAACAGCGTACCGACGACACAGACCTTGCTTCAGATGAAAATGGTATGACTCATCCGTAAGCATCCACTCCTCGACTTTTCTTGAATCGACCTTTGTCCTTACCCGATACTGTATTTGCGCCGTAAGCATCCACTCCTCGACTTTTCTTGGATCGACCTTTGTCCTTACCCAATACCGTATTTGCGCCGTCAGCATCTTGGTGGCTGACACTTCTATTGGCCAGGTATGTCTTAATAGCAGAAGCGAATTAGCGAGAGCTCCTTTAACGAAAAAACGTGTCAGGGTCTTGATCATCGTCATTGCCGGGTCGTGTGTTTCGATTTGTACCACATAGTCTTTCCAGTCTACGTAATCCTGGCAGTAAAAAAAATGATGGTTCACAAGATGCGGATCAACTTTCTTCTGCGCTTCTGAGGCCGCCCTGTCGAGTCCTAGATCAGTAAACGCAACGTCAGCGAGATTTTGTACCTGCAGCTTGGCTACGATGCTCTTCACTCCCTTGTTCTCGATGTCCTTCATCGCACTGATCCACGAAGCTATGTCTTCTATAGTGTGGCGATTTGTCAATGCTGACACCATATCCGCCTCTGACGTGTCCTTGCGAGCCAGCCGCGTGTAGCTACGCATAACTTTTTCGTGGCCGCTAAGTCGTTTTTTCTGTATCGCTTGGACAAGCGCCTTCCAGCTGACAGCATCTTTTGCCGCCATTATCGCGTTCTTGGCAACCTCTACAAGCTCAGCAACAGTTCTGTCTTCGCTTTCGACGAGCGCTGGTTTCAGACTGGAAACTTGATCTCCAGGTTCATTAGCACTAACTGCCACAGGTTCGCCACCTCGGGTAGCTACATTCATTGCCGCAATAAACGAGGCAGCAAGCAGCGGAAAGGCAAAGTGGTGATGCATGGCAAAGAGCAATGGTGAATGGCACAATAAGCTACGGGCGTGAGAGCGGCGGAGATAATGACGCTTTTGTGTTTGCTGGTGAATCCGCATGGCAGTGGATTTTTTGTCACAAAAAACAGAGACAAATGTATGTAAACAGGTCACTCTACCTCAAGCCAGAGCGCCTTTACCGGAACGAAGTGATTTCTACAAGAAGGAGCGACACGCGCCATTCGGATGCTAAAGCACGGCTATGTTTTCCCTCGTATTTGCTTTCAGCCTTTTTCAATGTCCATAAAATTGACCAGGATCAGTCAGACGGACAAACCAAATATTTGTGGTCGTGCTATCGACTGATGCGGTATCAATATCCACAATGAGTGCGAAAACGGAGCGGTGCTATGGATCACTTGCGCTGTCGAAGCACCGACTACGTCCCGTGGACGTGGTCATTCTTGCTGGTGCCTCCGTACTGACGTCGTACCCAACATTGTCCACAGCTGTGGTGTCGTGAGCAGCCTGTAGGGGTCTTACGATAAATCGTACCGCGCAGGTATGCTTTGGACGGTTCAGTACCGGCCATATACTGGGATCGGGTCTGTGATGTAGTGCATGCACCATATACAATGCAAGACGCTCGCAAACATGCCGAAGAAACCTCTGGTAGCTTACGTGACACTGGTGATAGCTGCATATGAGTTTATACGTGTAGGAAGAGCTCGAAGAGCACAGGTTTAGGGACTAAAAGTCTACAATGGGTTTCGTGTCGTCTACTTAGAGAATATGAATAGGCATCTGGCGCATTTGAACACAGCTTCAGGTCATGTCATCAGTATTTTTCAATATATCTCGTCGATGCCTTCGCTGGTTCGTTTCCTTCGCCATTTTGTGTACGGCCTAATTGCTTTCATTATCGACATGGTTGGATTCTATAGCACTTCGGATAAGCGGTCAGTCGTTTCTTTTGTTTCCGTGGCACTTTATTTGTCCAGGAAGCTGAAATCGGGTCCTGTTGGCCTGAGAAATGCTGTGTGGCCCATCTGTGCAAATACATTTTGTCAGTCATGAGAGTAATGTACAGCGTCAACACATCGGGACGGTAACTGATCCGGAGCAGATTAAAGAGCGTAAAAGCGAGATCCGAACGTCGAAAATGCGCGTAAGCTCTCCTGTACAAAGATTGTATAATGCCACACGGGAGACCCTTAACACGAACGTCGACCCTGTGGTTAATCTATGAAGTGATGCATTCTTACACGTGCAGGTACGTAGTGCCAAACAATCATCAAATCACTGCGTCGGTCAAGCCAACAATAGACTGAACTTAAGACTGACGGGAGATCCAAAGTGGTATCGAGTCAAGCGACGTCGGACATGTGACGCACCACTAGACATACACAAGAAGAATGAACAGCATGAAGAGCGACAAGCGACGAGCCACAGTGACCTTCATCTTTGACATGACGCGAAGCCATATGCTTGAACGCCTGGTATCTAGTCAGACTAAACACTATACATGAAGCAGTTATCAACGAGTTGTAGACTTTATGCAGTGGGGTATATGATATTTACGTGACGTAACTATTCAATGAGAACATTACGGTATCAAGTATTCACCAACAAATATTATCTTATCATATGATATTCATTGCAGCTGGTAATACTCTGTTCATCAGTTGTCATAGGCCATTTTATCAACTAATAATGTCGGACCACGACAGACGTACGCAATGTGTGTTGAGCGGATAATTACTATACATGTTTGCATTTAGACATGGTTCAAAGAAGATTAATAGGGTTTACTGACCGAATATTGACTATACTGTTGACAGTCCCACTTTATAGCCTTTACTAAGTCCTAATACTTCGTAGACTACTGCACGTTAGTGTACGTGAGGTATCGAGGCATCAAATTACACGGCCATCAGTGTAGGTTATTTGTCCTGTGTCAGTACAAGCGTTTGGTGCCCATTACACCTGGTAGCACTTAGTAGTCCGTCCAAGGATCACTGGCGTTCTATTCAACATGAACATGATGGATGGTGAAGTGGATAGATTCCATTTCAAGCGTGAGAGCTTCTCACACTCGAGCAAGTAGAATGCCGTAGAACGTATGGGTTAAACCATCGGCGAAGAAACAGTTGGCGTCTTACTTTTTGCTCTCGACCGAGACAGACAACATGCTGTCATGGTCAAGTTCATCCAGAATTAACTTGTCTTAGTACGATTAAAGATTTCCTTGCTTCACCTGAACGATTCCCAACATTAGGAATTTTGGAGACAACAACATGCCCATGCTGATATTTCTATGTCTTCAGAACGTGTCAACCAGAAAGTTAGAGAACTGAAAAACATTCTCGCAGTACCAGGGGGCCGAGGACGACTCCGTCTTAAGATGTATCATGCGGACGAGCCCTTATGACGACGCCATAAGGGCTCGTCCCCATCGTCAATGAGGAATTGCAAGTCTTTTTTTTCCTATCGAACTTGTCAAGACGTGCCAAGACTCGGGCGTTAGGGATCAAACTTCACGATAAATATGCATTTGATCGGTTAGAATTCTCTGGACTTGTCTCAGACAAAAGTTTGAGCAGCTGCGAGCTGAGTTTAGGTCTCGATCAGAGCTCGTTAGCTCAAGCAGGGCAAACGTGATGCACACGCTTACGCTCAGCCTATACGTCATACCGTGATCTATATCACTGCCAACGTGGTATCAACACGGTTTAATTCGGTCTTCATGCAGTGGATTTCGATTGATTCCGTCAAGACCTATCTGTTACACCTAGAACTATATAAGCTGGGACAAGCAATATTGCAGACCAACGGGAATACCGTAGCTTAATACATGCTTAGGCTTTTTTAAGGTTCTAACGTCCACCGAGACGACAATAAAGTACTTGCCCATAAAACCTATGGACGTTGGCTATGTAGAGAGCAATAAGTCTCGCTCTCTCAGCGATAGGAAATTGTAGAAATGAAATAGATGTCTAAAAGAAGGAAGAACTGTTACGAGTGCAGTGCCGAGCGTCCATTATCTCGAAACACTGGACGTACCGAATGTCCCCTCGTCAATCAAGGACAGAAACGCGGGTCCGACATTGTTGCGAAGAAGCAGCAACTTAATGGATAGTAAGGACGGTCAAGGTCAGTAGGTGCGAATTATCCTACTGTTCCTGCAAAATATCAAGTGGATTCGCAACCATTTACCAAATTTGCCCCCGCACTACATCCAGTCGTATGTTATTGGATTGTACAAAATTAATTGCTTCTCATTCTGAAAGTAGTGTTAAAAATATAGTCGGCGATAGGACACATGTGCATATAGAGCACTTGTGGCGTTTTGTGGCAACAACGAAAAGAAGATGAATGAAACGTGGCTCGGTAATCTTTCGGAAGCTGCAATATAATTTGGATTGCAGACAGTTCCTTTTGATATCTCTTATAATGATATTTGTGCACGTATCGTTCGATGGCTCACATGCATGATATGCAGTCGTTGCACAGGGATCACACTGTAGTAGCATTGCGTTGTATGACACATCTTGTCACGTAAGAAGGAAGAAATTTAAGTTTGGGTACAGCTTCTTCAAGGTGCATCAATTTCTATCAGGATTTATTAATAAAAGACAGTGTCAAATTGAAGAGGGGATAGCGTCGTGTAAATTTCTTGCACGTGGACAAAATTGTGAGCCAATACGTCGACTAGTGTTGAAGGATCGTGAGCGTACCAGCAACGTCAAAGCTGGAGCTGGTCAAGCTTGTAAAGCAATCAAAACAATACCTGATAAGCGATATAGTGCTATTGGTTTATAAAGATGGAAATGTGGCTAAGATATCACAATGGAATACCACGCGGATATTGAAAAGGTTTGCGCTGGTACTTGTTAGAAGCTGGAAAACGAAGAATGCTACGTTCTGAAGGCAGCACTTTTGCTATTCTCGCGAGACGTTCTCTGGATGAGGGTCGTGTATAAGTACTGCTTCTACTCGTCTTCATTTAACTGCTCCTTCGTAGCAAGCACAAAATAGCTTGTCATTTCCTTCGCCCAATCCGAAGATGTTTCATCTGCTTCAGAATAAGCACGTTCGCAAGGTTTTAGTCACATGCAGATGTGTACGTACGACGACGCTTAATAGCGATGGCAGTTACAAGAGTAGTGGTGATGACATTTGAGAGGAGCACCGACACGCGATAGTAAGCAAAGTGCAGTCGGAGGGACAGGTCATTTTTCGTGAAACGGTAGTGACATTAATTGTCTTGATCACCCGTTTGTTCTAGCACTATAAGCACTAGTATATGTAGTAGAGTTTCATGCTCATCTCAAGACGAGAACTTACGGAGAAAGAAGATGCTTGTCAATAGGAATGTCGCCCTCATTCGTGATGATAGGTTCACATGCTCATGGTCGATTCGAACGAACAGGGAGCAAGAGGCTGGACATTTGCTTTCTACTTCTTGTACATTGAAGTGCATTCATGTATGGTAATTGCTGTCGAAAGTCGGATGTGTCGCGACGAAACTAAACTTGAGGTTAAATGTATAACTTCACGATCCGGCGTACATGCCGATGCAGGATAAAACGATATATGTCTCGAGGTGTTGAGGGCCTAGTGGATGGGTTCCACGTGTTACTGTGTTTCTATGCTTCACACATTGTCTGTGGACTGCAATCTGCTCCAAAATTACTTGTAAACGATGACCAAGCAGAAGTCGCATCAGTAGCTTCATGCTGATTTGTGCGCAATTGTTTGCTCCACTTCTGAGCGAGCTGATGATCCTGCCGTCGTTTAGTATAATTTGATTATTTCGAATAGTCCACAGCACTTCTTACGTCAATTGTATTGCTATTAAAACAGGACAGTTATTGTTTCCTCTAGCGAGTATAAGCTTTGACTGTGGCTTGGACTAGAAGACAAGGGCTCAATCAACGTGTGCGTTGTCCGTTATAGGGCTGATAGAAAGTATTAATTCGAGAAACGCGTGGCCCGTGAAGCCAAACGTTATATGCTAATCTAAGCATTAAGGTGACAATAATTTCGTTGAGTGGGCGTCTTTAGGTAATTAAAATTTCACAGTTACAGGAGCAGATAGACGTGTACCAGGTGGGGCGAAACCGAACCTGAACGCTTTACGAGTTAATGGGCGAGGTGCACTTAAGTACCGGAAGTGGGGAACATAGGCCGACAGCCGTTCTCAACAATGACAAGAGCACGTTGCGTTTTTAATACTGCGTTTATTATCTCGCCTGTGCTGCTTTCTTGGGGCTTTGCTTGATCGGGTGCAGCACAGCTATTCAGTATCCTTAGCACCGCACCCTGTAGCATGTGGTTACAATGGCCCCGTGTATCTAGTCTGTTGCCTCATGGGCATATGCCACATGAGACAAAAAGAAGTAGCGAAAAATACTTGCATCCGACGTTTCTCAGGCATTTTAAAGACAGCGGAACGACATTATTGCCGTCAAGTGTCGTTGCTATAAACCAGCGTACGGCGATAGTTTTGGACGAGATGATTTGGACGATGCGATCATACGAAGCGATGCTTGATGCCCGAGTGAGTCAACCCGTCACGCGCTTATTCTAAGCCGTCTATTCGATCATCTGTATAATTCATTATATCACGGTTCAGAGTAAAAGCGAAACCTTTTTAGTGAGTTGATAGACTTGAGCTAAAGAACAGCAATTGCTTGTCCAGTGATACCATCTATTAAGCTGCCATGGGCGTATGCTAACGCTGAACCGACCATTGCAGGATTGAGTGCGGAAGTGTTAACGCGATGGTGTAAAATATCGATGAACAATGTAGTCAGCGCATGTGGACAATATCAATTTAGCTGTTCCGGTGTCGCAAACAACTGCTCAGCTTTCACGAGTTTGTCATAGTGATGTCTCGGAAATCCCATTTCGTTTATGACGGTGCTGACAGGTCCAGGATGACCCTCTTGAGATGCAAATGACTCAAGCAAGTTGGACAGCAAATTGTAATCCAGGTCCAGCGGCTTTACTGACGAAAAGCTCGACGAGCCAACTTGCTCGTCCGTCGATTCATCTCCTTGTACTGAACACTCGATGTCTCCTCGATCATTCTCTGCGTCGTCCAAGCTACGAATGCTTTTTCGGCTTGATCCCTACTAGCCCCATTTCCATTCCAGTCATTTCGAAGGCGTAGTTGTCAAAATGTCGCTCTCTCCTCCCACTGATCTATCATTGCTTTCGCTTCGGCTGGGCTCATCGTCGTCCATAAAGTGCTCTCCCCAGGGTGCATCCAAACCTGCATCATCCTTACTCCTAGCTTTGTGGCCACCTAGGACATCCATAAAGGAGCTCACACCGAGATGAATGGGCTCCGCCCCTTCCACGCCACCAACACCGGCAACACCGTCGACAACTTGCCAAACATAGTGGCCATGTGCTGCAGGTCGTCGGCACCACCAGAAGCAGAAGGATCTTTAGCTTTAGCAGCACGCTGCAGTCGACTTTCCATCGTGTCAGGATGTATGTACAACCACGAATAGTCATCGTCTGGCTCAGTAATCGGTTGTATTGACAGCTTTACGTCAGTTTGTTGCAGCACTTTCTCCATTATCTGCTTTCATGGTCGGCCCAGCTGGTCTTCACCGCCACCAACATAAAGCAATTCCAGACCACAGGCAAGTTTAACGCCAAGATCTCCCACTTGCGCATCACGGTCAATATTTTCCTCGCCGTTCACTTTTTCTTCCTTCACACGATAGCTTACATCTCGAAGAAGAAAAAGCTTTGGTGGAAAGAACGTTTGTTGCATAAGCTGAGCAAACATTGCTCTTGAGAACGTGACTCTCATGTCTACCACTTCACCTCCTGCTGGCATGAACGTCACCATCTTGCCACACACAAGACCGGCCTGTTTCGGCGCTCGGTAGTACGCTTCGACTGCTCGACCCACCAGTTCATCATTCACCACAAGCACCCGAGCAGCTCTCTCCGGTAGCAAACATCGCACTGCTTGACGACTTTCGCGCATATATGTCGGCACCTCGTTTAGTTTCCGCTGAATAAGTTGTTGCACCACAGAACTGGCCTCCGTCTTCAAGCTAGTGCCCAGCACTTGCTCTAATGCATCGTCGTCAAACAAATTTCTTTCACGTTTTCACCTCGTGGCATGGGCAGGAATAGCAATGTGGAGTTTTCCATTCAGCACGAACACCCGAGGATCGCAGGTTTCAGGAGTGACCCGTTCAAGTAGCGATTCGGCACTTCCGATGAACAGAAACTCTCCACCGGAGTCCACGATACGCCACACGACACCTGGGAACTTGTTGGTGATGTCAAACACTAATGTAGCCACAATTCACTCATCTTGAATGACATCGCCGACAGCGGAGGATCCCGACAGAATATAACGCCCATCTCTGATTCTTCTCACTTGGGAGATGAAAAGAATGTTTGTGCCATAAAAAAACTCTTAGTCTGTTGTGACGCGAAGGAGAGAAATGCGTTGCGCTGTTCTTTTGCTAGCTGAAGAAGCTTGCCTATCATCCATTCTGTCCTAGCGGCAGGCAGGAAAAAGCAGTATGCGTCTCATTATCATTTACAGTTGGCGTAGAGAAGAGTTTTATTGCAAAACGATTGGTTGCCAACCACAAAACGCGAAGCCGCTTGTGGCGTTATGCAATGTCTGACACGCAACTCAAGTTGACGTGCTTGTCTGAATACTGAGTTGGCTCACTTGAGATGTCCATCCAACGTGATACAGAGTCTGTTTGTGTGAGTGTATTTGATTCTGTGGACAGTCCGGTCAAAGAAGTGTTTGTTAAGCAACGAGCACGTAGACTTTGTCCAACTTATACGCCTGAAGTCTGTGCGACCTAGTAGTACATCTTCCATTCTCATTACTGAACGTCTCGAAATTACTGCACTGCACGCCATTCCATTTCATTCCTAGCATGAGCCTTGGTCTACTCGCTTGCCTTAAGGTCTTCTTAGTCACCTTTGCATTCGATGTTCACAAGCAACTGGAGCTCAACGGCAACAATTTCCTAAAAAGCTCAACTACGAGGAGCGTATGTCGCAGCTCGTGTCATTGACAGCGTCTATTGACATCAAGCCACTTCTTCTCGGTGAGAGTATTGTACCTCCGGGCACAAAAATGTCCGTAACAGGTTCGCAGTCAACAACACGGACTTCTGCGAAGGCTCCCTCGTCACGCCGACGAACGTGCCCACTGCGTAAAAAGAGACATGCAGTACGTCTCGATGGGCACGCATTTTATTCGGTAGCGCCGAAAACGGCAAGCAACTCAAGTTTGTAACGCGACCCGTCATTTCAAGTGCGCTCGTGAGGACGATTCATACGACTTGCTGGTTCTTGATTTGAAGAGAACTAGCTTTAGCTCCCTGCAGCGCTCCCAAAGCAGACGGTATGGACATCATATCATTGCCAGTTTGGGGTTGTTAGAAGTTATCACTTCTCACAGGTTGTCAAGTATTCAAGCATCAACTTCAAGACCTGTTACAGGTAAGGTTCAACGTAACCTGATTGGTTGCAACTGTGACAACGTGACAGTTGGGACGAAGAGAGACGGAGGCCACATGGGACAACCAAGATGCCATGGGAATGGGACCGAGAGAGACGGTCGACATGTGGGACCAGCATATGAGACGTGCGGCCTGGACGCACGCCATCTGCAACTTGACCTGGTCAAGTTGCACTGCAGGAAGATCACACAGCAAAGGAAGAAATTAACACTCAATATATTCACTTTTCTACTTTCTACTACCTTTGCACGAGTGTAACTACGAACACAACTTTCTAACAGGGGTAACCCGGCGGTCATGGTGGTGTAAAGCTGCTTAACAAGGCGGTCACATGCCCACTGTGTAATTTTGCGTTGACCTTGCTTGATGATCAACTCAGCGTTTTCTAAGGTCCTCGACTAGGACAACATAAGGCTTTGCGTCGTAAAAGAAATTGACATAGTGGCATGCCGAGGACATTTTAGAGGGCCGCTTTTCAAAAATAACCGGCCGAGGAAGTGCTTATCAATGTCGTGAGCTGGGGCAACAGTTACGGGCGTACCATACATTGAAGCCTATGCTCGAGTGGAACCAGTCAACTATCAATGTTGGAGTATATTAGGATACGTTTGGCTGTTGGTCTACGATTCAAGACTGAAGCATTTCGTCTACAGTTGAACTCAGAACCAATTAGCCATACCAATATCGACATCGACGGGTTCGAAGACCATCACGTCAAAGGTGACGAGTCCACGACGGATAAGAGGGGCTTGAATCGCGGCCAACACAACCGTCGGAACTGGCGGGCCACACTTAGCGCGCCATAGTCATGGTTGTTGTTAATACTGTCCTAGCAGCATTGTACCTTAAACGTAGTACATTCCTGATGAAGTTCGAGTCACTTGATTGTGTTCCGTAACAACGAGTCGTGTGGCGGATCTGGAGAGTAACAAGATCCAATCTCTTGCTTCGCCACACTCAGCTCCGCTCTCTCGCTCGTTTCAGCGGCTTCTAAAATACGATCAATGCGCCATCTAAGCTCGTGCGAGTGGTTTTAACCGACTTAGCAGCTGGGCCAAGAGGTACCAGTTCGATCAAATGGATGAACGTCTCAAGGTCATCGTGATCGAGTCCGCCGTAGCAGAGTGCAATCACACAATGTCTTCTCAGTAGATTGCCTTCCTCGTGAGCGTGCCGAGACTACCTACAACGAAAATGCAACGTTGTATGGTACACTATGTCGCTATCTCCAGCTGTACACGATCAAGATAAACGTCGGTGGCGCCCCATCCTTGCCTTAAAGAACACCTTTACTTCCAGGGTGTAGACGATGCTCTTTCGAATCTAGATCCCATTTCGCTTTTCGTACGACTTAATCAATCCGGATGTAACTCTGGCGGTTGTTAAAACGCGTTCTAATCTCCAGGTATCACAGATAGCCGATACGAGTCCCGAGTGCTTGCTTTGGTACTGTGTCAACCCCGATCACAAATTATAATGTATTCTTTACGCCATACTTTGTAACTTCAGGCTGTGAAGCGTAAATTCACAGAAAATTTACTGGAGATTGTCTCTGACGTGCATAATTCTTTTGCCGCACTTACTCGAGTCATCGACGTCAAAAGAGTGCCACTTCTCCTCGCAGTTGGCACCACCTGATTCTTGAGCCCATCCAAGCCGACTAGATTGCGTCAATATTCATATAAGAACGTATTGATGGCGCCTAGACCTCGTCGCAATACTCGCCAACAACTATCATATGTCTTGTCTGCAGGACAGCCAACCTCTTGGTACCAGTTTCACGTTCCGATTAGTGTTTAATTTTTTATTTTTGTCTATCCACGTTTAAATCAGTTGGTAGTAGGTAGTCCGCTGATCTTTCTATCACTGTCTGTGGTTGCGAGAAAGCAGACACGCGCAGTAGTCCCATGATAAGAAGAAAAGACAACGTAGAAGTAGTACGCTTAAAAGCGTCTGCGCAGCAATTTAGGGGACGGTACAAGGTTTCGCTCTTTCTTCCTGGCCTCCACTTCAAACTTCGATCGGTAGCGTTATATCTACAATACACAGTATAGTGGAATTTATACCGGAAGTAAACCCACCGATACTGTGCTTGCACATCGGATCCACACCTCAGCTGGGCCAGTGTCAACTAGATGCATGTACATATCTTCTTGTATACAAAAGGCTTGGCCGTTGATCATTTGACGTTGACAGACGCCATTAAAGATGCATGTGTCAATCCTTTCATTTAAGCTTTTACAATATCAAAATACTACCAGCCCGTTCCCCGAGATCGTGCGCAAACGGACAAACTTTAAAGTCGAGGGAGAGTGGCCGTTCTTAGTCTCGCGCAGACGCTTGTATGCAAAGGCGCGGGATCGAGAGGTACCTCCACCTGACGTTGTAAAAAGGCTATCTCATTTTATTCTGCATTCTGACCTACCGACCAGTATCTTGTGGCTACTTACGACGTGCGTGGAGGTCTAGCTCTGTGCAAGTGTGTGCGCATGATTTTGGACACCCTCATTATCGATTTTGCAATCAAACCAGCACCACTCAATTTCAAGGATACGCGCGATTAACATTGTCTTGTCCATTGCTACCATTCGTCATGGTACGCACAGCGAGGCTCATGCGACGGCAGTATTGGGCCACAAGGGAGTCTTATCGCTGAGTGAGGTCAAAAGCTTCTTTGACTCTGGTGGTCGTCTCACAGACTCGGCTGGACACCGCCACTTGAGAGGTGACAAGAGCACTGGTGAAGAGAGAAACATTGAGCTGCTTGCAGCGAAACTCATCGACACATTTCCAGGGAAGCTCGCGAACGTACCCGATTTCAATGCACACGTGCAACACTTTGCGAATGTCCTGGTAGAAAGCCCACATCTCGTGTTGGGGACGCTTTATGAACAAGACGTCAGCTTTGCAGCACTTCGAGCCGCACTAGATCCTTTATTGGTTACCTTTGAAGAGGCGAAGAGTGACGGAGGCTTTCGAGACTACTTGGTTGAATTCATCGCAGCTTATAAAGCCCACATGATGGAGGCAGATGTCAATTTCATCGAGAAACTGAAAGCTGGACTACGGTGAACGTTCAAGACCCGCATGATTGGCTTTCGTCATTAGTGTATGTGTACTACACTAGCATGTAAGGGTAGTGAGCTGATAACCTGCAACATCATTGCAAAATTATAACCAAGAAACAACACTCGTACGTCTTGTATTTTTCCTATTCCTGTCAATATATTTCACCTTGCGCGTTCATACCGGTTTACTACTGCCCCTTTATCCTCTCCTGGTTGATCAATCCTGTGATTGTTCATGTAGCGATCCTGTCTTCCTCGATTTACTAGTAACAGAAAGTTAAAAGAACCGAGCATTGCACATGCCACTTTTCAGCTTCGTCTACCCCAGCAATAGCTCTTGCCTCAGTATTTGCGTCTTGAAATTATCGATGAATATGTATTGCAGTAGACCGTCACGTCATACATAAACGTGACGACTGTTGTATCTATGGTTATGTAATATTGAAATATCAGCGACGTCGTGGTATAATACCGTATATTACCATATAATACAAAATTTTATTATACCAGAATTAGGATACCTTTATTGAAGTTATTACCCTCGTCTTCCACCTCCACGTCGAAGATATCCTCGTCAGCAATGCCTCCAGTGCCGCCCTAATTGTCCAGCGGTAATATTTGTCATTCACGCTTGCAGCGTCATCCTCTTCCTCATCCGGGGTCTCTTCTTTAGCGTCTTCTTCGCGGTCATCACCAAGCTGATGCAGCAACCCGCAGAATTTGGTATCTCGTGTTGTTTCGATTCGGCGATCGAGCTGACTTAAAATTAAGAGAATGGAAGTCCCGGCCTCGACCTCGTTTTGTTGTAAACGAGCGCGTGAGCGACTGCGAACGTGCTTGGACGCCTGTAATTGCGCTCGCCTCCACTTGGTCCGGCCGGGTTCTTACGTAAAGCAGATAGAGGACTATTTGTGCATCCGTAGCACGAGTAGTCACATAACGCCCACAAGTCCGACGGTTTGAACTTGATATTATTGAATTTGTCGTCATCTGTTTCGTTTTGACGCCCGATGAAAGTGGCCAGCTTGCTCAACATTGATCGACGCGCGTGTCGCTATTTATATGACGTGCGATTGCCGCAGTTGTCTGCTCTTTAAGCGAGACTCTGCGTAATTGCAAAAATTCTTCGCCAAACTTGACGGTGATTGAGACTCATATCTTGCTGAATAATGACTCGGTTACGAATTAAGACCATGAGCTTCCGGAAAAATGGTCGCGAAGCGCTAATGAATGAATGAGAGTGATCATATGGTCCATGTTCAATTTCATTTTAAAAAAAGCGTTCATCATGGTGCGATTTAGCATTTTTATGTAGTACTTGATCGCCACGAAGCACATATAAACGGCTGAAAATGTTGCCCCGTCTCCCTCAAAGTACGTTAAACAGGAGCTAATCTTCATGAAAAGATTCTAAACCGCAGAGACACCCTTCCAGTACACTGGATCTACAATTAAAGCTTTGAGATAGTCGCTTATCTAGATGTTGACATCGGCATTCATAATCTTACATGGTAGAGCGGTACACGCCGTCTTAACCCTACTAGATGCTGCGCGGCGTAAAATACGGTGGTCCATCGGGTCTTCGTGAAAAGAATGAGTACGTATGTCTTGTTAAATTACTTTACACAGAGCTTGTCGAACAACTCATGAAGAAGATGAGACGATTTAACGCTTTTTACCATGATCAAAAATTTACTTAAAACGTGCTTTATCCATAGAAATTCTTAGTTAGATATATGCAGAGATAATGGATTGTATGAGGCGCACAACCTTAAGCGAATGAAAACTCCTTCATCCTTAAGAAATCTCTGCGCGGCTTGACCATGACACTTGGAGACGCGCTGCAAGAGCTAAAAATTGGGAGGTGGGTTGAATGAAGTGTTCGTTCTTCGTGCATATCCGTCCTTGTTCTGACCTCTCCGACATATCTATGCCAGTTTCATCATGTATTCCATGATATTTTGGTACCAGGAGTCGGCTTGCAAAAAGAGCCGAGAAGTCGCAGCTTGCAGCAAAGCAATTTCTCAAGCACGTTTTCTGCACTCTCTCTGCGCATCTACATCGCCCATGCTATAGGAAAAGTGTCTTAGTTCCGCAATCCGTCATGTCAATGACTTATTTCCCCCTGCACATTCTCAAAACCGTTCCTCGTAAAGAAAATTAGAATAAGTTTGCTAAGTTAGAGCATAACTTTGTTCATGATCTCTCCATATTCTGCTCTCATAAGCTCACCTCAAACTGCAGCCCTAGATGGAAGTTTAAGAGATTCGCGCAGCTCCTGAAAGAACGCTGGTGATTCCTGGTGCTGAAAAGAAACGAAAGGAATGGCCATACGATAAACAGCGCGGTCGAACAGCTGGTGCAGCTTTCTTATTTTCCTTTCGTCATCAAATCGAAATGCTGGCGTCCGCCAGTGGAAAAATAGCGAAGAATTATGTGGCTCAGGCACAGTCCTCATACAGCCGCCAGCAACCGCCGATAAATACATCGCCGAAGCCAACACTGGCGTTGTAGCGGAGCTACACAGCTCCTTAAGTCAGAGGAAGACTTAGTGCTCAAAGAGCGATATTAGTTCTAAAGAACTAGACTCTACGAGTCAACAAGCGTAAAGCTTAAGGTCCCTGTTCCAGGGGACTGATCGATTCAGTGAATCTACAGCACTTAGTGCTCAAGCGTAGCTACCTAAGGGAGATGTTGCTAACTCTTAACAATCAACGATCAGAGACGCCTCGCAAGGCACGTGTCTTAGACAAGATCAAAAGGGGGACTGAACTTTATTTACGTTTAACTCTATAGAATATCTTAATCCTCATATCACCTAATCTAGGCACTCATGTTCTAGATTAATATCTTTTAATATCTTTCCTATCTTGTGGCTGACACCCGTCAGCCCCTATAAACCGATGAGATGTTCTATATCTCTTTCAGTGGGATACCATCCCGTGTGTCTAAGACACAGGGTACCGATTACCCTACGATGTGTAACCCCTTTACACCCTCCCCCACTAGATCGACGTTTACCCAAACGTCAATCGAACTTTGTTTCTCATTGAGGTTAGTGCGCTTGCGGTTAACATCACGGTAACGCAAAGCTTTAGCACCATGTCCTCATCGTCTAACAAGTCAAAGACGCTTTGTGCATACCTCGGGATGGAGGAGGCAGTGGACTATGGTAGCGATACCAGTGTACCGGGTGATGCAAGGACAATGTCCGATACACCCATGCCTGAGATACAACCTCCTACTACGTGAAGTCCGTTCTCTGAACGTGATGATGCGAATGCGCCATTGGCGCCGCATTCAACACCCGTTTTGGATGATGCAATCATCATAACCCGCTCGAGGAGCAGCAACAGTTGACTGTTCAACGAGAAGAAAGCGCTCGGCGCCATGCACAAATGGTCACGACCCATTAGAACCAGCGTGACAATGTGCTCACTCCACTCAGTGTGGAGGAACTTCTACATCAAACGACTGGCCAAACGTTGGCAACGTGGACCATTCTTCCTGGAGCTACTTCTCTCGAGGAAGTGGCAAGTGGCCAGGCACTTCGTGAGAGGTACCTGGAGCCATATCTGACAACGCAAAGTCAGTACAAGGCACGCCTTGAGATGCAAGCACGTGGTGCGCCGGTTCCACCGATAAAGGTTATACCCATTCTCTTGTTCGCAGGCGAAACAACGGACGAAGAAGACGACGCCTTCGTTCGCTGGGTGCACCGCACTCGTCGCCTCAGCAGTATGTGCGCTCTGAGATCTAGTGCCAATGTGGCCGATGTGCGTCTCGAACGCAAGCTTTCGCCTCAGCAGTATGTGCGCTCTGAGATCTAGTGCCAATGTGGCCGATGTGCGTCTCGAACGCAAGCTTCGGTATGATTATGCCAAGCTTAAGTCCAGAGGCCGATTGCGCAATCGCACGCGCTATGCTTCGGCTACTACGGTAGCCGCGAGTGCTGGTCAGACTGTGACCACCAATCCGCCAACCCACACCACT
>JH598094.1:615028-696047 GCA_000173235.2 Hyaloperonospora arabidopsidis Emoy2
AAGACTATTCGAGTAGGTATCTTAGTTCAAGGTTAAAAGACATAAGTGAGGTTCATTGTCGCCATAAATCAGTAGATATATTGAGTTCCCCTTTTGATCGGTTTAAGACACGTGTCTTGCTAAGACGCCTTGTGTAGCGGAGCTACCCTAACTCCGTAGTCAGAGGAAGACTTCTGGACTCGTAGAGTCTCTTAGCGTATTAAACTAAACAGGTATCAACTTTAAGGGTCTCAAGCCTTACAGACTTAATTAGACTGTACCCTAAGTACTTTAACAAGCTCGTAAGCTTCTAGTCCTGGTTCAAGGGACTAACGACTCCAAGGAGTCACGCGGCACTACTACCCAAGAGTACTTAGCCATAATACACGCACTTGACTCTTACGATCGAGACGTCTTAGAAAGACACGTGTCTTAAACCGATCAAAAGGGGAACTCAATATATCTACTGATTTATGGCGACAATGAACCTCACTTATGTCTTTTAACCTTGAACTAAGATACCTACTCGAATAGTCTTCATAGAGGTTCTGTAGGTGTACCACACCAGAACTACGCCGCCCCTCTGAAGACCCTATCAGGATAGATACCATCTATACGTATTCGATAGGGTACGGTATTACCGCTTCGCGTATGTGATACAATTGTACGCCTATCAGTAAAACTGATTTCCTTATGTGTACCACATCAGCGTACCTGGTTTTCACCCCATTTGTGTAACCCCGTTACAGCAGCCGAAGCTAAATGTAGCTACGTTTAGCTTCGGCTGCTGTAACGGGGTTACTTATAGGGTCTAAGTCGTTAGCCGCTGTTTCAGCTGCCCTGTCATGCCTCTTAAAGCATGTTCGTAACCATTGTGAAGCGACTGACCAGCACTACAGCAATACAATTTCTAAAGATCGTACATCGTAGCTGAAATGCGATAGCTATCACGAAAAAACCCTTTGGCCAAGTGATCACCAGTTATTTTAAAAAAATCTGGTAAATTGACGATATTCAACAACATGCGTTTGAAACGACGACTTTTTTTACCCTAGACCTAAAAGAACGACCCAGCCGGAAAAAAAGTGAACCCAGCCGTTCGCATTTGCCATTATGGTTTTTTCGTTTTAACGTTGCTGTATAGTGCTTACTCCAACTTTTGATTTAGTTCTCTGGATTGGATACGCGTAGTAAAGGGCGAGCTCTAGAAGCTTGTTCCTCCACCTAAAAAAAGGTTCTAATGTATAACTTCTGCCCCCACCCTCGAACGGTTGCGTAAGAATCATCAAGCAGCACACGATCCCTATTCGAAAGCTGGCAATTGCTTGTCCAAGTACCTAAAAGGTACCCGTAGAAAAGAGACTTGATACTGGTGTACCAGCCCTTAAATACCGGCTCTTCTTTCCAGTGAACGAAACTTTAAAAGCTCCCCCCCTCGTGACATCGAGTTAGTTTTCACCAATCCGAGCGCGTTAGCCATCTCCGTCTACCATTCCGACACTTGTCAAGCACAACGCGTCCGTCATACAGTAATCCATCCATATTTCCATAGACCTATCACCTCGTCCCCCTTCTCGTCTCGCGTCTCTGTGCAGGTCCCCATGGCGATGCCCACAATGGCAGCAATTGCCAAGCGCATAACAGGCGGTCCGAACGACTCGAAGTTCTTTAGCACGACCAAGAAGGGCGAGACGCACGAATTGCGTCAAGAATTGGCCCATCCCAGTCGCGAGAAGAAGAAGGACGCGGTGAAGAAAGTGATTGCTAATATGACCGTTGGAAAAGACGTGTCGATGCTCTTTACGGACGTGGTGAACTGTATCCAGACGGCGGACACGCAGCTCAAGAAACTTGTGTACCTTTACTTGATTAATTACGCCAAGAGCAATCCTGATTTGACGATCCTGGCCGTTAATACCTTTGTCAAAGACGCGGCCGATGCCAATCCACTGATTCGTGCCCTCTCGGTGCGAACCATGGGGTGCATCCGCGTGGACCGGATTACGGAGTATTTGTGTGAACCACTTCGACGATGCCTGCAAGACGAGGACCCTTATGTCCGTAAAACTGCAGCTATTTGTGTCTCCAAGCTCTATGATATCAATCCGACCATGGTCGACGAACAAGGATTCCTGGACATGTTACGGGACCTGCTCTCGGACCCGAACCCGACGGTCGTCGCCAATGCCATTGCTGCTCTGATGGAAATTGCAGACAAAAGTGACGGTGTGATGGCATTTACGATTACAAAAGTTGTGCTGCAAAAGCTCTTGGCAGCGCTGAATGAGTGCAATGAATGGGGACAGGTCTTTGTGCTTGATGCACTTGCAGGCTACAAGCCCGTGGACTCTCGGGAAGCTGAAGGGATCATTGAACGCGTGACGCCACGTTTGCAACATGCGAACTCGGCGGTCGTGCTGTCGGCTGTGAAGGTCATTATGAAGTTTCTTGATAAAGTCTTGGATGTTGAGACGGAACGCAATTTGTCGCGCAAGATGGGACCGCCGCTTGTGACGCTCTTGTCGGCGGAGCCGGAGATCCAGTACGTGGCTCTGCGGAACATTAACCTCATTGTGCAGAAACGCCCGATGATCTTGGCAAACGAGATCAAGGTGTTCTTTTGCAAATACAATGACCCGATCTATGTCAAGATGGAGAAGCTCGAGATCATTATTCGTCTCGTCTCGGAACGCAACATTGAACAGGTGCTGCTTGAGTTCAAGGAATACGCGACGGAGGTAGATGTGGATTTTGTGCGCCGTGCCGTGCATGCAATCGGCCGCTGTGCCGTCAAGCTCAAGCGTGCTGCAGAGAAGTGTATTAACGTGCTGCTGGAACTGATTCAGACCAAGGTCAATTACATTGTACAGGAAGCTATCATTGTGATTAAGGACATCTTTCGCAAGTACCCGAATCAGTATGAGAGCATTATTGCCACGCTATGCGAGAACCTAGACACGCTTGACGAACCTGAGGCGAAGGCGTCTATGATTTGGATCATCGGCGAGTACGCCGAGCGTATCGATAATGCAGACGAGCTCTTGGAGTCGTTCGTGGACTCGTTTGACGATGAGACTGCCCAGGTGCAGCTACAACTCTTGACTGCTACGATCAAATTGTTTCTGAAGCGCCCAAATGAGACGCAGGATATGGTCCAGAAGGTACTGCAAAAAGCTACAGAAGAATCCGACAATCCGGACTTGCGTGACCGTGGCTACGTATACTGGCGTCTTCTTTCGGCTAACCCAGAGGCAGCTCATGCCGTCGTGCTAGCGGAAAAGCCGGTCATCAGCGACGACACGTTCGCGCTTGAGCCTTCAATTTTGGACGAGTTGATTGGAAAAATCTCGACGCTTGCGAGTGTCTACCACAAGCTGCCGAGCGCATTTGTTGTACGTTCACCAGCGGCGGATGTGCGCGAACAGCACAAGGACGCAAACCTCAGCAATGACGATGAAGATAAAAGCTCGTCCGTTCAGAAAGAAGTCAAATCAAGTAGTCAGCAAGCTGACGGACCCGTAGACTTGCTTGATATGGGGGACCTCTCTCTTGAAGATTCTGCTTCGACCGCTACTGCTCCAACAGCGTCAGCCAGCGCCAGCTTGGTTGATATTTTCGGTGATCCTGTTACCCCACTTGCTTCGGTGGCATTCGCCAGTGGTGCGTCCGCTGTTAAAAAGAAGGTTTTGATGACTGCAAAACAAGGCAAAGGTCTAGTGATGATCGGTGTGTTCACCCGACGTAACGGCAATTTTGTACTTGACGTGGACTTTGAAAACCAGTCATCGGCATTAATTGCGGGTGTGAGCATCCAGTTTAACAAAAGCACGTTTGGCGTGGTGCCAATGCAAGCAACGGTCACTTATTCACAGCCGCTGGCACCGGGTCAAATTGTGAATCACATTGTGCCGATGGGCGTGAGTCCGCAGTTTGTCAATGCCGCGGTTGCGCCGAATCTCAACCTACAGGTTGCAATCAAGAACAACTCCAGTGGTGATGTGCTATACTTTCAGACAGAATTGGATCTCTCGGCGATTTTCACTGAAGGCGGCAGCATGGGTTCAACTGACTTCATCAGCATGTGGCAGGGTATCGCCGAGGCTAACGAGCACTATTTCACGCTGACAACCGGTGGACGTAGTGTTGACGCATTGTCAGAGCAACTGGGGCGTAACAACGTGTTTTACGTCGCGAAGCGACCCATTGACGACAAGGAGATCGCGTATTTCTCCGTCAAAACCATGACGAATGTGGTGGCGCTCTTCGAGCTCACCTTCGACAAGTCGGGCACCACGAAGGTATGCCTCAAGGTGGAGCAGCGGGCCTTCCTCGCCCTACTGCAGCAAACGATGGAGCGTTTGCTAGAGTGAGAAGAGGTCTGCATTGCTTGTCATAGTGATGCAAGGGCTGACGGCACGCACAACATGCAGACAGGCAGGCGTCACTAACACACGAGTTACCGTGTGATTTATTTGAGTTCCTTTGTTTCGTACAATGGACATATATTCATTCAAATCACATGGTATAAGCTCGATCAGGACGTCATCTGAAGGAAGCACGTAGTATTGTAGTCATCACCTAGGCAGAAAAGCTGTTACAAACAATGTCGGGTACCATCCTGAGATGCGAGCATACCTACCCATGTAAATGCATCAATGCCTGTTACCAATCGTTCATCTGATCTTGAGCTTAGTTGGTCTCTTTACATACCGCATTACGATAATATTCGGTCTCGAAGGCTTGAACTCAGACAGCTTTGAACAGAATGCAGACACACCCGCTCCTCAGCTGCCAAAAGTGAAAATCACACAACTAAACGGTCGTTAGCCCTGCATCGTTAAGTTTGCCGCTCGAGCTGGAATTGCGATTACGGAGTGATACACAGACCCTGCAGCTGCCTTGTGTTGCTCAGCAGCGCCTAGCTTAACACGCAATTGACACTGTTTAAGCTGCGAGCATTATTGTTTGCCTAACTATTGCTTGCATATTAGTGCGCAGGCGATAGAGTAGCTACTTTCGAAAGGAAGGTCTCATGTGAAACACATGCTGATAGTCGTTGTAAAACTGTGGGCATGTTATGCTAGCAAAAGAGTTGAACATCAATAAGAATGAATGATTAGTACTACGCTTGTAGTCTACGTCATTTGAACAGGTAGACCTTTCTTATGCAGTCGTGCTATAAGACTCACTGACATCGTACTCGACACTTACAAGCTTTGGCGTGATCGCTTGATGTAGAGCCATTCAAGCTGCACCGGGATATGTCAGTTCTTACGACTAAAGTGAGCGTCAGGTGTCAGGAATGCCTGAACGGTGACCTTGGCAATTCTAGTAGCCTGATGACTATACTATAGTTAACACGGCAGCTTTTCGGCTTTTTTTGCGGCATGTCTTTGGCATTTTACATAGCAAATACGAGTCAGGAGAAGCTTGCTCACTTTCAGGCGAACGCTGATCGTTCATAAAGGTGCAGGCAATCTATCTTCGTAGCATTTTGTGTTTGTCGGACACAGCGCTTGGCAGCGAGACACCGCACCAACGCCACATTCGCTACGAATCTCCTGATAAATTCACGTGAACGACGCGAACTCGCTTGCGACGCACATGTCATACACCTCACAAGCACGTATATTAGCCGTCCAAGCTTCTGTCAGGTTTCAGGTAACCCGCTATAGACGCAAGCTTAAAAGTATGAAAAGTCATCGACGACTTCGAGTTGCAAACAAAGGTGCTTATTAATTCTACAGCTGCAGTCGATCGTCAGCTCTAAAGTTTCAAGTCGGTCAAAAGGACGCGAGCTCAGGATGATCCTGGCACTAACGACGACATAAGGCATTTCCCACATAACCGACAAAAGCACGCTACAGGACGCTGGCGCAATTGTTTACATGAGTGCGACTGGGGCTGACTCCGTTTCAAATGACAAACTCATTTATTACATACTCGGCAGTCGAGCAAGTTAACGCGCAACTGCAGTTGCGTGTGTTCTTACGTGCTAACTTCGACCGGCCGGCAAACTCAGTATCGACATCTTTTGTTTTCACGTTCCATGACGACGTCTATCGCACCAGCGACTCATTTGCGAATCGTGTGAGTCCGCACGGTGCTTGCCAAAAAGTAGTCGAACGGTTGAGTTGCAAAGGAGACTAAGCAGCAAAGATGTTACGAGAATTCATTGAGCGACGGCATGAAGAATCAATAGAGGGGTCAAGGGTATCGTGTGACTCGGGTCGAGATAGCCGGTCATAAAGGAGATACCAGATGAAGAAAGCATCCACTGGGCGACTGACCGCTTCCAAGCAACGCCTAAACGTTGCGTGACAGTAGTCAAGTTGTGCTGCTAAAGTGTCTGCTAGATTGAACCATGCGGTACGCTGCATATATCGATGTTCATGTGTTTTCGCTCTCGAGCAGGCTATCTTCAGCTGTTCGAACCACATCGAAGCCGATAAGAATTATACATCCGGGCTCGATGGGGAAGCATTCATCCACTTAACGCTGTGACTCGATAGGTCGTATGGAATAGATAATGCGTCTTATAATCGTTTTTTTTTTTGCTTTCAACCAACTGGAAAGTCCCTATGCTGCTGAAGCGTCCACCGCAGTGACTTGCACTCCATCATGTGGTATAGACTTCCTATTCCGCTAGAGCAATGCAACAACACGCTGAAGTGGAGTCCACCCATTGTCGAGGTAATGGATGTTGGCTCCTAAAACTATTCGGTGCGGACTGCGGCAGCTTATGGTTTGCAATGTAAAGAGCACGTCGAGGATTGTAAGGTACTTGACTGCTTACGGGCAACCATCACGAAGATGTTGAGATAACGGTCAATAGGTGTCAGCTAAGTCGGAACAGCCTATTTACGTCCTTGACGGCCCGCACCCCGTTGAAACGTCATGCACGATTGGAGCTCACTTTTCAATTTCCTCGTGTATCCCCACGTTGACCCAACAGCAGCGCATATCCGCCTTTTCCTTCCTCATCAATCACGATGTCACTAGATCCCTTTTCAGTATTTGCTACTTGCACTCCCGACGATCTCGAGTCGCTCGACGCGGAACTCCTCAGCTTGATCGCTGGTGACGACGACGATACCCCGTTTCCAATGGAGCTCGAGAGCTGCGAGAAACCGTTTGTCGATGACTTTACACCGTTGAAGCTTACGTCAACACCAACGACAGTGGACGCTCTACTACACCCTGGCTTCTCGAAGCTGGAGGTACTAGACCTCATGAACCTCCTTGCACCGGAGCCTTTGAAAATTCCGACCTTTGTCCGCAGCTACTCGGAACCGATTCCAAAGATAGGAAAGCGCACGAAGAAGTGCACCTACGCCGCTCGAAGGGTGCGAATGACCTTATTGTTGATATGCTATTGGAAAGACAACGCCACTAACTTTTACTTTTACTTTTGTTTGTGACCACAGAGAGAGGTGGCATTTCTCCGCGAGGAATCGATGAAACTCGAAAAGCGATTGAATGACCTGCGTCTGAATCGCGCCGTGTCAAGTCAAACCCGGGAGCGAGCAGTGCTTGAAAAGCACCACTTGGTCCAGTCCGAAGAGCAAAACAAGCGGCTTCGGGCTTTGGTATCGAGCCAAGAGGAGAAGATACGCCAGGCTGACACCAGCATGGTTGTTGACAGCCGTCCGCTGCAATTTGCTTTGTAGCCTTAGCCTGCTGTACGCACTTTTCTGCTAGGGCGGTGCCTATTCCAGCTAGGATAGCTGATGTTTAGTTTGAGTGTTCTGTCCGTATCTTACGTGCTCAATATATTTTATGAGGTTGTTGTTGATCATCGCAAGTTTGCCTCTGTTCACTTGCCACTACGGCATTTGTTTGTGCTTAGCTAGTCAATCGAATATAATGGAGGCCTCAAGAATAATTGATTCCTTTGTGGTTCGAGCACATCCAATTTTACAAAATCATCGTGGATTCACTAGCTACAAAAGCGTCTTGCAAGTGCTTAATGCAGTCGCAAGCTGCTATGCTCGCATTTCACCAAATAATTGCTGACAATGGACGTAGCTTATTTATACTTCACACTTGTAAAGCTGAAGCAACGTCCATGGACTTTCATAAAGCATTCCTTGACAAGCTGAGCGGGTCTCAAGCTATTTCGCGGTCAACATACAAGTTACAGTGTAGTGCCAAGTAAAGAAGTAAGTTCCAACGTGTTCGAAGATGAACAACAGACTGCCTGGTAGTACATCCGCAGTGCCATCGTGGGAGGATCAAGTGACGTCACATCCATTCAAAGCACGGTCCGTCGTTGTCAACCAAAGGGCAGCATGAAAAAGTTTAAGGCCATTTTGTGCCGAAGTCGATTGCTGAGCTCGTGCACTCTTTTCTACAATCACACTGTTGCGAACGTTGGCGAGAGCAGGATGTGAGTAATAAGTAAACTGATCTACAAGTACACAACGAACGGTCATTACCATGTGATTGCTTCGTCTCCACAGAAGAAGAATGTCGATGGGAGTTACAATATGTTTTGTTGTCGATGGTGTTGAGCAGAAATAACTCTCTTTTTCCAGCCGTCGTTACAGGAATCAAACGGACTTGACGTCGTGAGACAAGAAAGTCTCGATATCTGCAGAGATTTACTAAACATTAAACCTTCCTTTGGCCAACTTTGCTCATCGTCTTCGGTTTCGTAGCAATTCGCATCGATCAGTGAATAGTTACTAGTTGCATTCATCACAATGTATCGCATCCCGCTTGTCTCTCTCAACTTTATTCTCACCGGTGTGAGTTATGGGATGGAGCACGACAAGATGTTGTAGTACAGGTGACTTTTATTGCTGTCGACATGGGCCAGCGAAAGTTCAGAACTGGCTGGTGTTGTTTCGCAGCGCGTGAACTACTTCTGGACGAGGATAGTAATCTATCTGGTCATCAGGAGGATCACGGGCGAACTCTAAAGAAGTTTATCGGACGCTCCGAATAGATCTTAACTCGAGCGTCCGTTCGTATCTCGCAATCAACTGTACATGCATTTGGCACCTCTTTTTGCACGTCAGTTGGGAGTTATCTATGATGTGGTGCTCCGTGAATTACTAAGTGAAGTAGCAGGTGATGTAACTTTGTTGCTTGAGCCATGTTTGGATGAGGCTGTGGAGTGCGGGTCTGGCGGCAGTGGGTTTTCGTGACGAGGATACGGTAGCGATGGTGCAGTAGCTGGTGATCGTTTCGCAACGTTATCATATGTCGTTCGTTTGTGCAGCGATATTCTGTAGACTTTCGTTTGATATAATGGGATGCAAGGAAGGGTACAGGCGAGGTAACAACGGTCAAGACAAGAGAAGTTGTTGAAGCAAAGGGTTCATAGCGATATTTGTCATTTTGTCGTCGGTTTTTGTGATGCGTCTTTATGCGGTGCTGTCGATTGGCTTTGTATGTAGCGTGTGTGCTCGCGTTGATGATTAGGCTCGTGTGAGTGGGCGGTCGTAGGTGATATAGTGTGAGGGTGTTTGCGAGTTGCTGTACCGTTATAGCGGACGTCGTATTGATATGTTGTACCTCGGTAAGCCTGGTAGCTAGAAGCATCCGGTCGTTTTGCCGAATGTTCGTAGTGAACGCGGCGCGTGGTTGTTTGACTCTACATATGTGTGTCGTGGTGAAGGTGTTGCTATGGCTCTTTACTGCTCTTCGGTTTTGGATGTATTTTGTGCTTGTGCTTTTTCTTTTCTGATGACTGCAGTAGCAGCATGCTGGCGGTACATGTCTAAGATTGGAGGATACGTATCGTCAGTGCTTTTTTTATTGTATGGAACTTACGGCTGAATGGGTCTTGTGAGCAGTTTAAGCTCTGATGTATCGAAACAAGTCAAGACAAGCTCCAGTTGCGGCACGACGAAGTGCTGTTTCGTCAAACTTGAAGAAGTTGACGCTCACACTTCAGTCATCAGGTCTGATTGTCTGAGAAGTTGCCATCGCTTCTTGTGTCACGGGCTCTACATAAATGCCTGCTCCTTAGTCTAGGAGATGTTAATGTGATTATAGGGCAATAAGACTCATCGCTCGTACGTCCCTACTGGTCTTGCTCGCTGACTGTTAGTCTTTAAGCACGAAATGCTTTCTTTTCTATAGTGCCAGCTCAAGGCGGCAGTTTGTGAACATATCTGCCAACGCAAGAAAATACTTACGATAACCATAAATCCATCGTCTGGTCGTCTGGCAAGAACGCAATTGGTAAAGACCCCGGATATAGTCATGCTTGATTTACAGAGCTGTATGGATAAAGGGTGTATGATCGACACACCAAAACCTGCCAGCGACACCAACACGACGACTTTCAAGCACCCGCGTTAAAGTCTCGTGTTGCCTTAAACAATATGGACGAAACTGAGGTCATATCACTAACTTATAGCACGAAATGCCAGTTTAGCGCTCTCCCTACTTCTAGTTTCTAGCATGTCTGATGCAAAAACGATAATGTTTGTGATAGAAAGCTGTTGCTGCAGCACAAGAAAATGATCCAGCCATGGTACGTCGGTGGTATCTACGATGCAAACGAACTTTCGAGGCAATGTTGGTCGAATTCTTACTTCCGATGTCCGCAGAGCTTAATTGTAGAACTCTGCTCTATAGCTGGAGATCATCCCCTTGTTCTACCACGAACATACTATCGTCTTTTATATGGACCTCATCAACCAACCAGCACCCGATGCAAGTACTCGATATCTCCACACGATAGCCAACTGCATCAAAATGGAAAAGATTCTCACTTCAGTAGCAAAAATACACGCAGAGTATTGTCTACCTGTGGTCGACCCTTGCTCGATGTAAAGTCCGACCCCACATCGACTTAATTGAGAGACTTTCTAGCTAATGTAGAGCATAAGAGCGTGAGACGTAACGTCCCGTATACCTTTAGTGCCGAATCGGCGTAGGCCTGTCGACTGGGTCCATGAGGGCAAGGTACTCACGCACTTCCGCCGGCGACTTGCCAGCTTCCACCAATTTCGTGAGCACTTCCGCCCGCAGTTTCTGCTGGCTCTCTTCCTGTCGAGCTCGCAACTCTTGTTGCTTGAGTTCCAGTTCTTGCTGCTTGAGTGCGAGTCGTTGACTCTCCACTTGCAACACCTGGTCATCTCCTGAATATCGTGCTCGCTCTTGCAGCGGACTCGACATAATCATAGACGTCGCCGTTGTCCCAACGGTGTTAACCTCTCCAGAGCTCCGTACCCTCTTTCTTAAAGGTGATGACGTTGACTCGTCACTCAATCCATTCAAGGTGGTAATATTGGTACTAGTAGTGGTGGTAGCAGTACTTTCAGATGTAGCCACCAGCTGATCTGGGACATCTCCAAGTTTTTCCTCTTTTGTCGTCTCCACGTCCGACGTCGAGCCAAAAGTCGTTTCTAATTGACCTCGACTTTCCCCTCGGTCGGGGCCAAATAGAGCGTCCACTCTTCGATAAAACGAGGGCAAGTCGTTTGGACTCTGCCGTTTCGCTTTCCGGTACGCGGCCATAAAACTCTCAAACCGACTACGGGCAGTCTTTTCGGACCATTCTGTGTGGGCCACTTGATTCATATACAGCGCCATGGACCGGTACCCGTCCATCTTTTTGAGCCGCTTCAGACGGGGCGACGCCGTTGACGGGTCGTTCAATTGGGCACTCACGGGTTTCGTGAGCAGCTCAAAGTTGCCTGGAAGCTCGAGCCACTCGAGGAGACACTGGCGCTGCGCTGCGGTCGTGTGGAGGAACTTGCGCTTGTCGGCACGTCGGACGTGGCCGGGAGTGTCTGTATCGTGGCCACTCGCTGTGTCGGACCGAGGAGACGCTGGCGCCTCGGGGTCCCGGGCGCCTGGTATTGAAGCCATTTGATTCGGTACAATACAACACAAAACTGACGGACTGACGCACAATATAATAGTAGTAGTAGTAGTTGGAGTAATATATTGTGGGTTGGTTTAAGAGGGTTTTGTGTGTGGGGTGTGCGACACACTGTGGGGTATTAATTTGGAGAGGCTCCGGCTGAAATTCGTGTATTGTGAGAGATGAAGCTTTGCTTAGTGGTTTTTTGCGTTATCTTATCGGTGATACTTACGAGAGCGAATCTGGTGAGAGCTGATGGGAGGAAAATATGTGAAGTGGTAGATAAGTTGGCCGAAGCAGTAGGAGATACGTCGGATTAATCATTACATTGACTTGCACTTTGTATTGACAGTTGTAGCGTTTTGATGATGTTTTTGAGCTACCATGGTGCACCTACTGCATATGCAGTCTCACAGCCTGTAGTCGTCGAAATTGGTTGGCCTGGAGAACAGCTTGAACTGATAGGTCGGAGACGTCTGTTTCCAAGTTTTCGGGTAATTGAGTGATGGGTGATGCTATGGCCAACGAGCCAATGCCGGATACGGATACATTGTTGATGTCGTGCCAGGTGCCACTGACGGGGTAAGCTGTTGCCATCATTTCGCAAAAGTGCCGTAAATGTGTAAACCGACCCTGGAGACAACTCCATGAATTATCAAATGAACTTCTGTTGGCGCACGACTCCAGTGCCAGCTTCAGAGACGTCTCGCGGAAGTATGCCCCATGCAAATCCTGGAATTCCTGCTCAATCCATTCGATCTCTTGCCCTGTCCAGCCTGCTAGACGAAGTCGCTCCATATGAGGCACGACTGTCTTCGCAAATTGTCGCCCACGCATTTTTACGAGACCTTGGGGAAGTACTGCAGGCAAATCTGACAGCGTCGCACTGATTCCATCCATGCCGACCTTGATTGAAGTTAGACCAGCAACGAGGTCGACGACGCTGGCAGCTATTTCGTCTAGTGCAGATTTAAACATTGACTGGGTGGATTCGTCCTTGTTCTTGGCAGCACGCAGCATATCTGCAATGATTGACCCCAGATCTTCCAATGCTGCAAAAACACCATTGTTGCTGACCAAATACTTGCCGTCCTTCGAAATGACTGAGCTATTATTGTCAGGTCGAGTTGGAACAGTTGTCACAGGTGACTCGTTACTTTCCAGTGACCCAGAGATACTGAACCAGTCGACCAGAAATGCACGCAGCTTGACAACAGCATCCCCAGGGTACAGCGTCATTGTAGAGAAATTCGACATCTCGTGCAAAATTGGTACAACTTCCTGGCAGACTCGTGCAGCTAAGACAACGCGAATCCACCACATGTTGTGAGGGGAACAAGTCGCTTGGTGAATCTTAAGATGCTCCCGAATACTCACGATATAGCGTCGGAACCAAATTATGACACTCGCGATTGATCTCCATTGATTATCGCCAAACGATGGAGCTTCTGTCTTCATCGTGCTCAGCAATGCCCGTTGCCGACTTACGTAAGCGACTAGCGCCGTGAGTTTTGTGTACATTTCGTCACCGCCTAGAATCTCGTTGAAGAAGTTCTGCATAAGCGAGTCGAGCTGCCGAGCAACGCAGCATACCTTCAAGAATCCAGGCTTTAGAACAGTTTCAAAGCGACCGATCAATGCATTGCACAGCCCAGTCCGTGCTTCTTGAGCTGCGGTGCCTTCGCGCTCAATTATTATGGCAAGCACGAGATTCTGCCATCGCGGCACGATCACGTCAAGTGCTGCTTCAATGGTGTCAGAAATACGACCCAAGCCGTCTAATCTCAACGGATGGCAATTATTCAACGGCACCGACAGCACGTGAAAGCTCGTAACTTCTCCGTTGGCAAACACACGAAGCTGCAAGTGCAAACAATACTCCACTCGCGCTGAATTGAGCAACGCAGGTGCAATTGGCACGATCTGTAACCCTATCGAGTAAATTCCACTACTTTTTGCAATATCTGCAATCTGCTGGAAATTGATCGCACAAATAAATCTTGCATACGTGGCGGCTGCAGTTACAGATGGCTTCGGTCGTTGATCATCGAGCAATGAGCTTCCAATTACAGGTTGATTACTTGCTTGCAGTACTATCGTTGCTGAAGACGTCAGTGACTCACTCGCACTGAGACAGTCGATAAACTGCTGAAACTGCGTCGGGTTCTTCACTACAATGCGAAATCTCGCAATAGTCATATCATCAGCCATTATGTCGTCACTTCTTGACTCGGCTTCGTTCAATAGATCCTGAAAATCAGCCATTGCATGCAATGGGTACATTTCGCGAGCAGTAACTGGCGATGAATTGTATGGCACTAATACACCAACCAGTACAGTGACAATGTCCCGGTTTATCAACCAATGCCGTGTCGCCTGTAGCTTTCGAGGTACCGTAACACTTTGTTTCGGTATGTCTCGAGAAGTTGAAGTTGCCTTTAAAAATAGATTTGGCGTGGACCGAGCAGTTTTCAAAGGTCGCTCACTGCTATCATTGGTCTCATCGGCCAAGATGTCCGTCGAGCCACTCGCTGAAGTAAAAAACGCCCGTCTGCTATCATCACTTAACAGAGTGCAATATTCAGCCCATCGCATTGCGTGCTGTCCAACGTGGTGGAACTGGATCGCGTCTTTGCGGAACGGAGGCTTAAAAACCGCTACTTTATCGGTAGGGCGTCGCAGCGCTCCAGGCTTATTCTCACGCCCAAACAGCTGGCAAAACATGCAGGTAGCTGAGATGACCTCGTCTGTCGCAGGGTCCCGGTCTCTCACCCGCAGACCCAGTTCCACGCCATATTTGGGTTGAAATGGCGCGTGCCGTTTGGCCACCATCTTTTGTAACCCTTTATTTATGGCACTTGTCCTTTTATTGGAAATAGGTCGTGGCAGCCACTGCGCTTACTTTTCGTCGGAAATAAATAGGTTTTTCAGAAGAAGGTTTTTTTCTTCTTATCGCGACAACAACATTGGAGCTAGGTCAAATGGAGTCCTCCTCGACACTGACTCCGTACGTCCAGCAACTGCAGACCTGTCTCCAATGGAACCCAACGAAGAATGACGACGGAATAGAGAAGCAGCGGTTTGTCGAGGCTTTGACGAACATTGCCGCCCTGCCACTGGATAGTATTAGTATGGAGATTCGCCGGTTACTTGTTGTCTCGCGTTTTGACGCCAGAAGGCAGCAGTCAAGTTTAAACAGGGAGGAGACGATAAAAGTAGCAGGAAATAATGCACGAAAAGTGCATTTAGACAACCTCATTGCTGCACTTAATGCACGTGACGTGCTGCTCAAATGTAAAGCTGCGAATGCAGTGGGGTCCTTGAGTATATCTCGAGTTGCCGGTCAGCAGCTGCTCGATTTGTATGGAGACGAGATATTTCAAAGTGTAGCCAAGATGGCGACCCGAAAGAACCAGTGGGTACAAGGCGATGCATTCTTTGTGCTTGGGTGGATGGTGGTCATTGCAGATGACGCGATGTTGACGACGATTGCAGATCTGGTACCGACGGTAATCAAGTGCTTGCGTCGGAATATCAACTTGCCGGTAGAAGTCGAGAGTTTAGCTGATGGAAACGACGAGATGCGAGGAGGTGCAAGGGCACGGCGATCGAAAGAGATAGCATCTTCAGAGAGGGAGTCAAACTTGCGAATATATGCGCTCGTGCTGCTGGTGAATTTCAGTCAACGACGCGTCGCGGTTTTCGAGACTCAGTTGGAGAGACTGCTACCAATGTTGAAAGACTTGGTGGTGGAGTTACTTGAGCCGATATCGTCTGCAGCTACCAACAACGAGTCCGCGGATGGCTCAGAGACGGCAGATTATGATGCGGTCGAGTACGCAGAAGTTTCGAGACTGGCCATCACGCTGTTAAGTGTGCTTGTTGATCAGCTTGGCAATGTCGCGTCTCAACTTCTGGAGCTCAAGGTGCTGCCTCATTTACTCAAGTTGAAACGCGTGCTGCATGCTGCTGAGTTTCAAGAATTGCTTGGTGGTGATGGAAGTCAAGACATTGCCGAACGACTCGACGCTATCGTGGAGATCCTCGTTCATCACCGGTAGTTGTACACAGAGCTATTGCTTGAATTCAAAGTGCAGGCATACATGGACACGTTTTGTCATTTGTTTCGTACTTATAAAATCTCTCCCTATAGTCATATTTTTAGTCTCCTGCCGTGCAGACCATGGATTCCGTTCTTGTAACGGCCGCTGACTTCAACGAGGACAAGTACAAGCTCTTGCAGATAAACCCCGAGATCGAGCGAGCCATCACCACTGGCTGCAAGTACGTTCTACGAATTTACTTCTTTTCATTGATAGCGGAGGAAGAAAATGTGATGACAACGATATTGTAAATTTGTCTATGATACTGCAGGGTGTTAATTGTAGGGGCACCGGATGCTCGAGCCGTTCTGTGCACTGAGGATAAATCGTACTATATTACCAAGGAGGATACCTCCAATTTACGCCTCCTTACGACCCACACAGATTGGAACGGATCCGAGAAGAAGACAATTGACAAGAGGACGATTCAAGTTGCGGGAGCTGCTCGGTTCCATTACCTGGTGGGTCCATGGATGCTGTCGCGATGATATACAATGGACTTATGCTAATTTTAGGACAATCTATTGATAACTTAACAGCTTGAGCACAAGGCTCCTGATGTGACCCAGCTCAGGGCTTTATTGCTGGAAGCACCGTACGAAAAGCCTCGGCGTGACACTGCAGGGTCTCAAGTGAAGCGAGCAAAGCTGCATAAGCTGTACTTGACAGGAGACTTAGTGGATGCGTTACAAGTGAGTGAGTATGAAGTGCTGACGATGCTGGACGAGATACACGCTTTTGAGGAAGCAGGTGCATGGCGTGTGTTGAAACCAGCGTACCAGACTCAAGTGTTTGCAGATATGCTGGATGCCATCGTTCAACATGATCTGGATGCGTTATCGGAGCCAGGTGTACCTGTGACATGGTTCCTGACCGAGCTGGATGAGCCGCTGGTGGCAATCCGTCAGTGTTGCAAGCTCTACGGTTGGCTGACGTTGGTGAACGGAGAGGACCATTGCACTTTCGATCCGGTTAAGGTTGCTACATTCCGAGCCAAGTCGCTGTTCGACGAGCAGGTTGAAGAGGCGAAGTTTCAAGCCAGACAGGAGCATGTGGAGTTCACAGACGCGGACGTGGGCTGGGAACTGAATCTGTTTATGGAAAAGTGGAAGCTTCGTGTGCCTGACAGCGTATCTGTTAACTTGGAGATGCTAAGCGGTCTGGTACTAGTTCAGCCTCAAGCGACGGGGAAGCCCACTCGGATTGTGTACTTCCCTGAACAGGAACTGTCCCCGGAACCGAAGAAGCGGTTCGAGCAATTGTTTAAGATGCAGGAGAAGTGGACCATCAAGCAACTGGAGCCGTTTATCAAGTACGTCTCTGCGGTTTTGTGTAGTGATTCTAGCTATTAGAACGACTAACTCTATGGTGTCCGTTGTTCTAGATCGTTGGTCACTCCCAGCGCAACTCAAGCATCGCTGCTACTCAAGCACACGCGCTCCTCGCGTCACAGTGGATCGACTGAGAAGCTGTATAGCCGACGGTAAATGATCGACGAAGGACGTGAGAAGCGTGATGTGGATGCCGTGGCAATGGCAAGAAGACAAAAGGTAGATGCATTCATATATGCAAATCTGTTACTCCGCAGGTGTTGGGAAGCAGTTATGTATTATGACTGCATCCATACGTACACCACGGATTGAGCTTTTATTATTGGCTTATACATGAAGGACAAAGTGACAAGAACGCAGCGAGCTGACAGTCACCATCCCAAACCGAAGTAAAGCCAATATTGATACATTCTAATGAAGCCGAGTTTACACACGAACCGTTAAATAGGCAAATGGGGCGTGAAAAGTTGGTGGTCCCGAATCGTCCGCTCATGATGTCGTGTGAATGTACCCGAACGGGTCAGGTACTCTGCGTAACATGGCTACATCGAGACTGGGCCATAGTCTAAATAAAGTGGTACACACGAGCCTAGTGGAGATAAACGTTACTTGGGATGTAATTTTAACGCGGTCGTTAGTATTATCGTTTTTAGTACAGGGACACCGATGGATCTACAGGCCGCTCGTGCTGCAAACAGTTATTCTCTACGATCACATCGTTTTCATTCGTGTGAATGGTAAATGTAGACTAGCCATTGGAGCGCATTCTATTGTGTTGCAGGTGACGTCAACTTCTCAGTTGTCGTCATTCATTATCAAGATGCTAATGCATCAAGCATGACCTGGCGCAGTATGCCCGGCAGTTCGAGCGTTCTGACAGCCGCGCAAGTAATGGGCATTAGCTTCAATTTCTCACAGTGAAGTGTATATTCGAGATAACTGTTGTGATGCCGAGCCAATCGATCGAGTTACTCCCAATGACGTTTACACCTATCTGCAAGACGTACGCTTGCGCAAACTTTCGAGGTCGACAACGTTCGTTTTCATAGACGCCGTGCTCAACTTGCTCAGCTAAACAAGTCAACCTTTGTTAACTATCTTCATTATGCTGTGTCTCTGACCCATTGGTCAAGTCCCACATCGTTCCAGCGAGTCACTTTTCCATCAGCGGTCCGTGTTATAGGATCACCTGAGCCAAACATAACAACGAAAGGAACATGACAAAAGGAAATGAGAGAAAAGCAACGTCACGGTGCTTCATGGTTCTGAGTGGCACACCCAGAGGACTTTCACTGCCGTTCTCCTGGTCAAGCTCGAGAGATGGAGGAGGCACGTCAATGTCTACAACCCCAGCCAAAAGTGAGACAAAAACATAGACACCAACGATATAACCATCTGTCAACGCAGACACGCTACCATCGTCCGAGAGCGCGTCCATGATCCAGTCGTCGTCCACGATGTCCAAATAGTGCTTTTTTAATAGGAACACAGTCGGCAGCTTACTGTCCTGCAAATGAGCACACACAAGACAACATCATCAACCCATCAGCCTCTTCCCACACAGCAGATCACCACACTGTTCTCACACGTCCGTCTATCTGACGAACCAAATTGTACGAACCATTTGCTGTCGTCGTCGTCGTTATTTGTGTAGTGGAATATATATACACTACCGTCTCTAGACTGAGCTAATGTCAAGCGTAGCACGTTTCGTCACCACAGAATAATTAGAAGAAAATTCTTCGAATCAGGACAAGAAAAGGACGGTTTGTGTCGCACGTTTGACATGATTCAACAAGTGGCATACACTTCGGTTTTTACCATCGTGTATAACGTCAATATCCAATTGACCCTCTACCTTTTCTCACCCTTCGAGTCTCTTTTAACGATCCCTTCCAATAACCATCCACTGTTGTTGTCAGTCTCTCATCCATCCACTTCCATGGCGTCCGAAACTGCCGCTGCTGCTCCTTTACCGCACACACAACAACGTCGTCGTCATCAACCAAATCGCACGCGACCTTGTGGTCGGAAAGCGGATACCCCTCAAGTTCGTTTGTCAAAGACGTTGGCGTACGCTCTACGCCACGGAGCGGAAGAGCTGAAGCTAGACATGAGACCGTCTGGATTCGTGTCACTAACTCAATTGCTCGCCCTTCCACTGTTTCAGTCCTTTAGTGAGCAACAAGTAGAGCAAGTGGTGCAGACGGACGCGAAAAAACGGTTTTCCATGACAACGACTGAGTTTGAGGTCGACGAAGTCTTTATACGTGCAAATCAGGGACACACGCTGCAATTAGTGCAAGATGAGGAGCTTCTGAGACCGTTGGAAGAGCCACGGGACGTCGAAATGTGCGTCCACGGGACGTATCTTAAGTTCTGGGACAGTATCTGGAACTCGGGACTGTCCAAGATGCAGAGGAACCATATTCACTTTGCCGAGACCGACGTCTTGGATGATGACGCGATAGTGAGCGGCATTCGTGCAAACTGCAACTTGTTCGTGTATATTGACTTTGCTATGGCCGTGAAAGAAGGGATCAAGTTCTACAAGTCCAGCAACAATGTCGTGTTGAGTCCCGGTGGGAAGGACACGGGAGTGATTGATCGACGATACTTTCTGCGAGCGGTCAAGAGAGATGGCACTGTGGTGTATGAGAGAGAAGAGAGTGTGGAGAGAAGTGAGTGAGAGATACCGGACAGATCGGCGAGGTTCTGTGCTTTCCGATGGGTCCAACATGTTGGAGCACCGCCACTCTCGTCTTTGTTTTCTGCTTGTTGAGTTAATCAATGGTAAATATCAGCTCGAGTTCTGAATGCTTTGGAAGGCGAAAAACTACAGCAACCATCAGGATTAGCTTCAGCCTGTGCGTAGTTTACGTTGTCACTGCAGCCGTTTGATAATGGTTGGTTCTTTCGATTCTGCAATTCGCTTGATCGAGGATATACACTGATATGTAGTTCATGTACTCGACAAATTAGTTCCAAGCTCAGCATTCCGGTCAGTTGTCAACTAGAGACACACCGTGGCATCTGCACATTCATTGCTTGACCAACAACCACAGATGATTACGCGTACAAGCATACTTCAAGCGGGAGCTAATAAAGGTGGCATCGTAAAAGAGGTGGAAAACGCTAAATGCTTGTCGACATTTGTGCTGACATCTCGTGCTTCTCAACAATGTCATCATGCATCAAGATTGACAACAATTACAGCCAGATTATACCGCGCACTCGGTAGATATATATATCATTGCTGCCTGGCGCACGAATGCCCAAATGTTTCACAGGTTGACCAAAGCAATACTTTCGACCCCCAACATCCGGGCTGACACATATCCTTTGATCTGGCACACCATTGACGTCGACTTTGTCACCAATAGCTCACACGCAAAACTTCTGTCTTCGATCTTTGCTGCAATGCCTAGCATCACCCATGAAACTGTTATCTACAGGTTCATGGCTAGAGCGTGCGCGATAGAGGCACTCCAGCGCAAGGAGACGGCAGCATCTCACAGCCCACAGTGCGCATTAATGTCTCTCGCAAAGCACACGAACTTTATGTCCCCATGATGGGACTGGTGCCTCATCTGTCATCTGTAAACACACCCAACCTCGTCAACTCTTTCACCACATCTCGCTTCTCATACGCTTCACTTGCCTTCATTCATTCTTAATATGACCGCAAGCACAGTAAATCCTAGTGTCTTCACCATACAACAAGCAGAACTTGATGCGGACAACACACAATTCGCGAAGCACATCATACGCCTCTGTTTCTAGTCCACTCGTCAATTATTCTTGAGTAGCATCGACGTTGGCGATAGTGCGCGCGAGGATCTTCATCGCATTCTTCATGTCACTCAGCAGGCAGTACTCGTTGTCACCGTGATACACTGAGCTCTTGCCAAAGCCCACGAGCGTCAAGTCGAAGCCACCACGTTGCATGTCGCGAACCAAAGGCAGACTGTAAACGATCACGTTAGTTTTATATATCCATATCTACGGGATGGTCCAATGTCTCACCTTCCGCTGATGGAAAATGGCACGACCTCTCCGAGAACGTCGCCAATCGCAGAATGTAGGGCCCTTAAAGTACAGACAGGACATGTTCACACGTAAGCATACGTTTGTCAAGCCGTGGCAACGTGCGACACATGCGTACTTGTATCCAATCGAGTCCAACGAGCACGCGATGCCTTCATAGTAGCTCTTATCAAACACGAGTTCCAGCTTGCCAGCCACGTGTTCAGTTGGAAGCGTGTACTTGGACACTGGACCGCGCTTGCCTTCCAGCGACGCAATGTTGGCATTGAGGTTATCAGCGAACGCCGTCATCTTGACAATCATCTATATAAAAACAGTTGTCATCATCCTGCTACAGCATACAAGCTCTGACTATCGCAACAAACCTTCTCCATGTCATAAAAAGGAGACAGACGCACGTCTCCGGCAATCTTGGCCCATGGTGGACTACAGACAAACCCGCAAGTACCCACTTGTTAGAGAATACGTATCCCCCCGACCGCACCTGATTATCATCGTCCATTGTACATTTGATTGAGCCCATTGACCGACGATTCGATGCGTGTTGGCTTCATTGTCGACGGGCACGAGTAGTTGTACTCCACCTCCTTATCCACAGGTCCAAATTCCTCGTAAAAGTATTCCTGGATCTTCGCCATCGCATCCATTGCCAGTTCGAGTCCATTGATGCCCAAATTCGGCAAACCGCTATGGAAAAGCTTACCCGTGGCCTTCAGCGTCCACGTGATAGCTCCTGCTGTGCCAATACACGGCTGGCTGTCCGAGCAGTCGACCCAAAACACGGGCCCGTTCTTGATAAAGTCGATTTTTCCAGTTTCCATCAATGTCTCGACCCCCACGCCTTCAATCTCGCCATTCTCTTCCGACGCAATGAGGACACACACCACCTGTGTCTTCGTTGCCACTTTGTGCCTGGCCAGCTCACGGAATAGCACTGAATAAATACACGAAACACAGTAAAAAACAACAACTAGTAAAACTCTACACCCTCATCACTTGTGTCTTTTGTTGACTTGTACATGTCAATAATGCCACGTGACCAAGACAGTCCGTCGTGCCACGTCCATAGAGCTTGTCTCCTTCAACTGTAAGAGTGAACGGGTCCCGTTGCCAGCCTTCCGGATTGGCCGGGACAACGTCCATGTGGGCGCCCACGAGCGCCAGTGTCTTGTCCGTAACACACGACGACGGGGCGTACTTGATAATGACATTGCCTCGACCTTGTACGAACTCGAGCCGATCCACAGTGAGGTCCGACCCCAGAAATGGCTTCAGTTCTTGAACCACAAAGTCCGACACGAGGTTTTCTTGAGGCACGAGCCCTAATCCCGGTGCATTTTGGACCTTTTCCTGTTTCGAGATATTGACAATAAGTGGTCAAAATTGATAAAATGTCGGCATGGTCCTCTCTTTTTTCCAATACTTAATGACGGTAGTGGGGAACGGTATTAGTACAGACGCACTGAAACACTTATGAGTTTGCTCAGGAGCTCCACGTAGTCGCTCTCGTCGAGCGTGAGGTCCAGCAGCTTCGACGACATGCTTCTTGATTCGATCCTTCAAGAGTTTATCAGAATGCGAAATGAGCCCGTAGGAGCAACCGGTGCGACCTGGTTGCAGTATATCGATTCGACATATGATACCGGTAATCTTAAGAAATGCGATGATATGATTCAAGTTAGTTTGGCGGACGTCGTGGTGATTTGCTCAGCGGTTGGAATTGTAGTGTCAAAACCCTTTAAATGTCATATATACCGAAATACTTGCGCAGTTTATATCGGCCTTTCATGGCGGCGGTAAAGGAAGGAGAAGAAGCTCTCGTAAATCAGTACTATACTAACGTGATTTTTACCTGGTGTATACACGGACGACGCTGTGTGCAGCTCTAATTTTAACTACCGAGCTCGTCTGTATAACAAATAGCTTTCCGACTGTACTCCTCTTTCTAAGTCTATCGCATCATTCATGCAGTTTCGTCATCCAGCGATGTCCGCAATATATTCAGCATAACCACCAAAGGTGTCGTCAGGCATCAAACACTCCAACGATGGAGCCTACACGCTATACGGTGATCATGCTGGAATTGTAAACTAGTGCCACTTATTCTACCGTCAACTGGAAAGCAACAACAAAAAATATGAGTCGTCTAAGAGCATTACAAATCGGATGTTTGATTTGCGTGGAGGATGTTAGTCAGGGGTAAGGCTCGGCTTTGCACGACTGTGTAGGCTTTTGTGGTTAACATTGCGGATGTTATGCGTCTTTCATCGTTCTATAACATATCGACGTACATTTCTATAAAAGCTGTTAGGGGTCGGTACAAAACCCGAAGACTCGTCGCCTCGCCCTTGTTTGTACCTTATTTCCAATCCTTCAGACATCAACAGCAGTTTGATGGTATAGTAAGAGGATCATCTAGTCGCAACATTACAATCGTCTGTTACTTGCACATATTACAGTTTGGTGAATCAAAGCAGTACACACTCGACGTTGCTAAAGATGGTATCGCTTTATTTGCATCAAATACTTTCTACGGTCGTCCTCATGGACAAAATTTCACACGACAGCGGCGATTTCCTTGTAGTCTGCCAAAGGCGAACCCGAGGTCTCGCCTCTGTCGTCAGGAACAATATCGTCGACCCAGGGGACTCCAGCTCTGGCACGTGCACTTGTACTATGGCGGTGGGCTGCCACCGGCGTCTCAAAGTCCATGCAGTCACTCACGAGATAGCGGATCTTGCGGTCGTAGTGGTGCACCATGTGGTCCTGCAATGCACGAGGCGTGACCCAAATGCGGCGGAAGTAGCTCGCGTCACGTAGCGTGTACTGCAGCTTTTGCTCGCCTAGAAAGACTGTACAGCCACAGCGACGCGCCATCTTCACGGTCTGGATGTGAACAATCTCACCAGGAACATCCACTTCTTGTGTCAAGTCTTCTTGCGGAAGCGTGATCATCGTTGAGTTACTTAGCTCGCGAGAGGGCCGATTGATGACGTTGAGAGTTGAAGCTCCAAAGTCCGTTGACCTACGCAAGTTACTGATGAACGGGTTGACGTTGACAATCGAACCTGAGCTTGTATCCGTCACTGTTACTCCAGTGCTATTTGGCTGCGCATTTTCAAGTACAGTAGGAAGCCGACCAGGGCCTTCACAATTGTTTGGCTCAGGACCCACAGCTTCAACAGGTTGCTGACGTTCTTCCTCTAACTTTTTCAGTTTCCCGTGCACGCCGTACTTGACCTTAAACAGCGGTTCGTTGGCCACGGCGTCATAGTGAACAGCCATCTCATCACGCAACTGAGCCATATTCGAGATGGATAACCGTGGTACAATGTCGTCGCCGTATACCACGGTCGTTGCGAATGTTTTAGTCCACACTGCTGTATCATGATCGAACAACGGCGGTGTCGCGTACAGAAATGCTCTTGTATTCGGGAAGATCTTCCGCAGTAAGATTGCGAGAATGCAGCTGACACCAGCACCCATCGAGTGTCCACAGACTACAATCTTCCAGTTCTTTTCCTCGTCATCTGTAGATCCGTTGGCTGAGCAGTTTGCAGTCGCAAAGTCCCAGAATACAACCTTCCGGGTGCCTTCCTGGAGATCTTTAAATATCTGACGTGCGGTACGAAGCATGCCCATGTGCGTTCGAGTATCGAATGAGTATGGAATGTCATCCGGCAGTTCACTGGGATCCATATGCACGATCTGCGCCAATCCGTCGGTCACAAAGTCATAGAAAGACAGACTGCCACGCACGCTGATGATGAGCTCCTTGCGCTGCTTGTCCCTTACAATGCAGTACGGCGCCTGGAACACGAAATTGTGACAGTTGAGGTACACAAGATCCGAATCCTTGACGCCGGTGTAGTGAACGAAGCTGGAGCGGTTGCCATGCAGAAAGTTGTCGTGCTCGAAGACTTGGTCGTCCAGGGGTTTCTTGAAGCACCCAAAGATCCGAAACCAATAGCACGGGGAGTACCACACGTATATAGGCCAGCCATAGATGCCAATCGCCAATCTGCAGTAGAATGCCAAGTCACTCAGCCGCTTCTCTTCCTCATCAGGAGCAAAGTGCCGGACAGTCGGGATGTCTTGTGCTGCCAGCTCTTCCTTCTCTTTCGTCTCCCACTCTCGCTCTTTTTCCTGGACTTTCGACACGAGGTCCAAGCTGAACAGCAAGTCCGTGAAGCTCAACCCTTCGTATCGATTCGTCTTGTACCGCACAACGAAGAATTTACCGAGCACCCGTCCTAGCGACTCAAACACGTCATCGTCTCCTTCATGCTCTACCGTCTTATGACACGTGAACGCATGGAAGCAGCACAAGCAGCGATTTTGCCAGCGTGTCTCGGCTTCGGCAACATCATCTCCACTATGCACGCCACACATATAGGACATGCAAGTGCCTGCAGAGATGACAGCGAGCGTGAACACAAAGTCAAAGTGCTGGAAGTGGCCGATCAAGTCGGCTCGGTCTTGAACTTGTTCCCAATTCGTGTCTCCACACACACTCGTATCGGTGCGAAAACCCGCTTCGCCATACGCCGACCAGCCCGCGTTGGCTCCGTAGCCCAAGAAGACCATCAGAATGAGCCAGCCCTGCACATATTAAGCCACTATTAGTATCACAATAAGCTTTTGGGAACCTTTGAGAAAGAAGCTCCACCACGAACTAACGGTCACTCACCTCAGGTCGACGTTCGTGGTATACGCGCGTCGAGAGCGTATACACGACGGCAGTAACCATCATGACGGCCAGCACGAGATGGTGGAAAAATGAAATGTACAGCCAATAAAAAAGGTCACGGAGTCGTTTGCAGTCCTCGTAGCCTTCGTGTGGCTTGTCAATGAGTCCATAAGCGAGGAACAGGGGCATGTGATGGAAAACAATGAGCACGACAAACGGCGTCAGGTAAGCGCGCGGGTTAAGTACGATCCGCTTGAGACTTGGAGGTTCGACACTGCAGCACGTGGCGCGTTTGGGCGTGCCTTCGATCGTCTCCATGGGAGTCAGCGTGTCCTCAGCCGCCATTGTTGATGATGAACGCTGGCGCTTTGGAAAATGAAGAGCTGGTTGTGTGTTTAGTTTTCCATCAGGACGCACGATTCGACACGGAGGTGAAGACGGGTCGGGATCTCTCACTAGGAATACATCTGACGGCTGATTACGGCCGTCAAGGTGGGGTTGCGAAGATGGTATACTGTGGAACGCAATGGACCTTGAAAGAGGAATATATGTATGAAAGTATAACAGCTGAGGGTATTGTAAAGCTGCTGACTACGGCAGAACTGATGTAGCCAATGACGGCTGCTGATAACACCCGAATTTCGCGAATGATTGCGGAATCCTCGGTCGTAAGCATTACATGGACCGTACACCCGCGAAATACGTGGTCCATAAGATAAGACGATCGAGTCAGACTAGAAAAAAGCCGGACGAAAACTCATGTTTGAGCTGAAGATGCCTGAATTGTGGACATTGGACGATCGCTATTACTTCCTGATGTCAGCTAAAAAACAGCAACGACATAGCGACAAAAACCTTTAAAGAGCAAATACCGACCCGCTCGCCTTAAACGGGGGTAGTCCACCATTTAAAGGTCAAGGTTAAAGGAGGGAGACTTCTGTACGCTGCGTGCAGCACGGTAGACGGGCGCAGCTTGCGGAGCAAGAAGCACGACATCCCGAGGTGTGGGACACGTCAATAGAGTATTGAGCACCCTGTACCCAGGCACCGATAAGCTCGTGCTCTTATGCATCCGCTTTTAAGTCCCGACCCGTTCGCTGAGCGGGAAAGCCGGTCTTGCGAAGAGAACATTACGCCAAGAACGTGATGGTGTCCGTTCAATCCAGTACCAGAGGGGCATGATAGGGACGAGTCGAGATGGTCCATTAGTACTGCTGAAGTACTAACTTGCTGCCCCTTGTCCTCTGGGCTCTTTCGTGCTCCCCGGGGTGAGTTACCCGTCACACTCGTACTATGTGCCTTTGTGAAGACCGACGCCTCGAGTCTGCAGAAGGAGCGAGCGAAGAGGAGAACGACGCATTCATGGTAGCTAAAGCAGGGAAATTATCATGCAGACAGTTAAACTTGTCACAAGTACTTGATTGACATCCTGATTCTCCCTCTGTGAATAGTAGATACTGCCCACTTTGCACTCTATTAGTACGTCATTACCGTATCTTCTAGCAGCTACACTGTGCGTCTACTTACAAGATCATCGGTTTGGTATGTACAGGCGCGCCGTTGACACAGGAGACGTTTGCACTGCTAGGTTAACGTCTTTGCTTCGCTGCTACTCTCATTTGACTTACACTTTCGTCTACGCCCCTGTTCAATTGTCTGCAGTCACCCGTTTTGCTTCTGCTGTCGTTTATAATTTGTTACACTCGCATGACAACCATTTAGACGTCCACCTTCTTCGCTATAGACTCGAGATACCCGGGACTCTCGTACGTAAAATTCTTAAACGTGTCCGAGTCCCGTCGCGAGCGTATTCCCGTAGCACCCACGCCGCGGCCACTGTGTGGACTTGTTATTGCACCATCAGTACTAGGTAGAGGAAGACGCGTAAACTCTGCCTCGAAATTCAGCGGAGCCTCGTCGTTGTTTGATGTCGACTGACACGGCCGAAATGGAGGCGTTACTTGCTTCACCGCTACTTTTGCCCAGTCAACACCGTCGAAGAAAATATGGTTCTTAACGTGCTGCGCGCCCTTTGAACCGAGACGTTCAGCCGGGTCTCGGTTCAACAACTGTCGAATCAGCGCTTCAGCCCGCCGAGATATGTACGGCGGAAAATGCAGTCTCGCTGAGCGGAGCCGCTCGAACAGCTTTTTGCGGTCATTTGTGTACCATGGCGGCAGACCCGTGAGCATTTCATACAATACCATGCCCAAGTTCCACCAGTCCACTGCTGTTCCGTGACCGAGGCGGTCAAGTATCTCTGGTGGGAGATACTCGGGAGTTCCACATAACGAGTTCGTGCCAGTAGCTCCTTCATGAATATTTTCTTTCGCAAGTCCGAAATCTGCCAACTTTATGTGTCCATCCTTCGTGAGCAGGATATTTTCGGGTTTCAGGTCGCGATACACAACCCCGAGCCCGTGTAAATGCTCGAGAGCCAACGTAATCTCCGCGGCGTAAAAGCGTGCCATGTGTTCCGGAAGCTTTTTCATGCGAGACAAGTGGTAGAACAGCTCACCTCCAGGGCAATAGTCCAACACAAAGTACAGCCGCCGTGCCGTTTGAAACGCGTAATGGAGTCCGACAATGAAAGGGTGTCGTGTACATCCAAGCACACGGCGCTCTGTACGGGTGTGCTCTACTTGTTTTCGCTTCACAATGTTCTCTTTGGACAAAATCTTCATCGCGTAAAGCGTTTTTGTCGCTTTGTGACGCACAAGCACGACCTTCCCGAATGAGCCGCGACCAATGACTTGAATCATCTTGAAATCCTGAAGCGTGACGTTTTGTCGGTTATTCGCGGGTAACCCTCCGATTTCATTGCCTTCTTCATCGGCTAGGGATGCACCAAAGAATCGTGAGCGCTTCAGTGGCAGTCTGTCTAGAAGAAGTGGTGGCTGGTCGGCCTTGCTGGTCAAGAATTTGCGCACCTCATCGACCAAATGAGGATTCTTGGCTGACTGATCTACCCGGTCATAATTCAATAGACAGTGTAGCCAATTCGACAGCTCGCTCTGCCGCTTCGCGATGAAATCCGGTTCGAATGAGCCCAGCAGCTTTTTGGGAGGCAACAATGGAACGCGCACTCCCATCGGATGTAATCGGTCATTTAGCTCCTTAAACTGCTGGTATCGGCGGTAGATCACCCATGTTGCACCGGACTGTACACAGCGCATCTCAATGGCGTACACGGTATACAGTCGATTTGACGCGTCGCACGCAAACCCGTGGCTGCCGATCGTAACAAGTTCCGCCCGCGCACCATGAGGGATCAAATACAGCGCTTGAGCTCTTGAATCTTCTTCTTCCATCGCAATCATTTCATGGTCTGCACAATACCCGGACACTCTCTGATGTATCTCTGTACAGGCTGCAAAATGGCACTTTACAGGTGGACCTGCCGGCAGCTCATCGCATGGCACATAGATCGCCAACATGTTTGAACTACGGGCGCGCATGGAGCCACTCGTGTTCACCGCGACATCATGGTCCAATAAATCGTCTTCAATCTCAATATCTGCCGTCTCGTCGGCCGTATACAACGACAACAAGTACGAAGACGTTGACTTGTTTGCTGTTCGTTCCGAGCCTTTTCCCTGTCCCTCCCTACAACAACAACAGCACCACATAAGCCTCATTAGTACAATTCTTTTCGTCCATCAAAAAAGCATGTGGCCATACTTGCGAGCATGTTGAGCTGCTACCGAGTCCAGTGTGACAAGCGTAAACTGCTGGTCAATCTCCTCCACTCGATAACTCTCGCCCGTATCCAAATCTTTCACCACATACGACGGATTCTCCCACTCTGTCAGCTCCAAATCTTCATCTCGAGTACTACCCGACATCTCTATCTCGCTGTCCATCAGATCGTCTTCTAAATCCAATTCCTCTTCCCGTCGCAGCTGCTCCACGTACGGATTCATTCCCTCGACAAAGCGCTGGCCCAGTTGCTCCTGCAGCTCCACCAACGAAAACTGCGACATGTCTATTGCATCACCTTCTTCGCTGTTCTCACAACTTCCTGAACTGCTTACTATACTATCTGCATATACTCCACGGCAAGTACCAGTGACCTGATCCTCGGCATCGACGATAGTGTCCGGGTAGTCGCTCGCTATTTCAGCCTTTGACGCGTCTTTCAAGGTCGATTGTGACAATTTGACGTCACGTACACAAGACGTGCTACTTCGGTGGTCGATAGATGCTCTTGTCAACATCAATAAAGGAGTTCGAAGAGGTCGGTTACACACACGACTTTCGGATCGATAGGTACGCTGTAGTCTCGCGAATGAGATAAATGCGTAGGTTGGTAGGTTGACCAAAAACGGGGCAGTGGGTACAGACGCGTAGGCTACTACTGTAACGGATGTCGGACGTGGTGTATGTACACCATACCCAACCTGGCCGGCCGGCCCATCTACCACCAGTCATAAATATCCTGAGCTAAAACTGTAATACTGATCCGACGACGACATCGACGATGACCACAGCGGCAAAGAAGCTCGACGTGTTCTCGACCACGAGTGACTATTCCAAGACGTACGTAGTCCACGATGAAGACCATACACTTGGCAACGCGTTGCGCTACGTTTTAATGCGAATGTATGTGATCAATCGGTACCCGAGAGCGTGTTAAAGTCTGAATGGATGGGCTACATGTCTTCTCTCACTTACTGACTACTGGGTATTTCTTTGTTATTGCACGTTCTCTTAGTCCCGACGTGGAATTTTGCGGCTACACGATCCCGCACCCTTCAGAGCCCAAGATGCACGTCCGCCTGCAGTCCCGCCAAGGTAATCTACGCACCATTGAGAGGCCGCGGTCATTATTTACATGGACAATGGCTGGCTCTCGTGTGCTTTGTAATACTAACTGTACCTATTGCGGGTTATGCGGTAGGTGCACCTGCTGACGAAGCGTTGCGCTCGGGTCTAACTGATCTTCGCAACGTGTCGAAGCACATCGAAGATGCTTATCGCAAGGAACTACAGGCGTTCAAGCGCAAGAGCCGCAAGAAGTAGACTCCATTGTAAGAAAAACAATTACCCATTTGTGCTCATAATGAGCGAATGTCGCACGATTTTTCATTTCAGTCGTGATCTTTCGCGTTACTTCAGGCAAAAGGTTCCTTTTAAAGTGCACTCATTTCATTGGTCGAAATTCGTCAACAACGCTGAGGCCAGGTCCACAAGCAATCATGCGTCTTCACCTCCTGCGCAAGCTGACCCCTAAGCCCTTTCTCAAGCGCGACCTGTCAGCTCGAGCCGCGCCTTCACTCCTCACGGAAATGGATCGCGTTGCGGCTCTAGAGCAAATCACGAGTGCGTGGAAAGTCGCCCCTAACCGCGACGCTATTCACCGCATCTTTGAGTTCCGCGACTTCAACGAGGCCTGGGGATTTATGAATCGTGCAGCGTTACTGGCTGAGCAGATGGGGCATCACCCCGAGTGGTCCAACGTCTACAATCGCGTAGACGTGACGCTGACTACGCACGACTGTGGGGGCCTCTCAATGAACGTGAGCAATTCGACTTACAAGTTTTTTTTGAGTCAGCAGTTCGGTTTCTTACTACTGGATGTTGGTCTTTCATTGACTTTCTTCTTTTTTCAGGATATTGAAATGGCAGCTGCCATGAACAGCTACGCTGAGTCCGTGTAGAGTTGCTTTACGAGCAGCTCATGATGACCGTGCTACTGAATAAAATTAGGATATAATCCTGTCATCAAATGTCCCCTGCGCGGTGCATTTTTTTGTCTTGTAAGATCTTAAAGAGTGCTAAGGTCTTCAAGAGTGCTAATTGTTATGCGCTTGTCATCACGATGGTGAAATTTGTACGGCGACCTTATTTCACGAGAACTAGTTGTCGCAGTTTATCACACGCAGTTGCCGACTCGATGGAGTATCGTAACAACGATAAAGCACTTTGCGGACTTACTCTTTACGTGCTGTCTGATTGACTGTAGTTTACGCCACTGAAATCCTAACAAGATATTGCAGAGTGCGGCTTTTTATGGTGCAGCGATGCATTCATGTATCTCCCGTCGTTGATTTCAAAGCTAGACTTTCCGTTCTAAGCCAATCGAGGGTAGCAATACTGAGCCACCACCAAACGCTACATCACCGACCACCTTTTATTTGGGGTTTTGTTAAATACACCCCAGTTTTTACTAAATACACCCCATACACCACACCGATACCACACTACAATATGGTTTGTGCGCCAAATATCGCGCCACCATATCTCTTTACGACCACTGTCGCACAACAATCAGCATCTGTCGTACAAATGGTAAGTGATTGTGCCAATCAATCTTCCTTTGACAGGCATCAGCCTGGTCCAAACGCAGATCCAGGGTAGGCTCGATCCAAATACGTGTAGCTGTATAATACATCTTCTTATTCTAAGAAGTATTTTTCGCTGTGACGGATGTATCTGATTACGGTCGGTAAAACGTGATCCTTTGTTTCATTCATTTTTGTATCTTTCTCAACTGAAACCTAGCTGTTGCCTTTCTTAAAGATACAATTAGCAGTGCAGATGTATCCGACATGTAGTGACGAGTGCTTCGTGGTCGTCGGTCAAGTTGTTTACGAAGGCTAGGGGTTTAGTCGTCCATTGTGTGCTAAAATAAGTTTTGTAAGGTGGTGCCTCCGTTACATGGTATTTTACATACGGTAAATATCGACTATGAATATAATGCTAAGACAGACATCATATTTTCACAATATTAGCTTAACAGGTAATATTGTGATGCAGAAGTAATACACTGTTCATTGGTTGATATAAAGCAATGATATCAACCAATAAAGCCGAGACACAATAGAAGAACGCAATGAGTGGTGAGCAGGCAATTACAATACATGTTTGTATTTAGGAATAGATAGAAGAAGACTGATTAGGATTTATTAAGGGAGTTGTTAAATTCACTCCCTTTTTGGTTAGATTCACTCCCTCTTTCTTTCATTAGTAAGCACATGTAGCAATACGTTGTCATTAATTAAGATTAATTGCTAATTATACTTATTTACTCCTTTATACCCTCGCAAGCCGAATTATTGTTATGAATATATAGCATCGCTCGGTGGCCAAGCGCCCCCACCAATTGTTATTACCTTAAAACAGGGCGATGCCATGGGGGGATAAGATGGCGGCAACGCCCTTGCGTGCACTATTAGCCCATAATTATAAGTATAGGCTAGTATTGTACGCGAGAGCGTTGCCGTGGATAGGAACTCGTCTACGTCTACTGATAATATACTATTTATACTACCTTCTCATAGAAAGTACTTCAAGGCTACAGTGCTGCACCATTAAGAGCAAACAGTTCTATCGATATTCAAAAGGGAAAATAAAAAATGCCCCAGATAATGAGAAAATCTAAAAATGCTCCACGTCCTCGAATACTCCAGTTAATGTGGTACACATATACCGAAATTGTGCTTCAATGTAGGGCTTAACCTAATATAAATACCATTCACACGCTACATACTGATACGTCTAAGCCCTTGATTGCGGTCACGCGGATATTCACCGTGATAGATTGGACGTATGCTATGCTCGCGTATCAACGCTACATTATGTCAAAGCATATTTGTGCAAAACGAAGCAAACTAGGTGACGTAGAGAAACGTAGGTTGAATCTAGCGGGTGTGTAGGTCCTTAACATTTAGAAGCGCCACCAATTACTACCAATTTACGTTATAAGCATACGAAAAGTAGTTTTGTAGCAGATCGAACAACGCAGCAGGTGGTGTGGCACCAGATATTACCGTTAGAGAGGCGCATGCCAAGTGCTAGGGGGATACAGTCCGACAAAATCTTGTTGAATTCCGTATCGTACAAATTAATACAGATTGTATTCATTTCTTAAACTATGATATGTATGTTGGAGTGTGTTAACACTTCGACCAAATCGAATATCTTGTGTGTGTTTTCATTACCTCTTGAGCTCTACACGTCCAGCGTGTTGTCCTTGGTGTTTAAAAAACCATAACAGCACCGACTAATCTCTGTAACAGCACTGAAATGTCTCCATCAGCACTGGTAAAGCCTTTACGAATTAATAGATAAGAGACAACAGGTAGAATAGATTCGTAATATTCTATTTAAATGATTAACAAAGGTTAAGTAGCTATAGCGTACGAGCAGGAAACGTGTTCCTATCACTCAACTAGACAACGACAACAGCAGCACTGTAGTACCAACAACACCACAAAACAGGAGTAACACCACGAACACAAACAGCAGTACCAATAACAACGACATCAGCAGCACCATACCAACCTTGACAGCAGCGGTATCAAAAGCAGCAGGAACACATAATTACTTACATTAGTAACAACAACGGATACAGCCACAGCGGTAGCAGCAACAACGACACCAGCATCAACGACACTAAAACAAACAGCAGCAACTAGGAAAAAGAAAGTATAATATCACATATAAAATTAGAAAACAATACTAACGATAACAAAACAATACCGTCAATTCAAACAACACCAGTACCGATTGTCTGCATTTACGGCCGCGGCCGACGATACGCAGACGTGTTTACGTCTTACCTGTACCGTCTGCGCCCGCAACTAGAGACTGCGAGCGCAGCACGTCCGCGGCAGAACCCCCGCGCGGCACCGCCTGCAAGGAGGGGGGGGGTTCAGCATGGCCATTCAAAGGAAAGTGAGAAATGGTATAAGGTATGACTTTATATTTGTAGCACGTTAGCTAGAGTATTCGAGGACGTGAGGCATTTTTTATTTTCTGATTATCTGGGGCATTATTTTTATTTTCTAACTATCTGGGGCATTTTTTTATTTTCCCTATTCAAAATCGACAAGACGGTCACGCGCAGCTGTGAATGGCATTCAACAGACAAGAATCAATACATATCCTTAAAAAAGATGGAATGGAGAAAGGGGAAAACAGAAGACGAAAAAGACAGAGATAGTGGCAATGAAGACGATAAAGGGCAATTATGCACATACACAGATTAGCAAAAACAGCGATATAGATGTCACACGACGAATAAAATGAGGCCTTATAGAATCATGAAAAAGTGTTGTATCGCGTGGCGATTATTATAATTCGCTATTATCATATACACCACGCGATACTACCCTTTTCTATTCTTCTTCTCGACACATTCAAGCGTCTAAAACGACAAAAATGCGCGGGTACGTAAAAATGACTTCCGCTCGTAATTTAGTCATAAAATTATATTTTAATTGTTATGCCATCGTCAAACCGGCTATGGCATCTACCCCACTCTCAACACGTCGTGAGTTGTTTAGTTTACTTCCTTTTCTGTTAGTTTCATTCAATCCCTTTTTGGTTAGATTCACTCCCTTTTAAATTCACTTCCTTTTTGGTTAGTTTCATTCACTCCCTTTTTGGTTAGATTCACTCCCTTTTCTTTCGTTAAGCAAACATTCAAAGCAGCCAGTTCTGATTGGTCAATATGCGTATATTTTACTTGTTTAGCATACCATATAATACGGTATCATCCTGCTCAAACGAGAAGTCGTGTTAGTGCATACACCTCAAGATCGTACCTGGTACGACAGTCGTCCGCGACTTTCTCATCTCTGACTCTTATACTACGACACGTTCGGTCATTAAAATTCAATCACTCTGCACTCGCGATATTCGTGACACAAAATTACCCACCGTTTCAAACGATGGGTAATCTTGTGTCACGAATATCGCGAGTGCAGAGTGATTGAATTTTAATGACCGAACGTGTCTGCACGCGGCCTTTTGTTTCATTTTCAGCCTAATTCATACTGCTTCGGGGAGAATTAAGGTGAATTTTTGAGATTTTTGATCAAAACATTTTTACATATATTAATTAACGAACTCTTTTCAAAGTTTTCTAAAAATAAAATTTTGAGCGGATGCAATTAAAAATGTCGTTGTTGTCGCCTCCTCGGACAACGTGGGTTGGAAATTGAAGGCGTTTTCAGTGGATAATGCTTTATTCGTGACAAAGAAACATTCTGGATGATCTCATAGGCACATAGGCGCTACGCACGCGTGATCTGCGCTATTTATGCTCATGTCTTAATGCAGTTTCCACTAGAGTATATAAAAAAGAAGCACCAAACCAAATGCAAACAATTGCTAAACACACACCGGTAGCAAAACCCGCACCACTCCAGAAAGGTATTAATGTGTACCACGCTTAATCGTACCATATCTTTATCCCTCCATACCTCAATATTAGTAGTAGCCACTCAAGACACCCCCTCTCAAGAGCACTCACATTCGGCGGAGATCGTCCCTTGCTTGACCCCGATCTGTGAAGATTGTCCCGAGCAGGCCTCTCGCGTGGTCGCTTTATATTCAAAGGCCTTTTGGGAGAAAGCAAAGTTCAGAAGATGACTAACAGTAATTAATCTATTGTCTAAGTTAGAATTTATCATTGATAACCGTATAATGTGGCGGTGGGCGGTGCGGCATTCGTATATGATCAAATTCAAGTTATACGCTATTATAATTAAACGTATCGAAGACAAAGGTACCACAACTATGTGAAATTACTGATGTGCTAAGCTTTCGTGACTGTACTTACCTATATGATTGACGTGTGTGTAAATAAGGAATGTTTCGTGTATCGTGTGTTTGCTCATGTCGACTACTTTTCTTTTGGTCCATAGGTAAAACGCCTCACCTGACTGCGTGCTTCACCACACTACGATGATTAGACAGTCGTGCGAGCACGTTTGGCGGGCCGTGGAAACGTAAAATAGTAACTACTAATATGCTAAACTATCGTTACCCTCTCATTTTATACGATTGACGTGTGTGGAACAAGAAAGCTGTTTGTATCGTGTATTTGCTTATGCCAACTTCTTTTCCTTCATATTATAGGTAAAGTAGTCACGGATAAGCACGTGCTTTGCCATACTGGAACGCTTTGATGCTCATTCGAGCGCGTTAGACGGGTCGTGGAAGAGCTAAATCGCCCCCCGCATCAGGGAACGCGTCGTTTCTACAGCGACCGTACGCTCAAGAGCAATAAGCATCTCGCATAGTCCGTAAGTACCGATTTACGGGAATAAATGCAGTACTGTTGTACAGTAGCATAGCATGGAAATTTCGATGGCGCCGCCGACCATATTAGCATTATACAACCAACGGCCATGATCGATCACCGACTTTGTCATCCAGGCTTAGGAAACAACATTATCCAGATGATTTAATTTGTTTATTATACACACACTTCTCTTTCTCCAATAAGATTCACGCGATTTATACAATATTACGAAGTGATATAAGCTGCATCTAGTTTAGTAATAACATGGATATAAATAATTGCTTGTGGGTATCGTTCGGAGGGGTGTCGGGCACTGCGGTCGCCAGCATGACAAATGGCAGAGCCATCAATGAATCAGACACATCACCCAGGTAAACTATCTTTGCAGCGACCTTTTCATTTTCATGTAAAAAGAGTTTTCATGGCGGCGACAAGTTGTCTTATTGTGCTCCAGTTGTGTGCTGGAGCCGCGTTTGTACGTAGCCCGTTTTTCGTGTCTCATGAAATTGCGATCCTTCTTATTACTAGAGTCCAGCTTGCTTATAATACGCTGGTGAGTCGATAGATATTAAAGGATTTCTTGAACTGACAATCCTTCGATTGCTTTCCCCATATAGCGCTAATAAAAGTCTTTACAAGGTATGATGAATGGAAATTTGATGTTTTATCAATTGTAGATCCCACAGCATGTTGTACAGCAACTAAGTGGCGGCAAGGCAATCCCATATGTGCAAATTTTAGCACAAGAAATTTAAAAGCTTCGAGTTTGACGCGCCTATATTTGTATTATTCCTGTGTTCTGGCGAACCAAACATTAGGCGACGATCGAGCGACTTCAAATCGCCTGCGGCAGTCTGCTAGGATTACCAAATCTTTCGCGTATGTAGAGAAATAGTAAGCTTATGCACTGCCCCTTCTTGATCTGAACTTGCTGCATACTGAACTTGTCCATAGCAGCCTTGGTCAAAAGTCTGATTGCCTCGAGACGGGCTATATCGTAAATTTATTTGACCAATAGAGAGTGGTAGTCAATCTCCCCAAAATTAGTCGCGCGCCACACAAATGGTGGACATGGTTTAGTGGCGGTGCGAAGGTAATTTAACGGTGCGAGATCGTGCTCTCGCTTGTGTCTGATGTTGTGTTTTACATTGGCTTTTACTTGTATTACGAGCATTAGGCTGCAAATTGGCACACACTGCCCGATAAAAGGATCGATCTCTTACATATAGTCGGTGACATCACTTCAAAACTTGGTCCGGCGTGCCGGAAGCGCAGCGTTGAAGTCGATGTGAGTCTCGGCAGGCTGGATTTTCCACACAGCATTTTTGAATTATATCCCCAGATATCTAAACGCTCGCTTGTTGTTGCGCATAATTTAAATTGTTCAAAATCAGAGCTGGACACTTCTTCCCGTTTGTACCAAATTAGCGTTACAGCACCTTGAATTTGTCCACAGTCACACGTGACTGCGACATTAGTGACGCCGATTTTGGCTTCAATGCAGTGGAGAAAAAAACACTTCATTATCCTTGTTTCCTACATGCTTGAGTTCCGTGGTGAGCATGACATTTTGATCGTTTTCGTCTTCTGCAACAAGGGAAATATTACGTCCTTGTTATTACTATGGTGCGAATGAGTGCCATTAAAGCGTACCATCGACACGTTTAAACAGTGGCTACTGATGGTGCACCAAAAGCCACAAAGATCGAAGGAATCGGTTGTCTTGGTATACTATATGTGCAACAGTGGTGGCTTAATTAACGCGCATCAACTATATCAAGTGCGAAGCAAAGAGCGAAAAAGATACTTGCAAGTATCCTTCCATCGCTTCGACCACATCTTCCTTAGGTCTGTAAATCTTGTCACAATATCGCTGCAGATTAGTTCTATCACAAACATGGATGAGTGTCACGATCGCCTTACGCTGTATAGCCTTGTCACCCGTAATGCTGCCTTCAATGTTGGCAGCAGTCGAATTCGCGTAGTTGATGGCTTGGCGAATGGTCATAAAAATATTAGCGTGGCCAATCATAAGTGTCGAGACTTAGTGCTCTGAAGTGAACCCAATCGCTCGCTTTGTCGAGCAACCCTTCCACGGGCATCCATCCTGTTAACGCGCATAAGTTTTGCTGATTCCTCCACTCTTCTTCACCTTGCACTGCCTTATATTGTTAAGTTAAAAGTCTTTTAAAATCATCGTTGTGGCAGCCCTGGTCTGGAACACTCTGTCTCAGAACCAACTCAGTGGCACCATGAACCGCGCCGAAGTCGATTTTTGCCCTTCCCTGGGCCTCTCAGTGCAATAATAATATTTATATTATGTCATTTTTATTCTTGGCACCTGGAGACTCATATTAAGTAGTCACAAAACCACAAATATCGCGGTTGAAATTTATTTTCATGCTGAAGTAGTGCTGGTTTCGCGACTGGTGCTAGTTTTGAAATTGAAATGTTTTCATTTGGTTGGTGTAAGTATTTTGATTTACTCTTTCCCTGTTCCATTATTAAATCAAAATGAAGAAAAGTTTTACATTTATCAGCCCACACAGCACTGTTCATCGTAAGCATCCTAAAACCGCCTTAACAAATCTGCCTATAAAGTCCAACAAAAGATCTACAGAAACATACGCTACACTCACTAAGAAAGTTGGCAGCTCAGATGCGATACAGATTAATGTAACATACTACTCCGTCCCATTTTCTTATGGATTATCACGCGTTTGGCTTCGCATGTTTGACACAGACTGAATTTTAGACAAAAATACGACCAGCGGAAATAAATATTTCTGCATCGTTTGATACAATTTTAAAGCCCATATTATACATAACTGCAGTTTTCGAGTAAATACCAAAGTTTTTGTCCGATCATTTCCAAGTGATTATAGGGTTCACAAGCATTGAATTAAAAAGTATTGAATTCACTCGAACGAAAAGTCTATAAAGTCAAGAAAGCAGCGCGACAGTCTAATCAACAGTTTTGACACTGAAAACCACAAACTCTATGTAAACTGAAGAATTTCTTCAAATTACCGCGGAATGTGTCAAGAAATGGTTAAATGTAAATAATATTATTCAATAGAAAAGCACTCTTTTTACTATCTTTTTATTCTTACTCACGGGCTAGTATTATTCATTCTTTCCAAGGAAAAAAACCCTTCGCAGATAAGCTCAGAATCGATCGGCAATAGCGAGGATGGCTCTATACATTAAAATGATCTTCTTAACACGTGGCAACTGAGAAGTGTGCTTAAATTGACCATTTGGAAGACTGTTCATATAATTTGTGACAGGTGGCGCTGACTGATGGTTGTGTCAGTTTTACAAGAATGATGAGTGCGGCTGTTACTGATGTCACATCAGTAAAGTTTAGCCAGCACAATCACATAATATAAAATGAGTTGAATGGATGTTGAAAAGGTCGAAAGGTCGGTAGTTTACCAAGATATTAATTAATATCAGATTTTCCTCTTGTAGCTGACCTGTCTCTTTATCTGACGATTGGGTATGAGCCCAAACGGTTTAGATAGGGGAATCGATGACGGCTTGAAGCCCCCATCATGTCGTCTACGAGAACGTCACATCTCCAGCGCGCTTGGAGTCGCCGCAGGTGCTTATGGAACGGGCAAAGACTACAATGTGAATGCAAAGATACTCGCTGCACTGGAGGGTCTCCAAGAACGTCTGGGGATACTGGAGGTCTCTCAGATTAAGCGAGATGAAGAAGAGCGCATGCAAGGCGCCATTGGAACTGGCGTCTTTGGTATAGCACTCGGACGAAGTTTTGATGCGTCGCGCCCGAGAATGAATGCACTTATCACACGTTGCCGAGGCGTGGATAGGTCTACGAAAGTCCGGTGCAGCTGTTCTTTGGACAACCTTAGTACAACGTGAAATTAAATTCGCGCGTTGTGCAGTGTAATAGGGCGTATAATGACCATTACCACATCAAATTCCCCTGCCACAGCCTCAGCAGATGCCGATGCATCAACAGCAGCAGCAAGATCCCCATCCCCCCAATATTGGTCAGTATCCGACTTGTGAACCGGAAACCTTAGCAAAAGCTTGGTATACGTGTTTTTGATGGAAAGATCTGTACCAAGAAATAAGGTCTGTATTTTGGACTACGGGGGACGTTTCTTCGACAAGTAAACCTGGGGCAGCTCGCATGTGTCTTTGAGGGGTGCGAAGAGAATTAAGATAGTTTTCTGGGATACTATCTTAGTGGAACAGCCGAACGGACTTTAAGTAAGCAACTTGAGACGTGGTGGCTCGAGAATCGTACGCTTAAGCACATCATGAAGAAACTATGCCATACGTTCAAGACAACGATAACCACAGCGCAGTCAATGAAGTTTCTGGCAAGTAAGAAGGACCCGAAGAGGTCATTTCCAGATCCATACCTTTATTTGGTAGCTGTTAGAGACGCGTGTGGAGGTGCCGAGTCGCTTGTGCTGGAAAATGTAGTGTATAATGCTTCAAGTGAGTTGCGCACGGTTATTATGGCGAAGGATGATCGCACGCGTAGTGACCAATTGTGCCAGGCACAAGTGGTCACTACGCGTGCATTCGCAAGTGTTGCTCATGTTAGAAGGCTTATAGTAATAAATTACAAAACACAAGAACCAGACGCGTTAAAACAAATTACCATTGATGCGCGGGATTTGGATACAAGTCAACGAGACATGTGGATTCTCGAAAGTGGGTCCAGCCGTCACTTGGTAAGTAACAAAATATCCTTAAAGAATTAAGAGGCTTTAAGAGCGAATGCGTGCTACCTGATGTTAATATGCCTAAATTGATCAATATGGGTAGTGTGCTTTTAAATTTAAATCTGAAAAAGCTGCACAAGAGGAGACTTACTAAAGTTTGTTAGGCCCCATCCCTCGCCCGTAACATTATGTCGTATGGCATGCTTGAGAAGAAAGTTTACGTGCTGACGTACAAAATATAGCAACGCGCAACAGAACGAGTGGTATTTAACGTGAAAATGGAGGGCAATGTACATGCGGTTCATGCGTTTTCAGCTCACGCTAACCCCTTCATCATGATGCTGGCATGCATTAAAAATACCAGTGTTCTGCAGCCGTAAGTAGAAGCTCATGTGGGATCACTGGAGCATTTTATTTTTGATTCGGCCATTTGACTTATTTAATATCGATAGGTGTCTTTGCTCTTAAAGGTGCAGTATTGTGGCCTTAAAGTTCTCTTTACGGAGCATTTAGTCGTGATAGTATACTATCACTAGACGTAGACGAGTTCTTATCCATATACTTATAATTATAGACTAATAGTGTACGCAAGCGCGTTGGCACCATCCAGTTTCGATGGCATCGCTCTGTCTTAAGGTGATGACAATTGGTGGGGCCGCTAGGCCACGGGCGATGCCATATAGTCATAACAATTGTTTGGGTTGCGAGGGTATAAAGGAGAAAACAAGTATACATACTTAGCAACTAAATATTAACTTATGACAACTTATTGCTGCATATGTATACTTAACGAAAGAAAAAGGGAGTGAATCTAACCAAAAAGGGAGTGAAATTTCCAACTCCCTATATTAATTCCCTATTATCTTGACATGTAAGATTGTGATGCAGAAGTCATATACTGTTCATTGGTTGATATAGGACAATGATATCAACCAATAAAACCGAGCCACGACACAAGAATGCCAATGAGTGGTGAGCAGATACTGACAGTACATGTTTGTATTTAGACATAGTCAAAGAAGGCTCCAGAGGATTTGTTAACAGGGAGATTAACTATACCTAGTACAGTTCAACTTTTACCCTTACTAGGTACCCGTGATTTTTATAGAAAAATTATCCTCTGCACGTACGTGAAGTAGTCGGCAGCACACTACCATGTACTGATGACAGTGCAGGGTCTTTTCATTTATCTGAATAAGAAGTATGCCTCATTAAAATACACATACTTCTGTATTTGCGTCTAATAAATTTCAATCGTATGAGCTCTTTCCTGGACTTTGTCGGGAAATGAAAGCCCACGTTTCTGTCCGATGCCCAATCCTGACCAAAAGCAGGCTCCAGTTATGTGGATCTGCTCAATATATTGATCTACGAGGTCAATAGGGGTTATAAAGATTATAGGGTGTTCGCTGAAGCGTTTCAGGAAACGGGTGAGCTCGTTACCTGATATTAAAAACTAGGGAATATTCCAAAAGGTGGTACGGTTTGAAAGTTTGACCAGAAAATGACACGGTTGTTCTAAACACTTGTGCAAGAATCGGTACAGTTTAAAAAATATACACGTGGTTTACGAAGTTTAGATTGGAGTTCGTCTTAATTTTATGCTGTTTAATAGTATAAGTTTACTGGGAACCTACCATCATGTGCGAAAAAGTATAACTGTCTTCTTTGTGCCAAAATACAGTTATGATACATATACAAGTCCAGCCATTGGCGTTATTTGAATTCTAATGGACGAGGCTGGCAGACAAGATTTTGTTTTTGAAGGCTTTAACAACGTACATAACTCGATGATAACTCTTTCTTGATGCCGGCACTTATTTAAATTTCTGACCAATAGAGCGACTTCGCCATCGAGTAAGAGCTTGCGTGACGCGACGCCCGGAAAGCAGCAAACCATCGATCTATATGCACTCTTCCTCGCGAGCTGCTATCTGTGTGATGTGTATCTCTTTGAAGGCTGCCACGAGCAGTTTATCATATTAGGACGATCATGGAGGTCGCGTTGGCGCCAAAACAGACTATATCAATCATTCGCTTGATATGCACCCACCTCAGTACTGCACACCAAAACCAGGTACCAGGTACGCCACCTTATGATCCCACTGGTGGGAGTCTAATGCTCCAGTGTCTACAGAAAATTGAATCTTCGCAAATGCTTGTTTTCTTCTATCAGCTTCTATTCGAGTTAGAGGACGATCAAAAGCTCTTGTTATTGTGCAGAAGAAGTTTGGGCGAGGCAGCGACTCCAAGTGGTCTAAAAACATTTAGCTGCTTCCCGAGACGTACTGCAATGCGTACTACATTGACAAGAAGGGCTTCAAGCAATCAAAGACAGCGACTTGATTGTTGTTGCTCATCATATCGAATGGCAAGTTGAGCACGACTTTGGAAAATAAGAAGAGGTGTATTTTTCGATCTTTTTTAAAACCATCACTGGCAATGTTTGGCAAGTCGAGGGTGCGCTGGTCGGAGATCTTAGTTGAGGGCCGAGGTGGTAGTGACGTTGTGGTAGGGTTGTGTTGTGTGATTAAAAAAGGTATGGTGAGGAGTAAACAATAGAAGTTGGGGGAAATATGGTACAAATTACGATTCCATAAAACTAATATCTAACAGACACCCCCGTTTTATTACCCCCTGACACTTAGTGACATTACAACTCATTCAATTATTGATGGACTTTCTCATATCGCTTTTCTGGAAATGGGAAGTTCTGAATTGGTCCGAGCCATCATTCCTTCAACATCATGGCACGTATGAGAGAATTTTACGTAATTCACGGCATAAGCATATTTAAACGCGGATGCACGACTCTGTGCAGCCGCAACCAGTAAGTTAAATAGAACAGGACGCAGCAGATAAAACTTGTCATTATCTGAAATAACATACTTTGCAGCACCTGCTGCAGAATCACTTGGTGTTGCTTGATATGAAATTATAGGGTATTGATTCTAGCTCATACACACTGGTGAGACGGATGGTGCAGCTTTTTCGGGAGTGAACACTTAGTATCCCGGCTCCTGTTGGTAGGCTCGATCAAGAGAAAAAAATCCATTCGCTGTAATAGCATTAGAGTACGAATCATCATTCATCTCCTCGTTGTGTGTAAAATTTGGAGCATCGTGATGGAGATGGAGTATCTTTCCCATGCTAGAGCATGATACAAGTGCTCATCACGTGGTTCCGGTTTGTGACATGAGGGCGGCGGTGAAACAATGACGCCTCTTCGCAATAAAGTAATAAGAGGGATAAAATCGAGCATTTTGTCGGTCCTACCGCTAAAACCGTACATGTAGCGTGAAATCATAACACTTTGCGCAAGGCTTGTGAGAAGTAAGCATGTTTGCCTCGTGAGCTAGTAGTTCTGGATCGCCTGTCCGATACTATCATAGATCGATATCAAATAAGAATAATTTATTTAATAGGTATTCACGCCTCGACATTAGTGCGGTTATATTTTGGGCTAGCATAAATTTATCATCGATACGCTCTTTTAACATCTAGAGTATTGCGGTCTACCCAAACGCAATTTTCCCACGCTGATCCAGGTAAGAAGGGATTTTTATACACAAAGCGGAAGACATTGGCCGCGACATCAGGATTGTTACACTGGTTGTGGTACGTAAGAGATTAGTAATAGAACTATGTCCAGTGAACAATAAAAAATGAATTGATTGATGAGAAAGGCTTGGTTACTATGTCATTACTGGGGTGATTTCTGCCAAGGTTGTGTCATCAATTCACCTGGTTCACCCAAGGATGATTTCCTCGCTTATGATACCTGTGAGTGCATCTCTGCCAATATGTATGAAGCGTTGGTAATTTACAATTTCTGTCCGAGCGCGACGGATGCTCGACCTGTGAGTGCATCTCTGCCAATGTGTATGAAGCGTTGGTAATTTACAATCTCTGTCCGAGCGCGACGGATGCTCGACCTGTGATTGGACTCATGCTGCACCGAAATGTGCCTTGTCGAACTGCTCGACGACATTATAGAACATTGACCTCCTTTTGTGAGCAGTTTCGAAAATGTTCGCCGGGGGGCGTGTATCAGCGTCACGGAACGAGATAACTCGTTCGATGTCTCTTCACATCGCGTTTTCCTTATAGGCATGCTATCAGTAATCAGCCATCACAGCGCGGTTTGCATCATTATATGAGTCAGAGGGAACAAATCAAGTCGGATGAATTCTGTGAAATGGTCTGCTGTTACGGGCTATCTTGATCGTGACCCTGTAAGTCATCCGAGTATCACGAACAAGAGAGCTATATTTTTCTTTTACGTTAATTGACATTACACAACGAAATCGCAACGTTTTAATTCGGAAGAACAGAAAGAGAAGCCAAAACGATCTCTGCATGAAGGGCTTGCGGTCTCTCTTCCGGATGACTTTACGTTTCGCAACTGGACATCCTGTCTACTGGCAGAAATTAAGAGGCCACGATCGTGAATACGTATCATTTTGAGATGGTTTGTGCAGAAATTTGTTTTCAGTGAATAGCTTACTGATAGTACGGCTTTATGTAGCAAAAGTAATAAGAGAGGTTTGAGGGCATTCTGCGTGAAAATAATCGTGTTGAGCTGCATAGATAGTACAAAACACGGAATGGGCTGATGTTGTGGAGTGTTAGTCTAACCATGCTACCTTTTAAATCTATTTCTAAGTAATTTTATCGTAGATCGTAATAATAATTCAGTTTTTATACATGATAGAAGGCTGCACTTCCAATCTTGTCAGCTTTTCGTTTTGCGGTTCACCGCTTTCGATGTAGAATCTTGGATGAGAATCAAATGTTCACGAGCCAGTATGGATACGTCTGCGTCTGCTGAATATATTTCTTTAGCTGAAGTGAGCTGTAGCTATAAATATTATGTATATATAGAGAGCGTCATCGTACTTCCTGGGCATAATCTGGATATATTCAGCATCCTTATTAGTAATTGTTTCATCTCTTGCACTTTTCTCTTCTTTTTGATTCGATTTGATCGACATCGGCATTATACACAGAGAATTTGCGGTCAGCGCGTGATTAGTGTCAGCCAGAACAATTTTCTCGGACGAGTCCCCCCCTTTAACTACCATACACTATACGTTTTAAGCCATTCACGAAGAACAGTGAATGCGTGGTGGACGCATGCGCCGATTTGTCGAAGGCGAATCACACCATTGGCATAAAAAAGTCGATTTTGGAGTAGCATAAAACGGATCGTCGATTGATTTCTTAAGGATAATCTCACGGAGCGCCAAAATGCTGCCGTGTTTCGATAATATGATTCAAATTATCGGGGTAATTATGGAGTTGAAAAATCGAGACGACAAATCTCCGAGTACATCTCGCTGCTCTAATCGAATCTTGAATAGCAAAAAGTTGCACCATCTTCCGAAAACAAACAGCGAACCCAACAATACTATTATTCCTGCGTTCTTCTTCAGAGAACCTAAAGGTGAAGCACATACAAATGACCTTGTAGAATTCCGTTGGAATTTGTATAAGCTGTAACGCACAAGAAGGGATTGATTTGGTATCATAAATCGACTTACCTTATGAGCGTTAATGCAATACGCACAAGATGATGCAGTTGGGGCCAGTAATTGTTATAAATAATTACTATAGAGGTCTTTTTATGACCACTTCGCCAACAAGTGCATCGTGACCGTTAGATAGATTTGAAAATATACTTATTATGCGTATGGATCAAGCTACAAGGTACTTGCCATAAGCTGCTGAATAATACTTCAAAATAATACAGCGGTTCGTTGCGAGGTTGCTGTCGATACGATAAAACCGACACGCTGCGACTATCATTTTCAAGTTGTCGGGATGAAAGTGAAGGATCAAACTCATGAAGATTAATGCTGCAACTGCGTTTGGAAGACGTAAAAATGCATGTATAGTGTTTTCTTATCGCATACATTAAGGAGTGCATTACAAGGCAGTTCATAGAAACTAATCAGATCAGTAGTTCGGTAAGGGGGTGTCACTTGATTTAGTGCTGTTCGTTCCTCGCTGTGATTAAGTAAATGTCGGATGTCTCTGAACCTAGTCTTCAGTGTTTACCAGATCTTTGATATCTTTGAGCTGCGTCCCACACATCACTCAATCCACCTTTATTATGCATACGCAGCCTCTGTAGATTGGGCATTTGTGAGAATTTATGTCTAACTTGCCGAATTTGAAACCCAGCAAGTGCTAAATCTATAAGTGTTACATTTTTGATGCGCGCATATTTTCAATCGTTCATTTTTAAAGTCGCCACGGAAAAGACAGATAAAGGAGGTGAAAAGTACTTAGCGGCATAGGGTTTCAGTGGATTTTATCCGTTAAACATCTGACGGTTTTGATAAACTGTGGCAGTTCAAATTTATGCATTTACTACTACTTTCCCACACCTCCTCGAACTATTTGTTTATTGTTTCCCTAGGGCACCAGCAACCCACTTCAACTCGCTTGCATATCCCCACCTGCTCCACAAATTCTAGAAGGTGACTTTCCCCCCAAACTTTCTTTGCACTTTGTACACCTTGGCGTGTCAGATTATGCCTCTCCAAGCTCGCCGACATAAAATACAGAATCGAACAGAGTCTCGTGTCTATGTAGTGCTTTGATATGGAGCGCAACCAAATGCACAAAGTGATCTTAGAAACAGGTCTCAATGGTCCTGTTCTCACTACGATTCTAAAGTAAAACTGAACTATTTAAATGATATATCTACGGTAAGAAACTCCTTTCCGAGTACCATACACTGAGGCTAATTACACGACTATAATATGTCTAGTATGCTGGACACGTTAGTGGGTGAAACACCATTCAGTCATAGAAGTACGTCGTACTTAGTACTTTGCCATTAGTTTCAAAAACAAAACCAATAAAGTACGATATTAAGAATATCACTTCAACGAATCACATCCAATATCTCTATATGATCCTTATTAGCTTATGATTAGTGCATTGTGACCTCGTTGCATGGGTGCTAAGTTTAAGTGTTGATGCTGCGGCTCCTGCAAAACCTCGGCCCGACTTAATTAATGAGTGGTACAGAATGGCCTGAAGAATGCACGGGTCTCGCTATTACTTGAAATTTTAAGGTATTAATCCTCAAGTATATTATTAAGATGCTGCTAGTATGGACGCAATCACAAACACACTCAAACTTGTCATAAATAGCATGTTTCGGCTGTACATGACGTCGACCCCAAGAGAAGAAGGTATTGAGAGGATGCCAGTCAGGAAGGAACTATTTAAGACGTCGCCCGAGCAAAATCAGTACCGGGCCTACGAAGTGGAGCAATCATATAACACGGAGATATGTGTGTTGGACTATATATTTTTTCAAATTGGCACCTGCCATTATACATACAGCATGCATGCACGATAAATTTGCAGCAGCGTGTACTATTTAAACTAGCTGCTGAGCAAGTGGTGTTCGCAATTGATTTTGAGATCAACATGAAAATCTTAATAGTATAGGTGAAGCGTTAATGATGTTTGGTCCTCACGCACACAAGGAGGCCGATATATAAGCAACGGAAGGAGACAAGAAAGCGCCCGAGTAAGTGAATATTTCATGCTGGTCGGTACCGCAAGATATCCACCTCTTATAGGTTCAGCAAAACGGGTGACATAGAGTGTCCCTATGATAATACTGGAGGTACCGCTGCGTCGGATTTAATTTATATGACGTTGGCATTTGGATGCGGTACGCAAACGTACTAAACTTTATGGTATGTAATAGCGGATTTAGAGTGCATCTATTTAAGAACTTGCATATGTTGAAAAGCCACGGGAGACCTTTAAATGTTCGTGCGGCAAGAAACACGATGTTTCAAGTATACAAATGAGCCATGTTAACTCGACGGACGGGACTATGGTTGATCTGAAGAAGGCTTGCTAATCTGTAATCTATTTAACAACATAATTTTTAGATAACGAAGGCTTTGGAGATGCGACGAAATGCGATGGGCTTATGGTCGGATTGAAACCGAAATGTGAGATATATCAAATAGAACTCGCATATCGAAATCAATGGGTTTCAAAAGCCAATCACTCCAGACTAATAATTTCCTGTTCTTTCTTCTTCCTATGCGAAGTGTACTAACTTTAGGTAATATCGTGTCGTAATAAATCTTCCGATAAAAGACGCTATATCGTATGTATAGTGATAGTAATTGCGTGTGGTAGGGGACGTAGCCTCGGGTGGTCAAGGCCCCGGTAAATCCTGAACACTAGTTCACGGTATAAGCCGTAAAACACTTGCACACGGTGGGGATGTAACCCGCAATAAACCGCTTGTTATACCCCTTACTAAACGCGTAAGCCAATTTAATCCTTATGCTCAGTATGTCAATGCACTATAAAAACACTGCAATTATAGCCGTAAAATATGCAATATACATCTTACATAAGTAGCTGCAACATCAGTCTGCAGCGCTCTACCTTGATGTGTGTGCGAATTTTGCATGCCTACATCGCCAAATTCGAGCTCGTGAGAAACTTGGTGTGTTTTTCCATTGGTAGCGCCTTCGTAACCCGTTCGCTACCATCTCTTCAGCCAGCTTGTATTCCAGTGCGATCACTTCACTCTCTACCTTCTTCCGCAAGAAGTGAAACTTGATGTAGATTTGCTTCGTCTAGGCGTGATTTACCTGGTCTTGACCAACGCTATGCATTCTTCATTGTCTTAAAAAATCTTCGTCGACGCTTGATATGTGTACTTTAGATCCTCGAAAGAATTCACAGTAAGATCGCTTGTTTGGTTGCGCTGTTCATACTCATGTACTCGGCTTGAGTGCATGACGTTGCGACTGTTGGATGACGCTGGGAGTTCCATGAGATCGCGCTGCCGTTCAGAAAGAACACGTATCCTATCTTCTACCTCCGCGTATTTAAATTGCCTGCCCAATTTGCATTTGCAATCCAATAATCTCTCGCTCGTTCACGCCACCAAACATGATACTGAAGTTTCGAGTCGTCTTAAGTACTTCAAAACTCTTTTGCCTGCCACCCAGTGCAACTCACCATAGTGCTCGCAGGACTTGGCAACTTCACCAACAGCATGCGCGTCGTTGGACGTGTACACGTTGGAATATAGATCAACGCACCCACCTTTCCACGATACGGGGACTTTGGCACAAATTTTCTCCTACAGGCAGGTTCATCAATTTTTAAATTGGTGTCTGCCGGTATGTTTACAGATTTGCATTTCTCAAACCCAAACTCTTCCGAAAGCCTTTTAATGTATGCCCACTGGTTAATCTTGATCATGTGGTCACCGCGATCATCTCGATCCCGATACAGTACTAGAGCTCCAAGTTCTTTGATGATGAATTCCTTTTTCGGCGCACTCTTGATTTACCCGATGTGCTGCTTGGTCTTGCATAACAGTATCAGGTCATCCATGTAGATCACGATGATGCTGTAATCTTCTCTTAAAATACGAGTGAAGGCAAACGGATCAGCTACAGTGTTCTTGAATCCTTGATCCTCCAATTACTTGTTAAGATTGCAGTTCCACTGCTTCACCGCTTGCTTGGTCCGTAAATTGCTTTTTGCAGCAAACACTTCTTCTTCTTCGCACTCGGTCTGGCTTCAAAACTGTCAGCTGGTCCATGTAGATATCCTCATCGACTTCACCATAGAGAAAGGCTATATCAACATCGACATTCTCTGCCTTCAAGTTTTCAGCCGCAGCGATACCGCGTTGATCTACTCCTATCGCGCGACTGGTGCGACCTTGTCATTTTTATCCATACCGGGACGCTGCGTAAACTACTTTGCAATTAAGCGCGTTCTAAACTTCACAATATCGACACTAGGATCACGCCTGATCCGGAATACTCACTTGCAGCCGACCGCCTTCTTGTCCAGTGGCATATCCACAAGTGCCCATGTGCTGTGTTCTTGCAGAGCCTACATCTCATTCTTCATCATACACAACTACTGGTCCCTGTTATTGCTCTTCATCACTTTCTCATACATAGACTCTTGTTCAACATCTTCCTCTGCAGAAAAACAGTGCAAGTAAATATGGTGACCCTCAATTTCATTCAGATCAAAATAATCTTGATAAAGATATGTGAACTCTTGGTCGTAGCGTGTGACACCTCGCTCTTTCGGATCATTCGCAACATTACCTTTTTTTCCCCATCTCGTCTGGGAGTACTGGATGCTCGGGGAAGGATCAAATCTCTTGGTCGATTTTGATCTTCTTGTACCAGCCTATTGTACGCTCGCATTGGTGGCATGTGCAGCACCTCATTTGATGTAGGTATCTCCACATCATCATCATCAGGTAGCGTATCCTCCACTTTATCATCAATACCATCGATCATCTGCTTGTTGCTATTCTAAATATGTCAAGCTCGTTGAGATCACCATTGATCCTTATTTCGCATCAAGAAGTCAATACGCCTTGTGAACCCATGCGTAGCCAAGAAAAAACATTTCACGCCCGATTCGTCCAGCTGCTTGCGCTTCCCTTTTTATTGCATGCGCGTAGCACTGGGCACCAAATACACGCATGTGGTCGAGATGCAGCTTTTGCTTGAACATCATCTCGTGTGAACTTTAATCCCTGTTCACCGAGTTCGGCATCACGTTCCGGATGTCTGTCGCTATCATCATTGCTTCGCAATGACTCGTCGAAGCCGCTGTCGTTGAGCATATAGCGAGTCATCTCCACAGCCCGTGCGAATCAGGCGCTACGCCATACCATTCTGCTACGGGTTAAAGGCACAAAAAAACTTGCTTGATATAATATGCCTCGCAAAACTTGTCCATCACCACGTCCCGGTACTCACCACCGTTGCTACTTCGGAGCACCTTGACTTTCGTCTTGATCTCTTGGTAGAACTTCTTGAACGCATATATTACGACGCTCTTGTTCCGCAACGTATAGACCGTCACGTACCGGCTTTTCATTAAAGTGAATCTAACAGTATACTTTAACTGTATTTCGACGCAGGCGTGATTGATACAAGTACGTCGGAGCAAACCACCACGGGTAACTCAACTACAACCACTATCTTCCCCGTCTAATATTACCATGAGATTCCGCTGATTGTAAAGGTTGAATAATTAAATTATTCAATGGAGGAGAGTTTTGATAGACAATTGCGGGAATCAAACGATGTTAACATCTTGGTGATAGCAATTTGTAGCTGAAAATCTACAAAACAGCGCGCCACTGAAATTATCTTGAATCCAGATATACCACCCGACCATAAGCACGTACGCGATCGCGCTGGCATATCATGTTTGGTGGGCCTATTGACTGTGTAGCTATGATAGCCTTAAAAATAGACATATTTCTCTGGAGATGATGCCAACAGCAGAAGGAAGGACTGGGTGGGGTAGGGTACTAGCCTGTTTTTTATACAGATATCGTCATTACGAGCTTTGAACGGGCAAGGGGGTAAATATTGATAGAACAATGTGTATATGGGATTTACTATTGACGTACTTGGACGTACCTCAGAGTTACGTTTGAGTTGCTTCTGAGTTAAATCTAAAAATGACTCAGCCGAATAAATATAAATCCAGCCGTTTAGCAACTTCATCATAGTATATTTGCGGCAACCCTACGTGGTGTCAATACGTATACTATATCCAGTAGAGTATGCGATTGGACGTTTTTGCTCTCTTCTGATATTTTCGCTAATGATTTTTCAGAAACGTACCATGCGACACAATTAGCGAGACAAAACAATGCCGTTATAGTTGCATAAGCAAGTCAATAATATGGTTCGGTACGTAAGATATTAATATAGTTACATTCAGATTGGTTAGATTTGTACTTTTGCATACATGTTACAAGACGCGAATACCCGTTTTGTGTAATCTTGTTTAACCATCGCAGATGAGGATAGTATACGAAGTTTGGAGAAAAGAAAATTCTATTGCCAGCATCAAGATGGGATTACGTATATATTTTAATGACCCACCAACCAAGAAAAATATCGTTAAAATGAGTATTCTAAATTGTGTGTTTTTTCGTGTGCTATGTCATATTGCAACCAGCTGCATTCATTGAAAATTTATGGCGCTCGCTGAAATATTTTAAATGAAGCTAAATACTCGAGCGAAGCTGACCATACAGTTTGATCGGAAATTATTTATTCCACGAATAAGAAGAGATTTATTCAATATCTATGACGGCACTGAATGAATGTATAAATGACCATGACAAACAGCTTTTATTACTAAGAAATTGCGTTACTCTTGTTAATAATGTAAGCGTAATACAAACAAAATTTGAATAATTATCAGCAGCATATACGCCCACCTAAGGAATATTTACCCAACAGGAGACTCGAATCCAATTTTGTTAATTGGGGTGAGTGGATTTAAGCGATAAGTGCGTGCTCCGTAGCGCATTTTCTGATTTGTTACTGTGTTTTGAGTAGCGTTATTCATCCATTAAGCAACAGGGTATAAGGTATAGTCATCCATCTGATTTTTCTTCAGTTGAAGCTAAATATATTCATCCAATTGCTCATACGAAAAATGCAGCTATATAAGATTTTCATCCCGACATAATTGATGCCCTCAATAAAAAAATACACAAATTTTTATAAATGGAAATGTAACAACGTGGGTTGATTATCGATTTATTAATTCATTTTTTTAATATCTCCTCTTCTACTTTGCACGTACTACGACAACATTTATTAGTACTTGGCGTGTACAAGCCTCATAATCTGTTGGATATGGTAAACGCATTGTCTAGGATGCGTGGAATCAGCAACTGCTTCTGAGAGTTGAAGCGGATGGCCAGTGGCCTATTGACCCATTTGGGAAAAATCACGTTACTACGTGCATATAACCACTGTCAATGATATAGATGTAGTAAATAATCGCACTCTCAATAAGTATGAAGTGGTGCTACACAAAAGCCAGGCTGATGAATTCGCCAAACAACCTACTATCAGAAACCCCATTACGAATCCAAACATTTAATTGATACCACTAACGAATCAACAGAGCTTCCCCAACCATTCTTTTCAATATTAGAATTAATCTGCCAACTCGACCACCAATTTAAACAGAAGTTGGTGCCACAAAACAATCAACGAAAACCTCATGTGCAGCTCTTAAGGTAGAAACCGTCGCACTGCTCGACAACTTCGCCAATCAAAGTCAAAGCTATTTCCATTGTGCGTTAAATGAGTACTTCACCGCATTACACGCTTTGATCATCAATACAATTTCCAACACTTGCTCCAATGCATGATCGTCGTCAAGTAAGTCCGTTCTTTTGCGATTCTATTGTAAGACTACACATCCCCTACCGAATGACCGCTATTTACTGGATTCTCTGGAAGACAGATAGTCCAGGGACCCCGACTATTCAATTTCGGTGGTTTATGCTTCTACGAGTGGCTGAGCTCAGTGGTACCAGGTCCCCGGGTGGTACCATTGAGACTTATCTGCCCCCCCTTTTTTATCGAACTTGGTTTGTCGCACGGGGGATCGAACCGGAAGGTGACCTTTTAGGTCCCATCAGTTTTATCTTTCGTCCTTATTAACTCTCTTTCTCTATGATGTGGCTTCATCATCTCGCTATCTCTGATGTGCTATGTCGTGAAAGTTGGGGGACTTTACTGCCTGGCAGGACAGTGCTGGTGAATCCCACACACCAGGACCCGAAGGTTTAACTTTATCAATTTTGCTCTTTTGAGTTATCGAACCATCAGTGGTAGAGCGCTGGATTCCAGACCCAGCGGTCGGGGGTCGTTCCCCTCTTCCCTCAGGCGTTACTCTTTCACTGGTGCACTTGCGGTTCGAGTCGAGAACCGAAACAAGCAGACTGCTTGGTCATGTACCAGCTTCACGTGTTAGGAGCACGAGTTGGCTTGTACAAGAATGCAACAAAAGTGCGATAATTCTCGATTTATGCGTGTCATACCTCTCGTTGGATCGAGACCAACAAGTGCTATCTTTATCCACGAACCCACTGCATCTCTTTTCTCTGTCTCTACTGGTGTAGTCTGAATGCTTGACCGAATGATGCACAGCTTAGTATTGGAGCATTCACACGAGATCGAATACAGCTGCTGGAATGACCTTGAGAAGCAGCATAGAATTTGCGGCTTATTTGAAAAGGTCAAATACTTAAACTCATTATAGTACTTAGCAAATATTTCCTAGATGTGTTTTTGTGGTGGAGTGAGATTCACTCGATTCCAATCTCCACTGGCGCCCAGACGACCGACTAACGGAGGGAACACTCCGATCCCGCTTACCCTTTTCCTTCCTCACCTTGCGTACCCGTCGGTAGGGCGGACAGCGCTCTTCTAGGTGGAATTGATTCGATGCTGAACTTAACTGTTGTAGATAATGGTGTCGATCGGATGTAAATTCCTCACCCGATTGCGTGTTCTTGGTTGGCGATCTCTTAGAGTCGCCGCGATCGACCTTGATCGCCTTGTGCCAAGAATGTGGTACTTGAATCGCGCGCCTTCTGACCACTTAAGCCATCTCTCGATCTTGGATTTCAATCAGTAAGGTTACCCGATTCCGATCTCAGTTGGGAGGGTGAGACTCCTTGTACTCCTGGAGAAATAGTTCCAGGAGTGATGTTCCGGCTAGTGATGTCGAAGTTCTCTGACTTCAGGTGGCCAAATTTCCTACCCGGAAGAAGATCGACACGTATGCGTTTAAAAGCAACTTGAACTCTATTTGATCTTAACCAACCAAAGGCTAAAACTATGACTATGCCTACTCCGTAGGCCAGGATATGCTGCTACGTGTCGTCTGCATGACCAATGGATTTGCAATCCTTCCATATCAAGTGGTCCACGCCAGATCGTAGTACGTGATCGTGATCTCCGATCGCGGTCTCCTGGTCGCAGTCCCCGATCGCGGTCTTTTGTTCTTGTTCTTGTTTATCTTCCTTTATCTTCGTTCCACAATCTGGGACGGCGCTGATGAAATGAGTTTCTGCCCGTTGGGTCTTAAACTGTGATGTCAATGTCAACGGCCATTGCCCCAAAATACATCAATCAGATGCCGCTTCGTACTTAGCTGGGTGCCGCGATTTGCTCCTCCCAATCTCGATCTAGTTTACCACATTTTCATTATTGGCAGAACAATACATGATTCACCAGTGCGAAGTACATTTGTCAATTTTGCAACCCCCCTAACGCACCTCTTAACAAAATTAATATCCGTGTTCCTTCAAACACTTGTACATGTTTCAATCAACGTGGGCTTAAGCTGGTATTATGAGGTCCATGCCTTAAATACCGGTTACTTTTTTGAGAAGAATATGTAGAGGGTTAAAAGCCGAAAGGAGACGTTCTTTTTGAACAGGTGTAGCTAATAAATAAGATAAGAAAATAGACGAAATGGGTTGCAGAATCGACCGTTGTGCACATGATGCATCAATCAAACTTAGCTATGGCGTTTACAAAGATCTTTTGTGTAGCAAAATATATATTTGGGTTTGTGCGTACTGGTAATTACGATACATAGAAACTAAAGTAGTACCTATTTTCATATCTACTGTGGGCACAAAGGGTAAAGCTATTAGTAAATATAAGCATGGTGATAGCCGAGATTTTCCACATCATTTTCTGTGTGTATATAAATAGAGCTAGATATCCATAAACTTCCTACCAAGTGAGATACACGAAGCCTCCTCCTCAAGATAGATATGAATATTAAGTGTCACTCTTGGTTCGGTCATTCGTTGAATCCGGATAGAGTGTGAAGCATATATGGCCCGATGCCCGTACATCATGAGTTCACAAGTGATGAACGTCTAATTGATCAAAAAGTCATATTTTTCACTTGGCACCTAGCCTAAACAAGTTCCTGCACTTACTCATCCGCCTTCAAGTCACCAAACTGTTCGCCGAGCGCGAATCCCGTTCCCACGAAGAGAACTTGCTAATGTGGAGAAGTGACCATGAATTTTCTGTGGGATCAGCGATTGTGTTCTGGACAGATACGGAACACTACAGATTGGAAGATGGTGGTTTAGCAGCCCGCATTTTTTCAAGGTCACTGAGCTAAGGATGATGGGGAAAATCTGAGAAACGTTTTTGTGGAATAACAGCATCTTTGCGTAATCGCGATGATGGATAGAAGAAGATCATTATTATTACAGACTATCGGCTGGCTGATTCGGAGTCCATACCGATTTCTGGTCATGGAGTTCAATCGGGGGAATCTTACTTTGTGCGGATCGCAATGATGCGAGTTAAACATCTGAGGAATGCACAACGTTTTAAACAGCTTGCCAAGGACCACAAAGAAGCTCGCAAGTGTATGCGTCGGTAGTTCCCATTAACGCGATAAAGATTACAAGCTGGACCGTAATCCCAAACTCGATCGCGATCGCAAGTGGGATAGTGATCGCAGACTCGAGCACGACCGGAATTTTTATATTCTTTACCACACATGATAAGGGCAACCATTAAAATACGGAGGAAATGTGGCAACCAACCCTTTCATATCGATAGGCACAGTGGTAGTTGTGGAGATTGACTATATAACATTAAACAGATTTCAGTTTGCTTGTAAACTCACAAGTGTCATTCTTCTTCCTTTTTGGAATATGGGCAACCCCACGTCAGATATCTACAACACCGTTGTAACAGGCATCACTCCTGGAACCGTTTTGGCCAGGAGTGCAAGACTTTTCAACGCCCCCTAAACTGCGATTGGATGCGGCATGATGCGCAAAGCCGGATCACGAGACGGCTTAAGTGATCGGGAGGAAAGTGGATCAAGTATCTACATTTGTTTTAAGGCGATTAACGCAGATTGCGGCAACGCTAAGAGAGAGATATCCAGAATACGCGATTGGTTGAGGAATTTCCACCCGATAAACACCAATCTCTAAAACGGTCAAGTTCAGCACCGATTCAAGTTCACTGAGAAGAGTGCAAACCGCTAAACCGACGGGTATACAAGGTAATAGAGGAATCACATACTACGGAATCGGATTATCACCTCCCTATTCGGTCGTCTAGGCACCATTTAAAAGTAAGGATTGCATCATTAAATAAGCGATCACCGTTTCACCACACTAAAAACGTGATGCTACCCAGTGGTTCCATATCTGGAGGTATATGCTAGAAACAAGCCAAATCGGTCCTTCGGAGGTTAAAAGTGCGTGCTGACCTTTTACGCGGGCGTCCTCTGCACCTAATATGAAGCGCGCATTGGTTATCTGTCACACATGTTCTTATCAGTGCCACGAGAGACTCTCCATGTCTCGAGTCACAAGAATGATCCAGCGCGAATGTGAACGATGTAGTCATGGACACATACCGATGCGAGTTTCCCTGCAGAAATAAAATCATATTAATAAGTAGAAAAATAAACGTCGAGTCCTATCGCAATAATGACCTTTGACTTGCGCTCGGATAGCGGGTCAACGGAATCTTTTTTTTACAAGATACTTCTCCGAGGATCGGCTCGCAAATCACTAATAATAGGAGGGTGTGGGAGTAGCCACGGTCGTGGTCTCAAACGGAACGACGAGATGGGAAATTTAAGCTCTGGCTAAAGGGTTTATAAGGGACCAGATCGAGTCTGGCACACATTGCAAGATTCTTAATGTAAATTTATAAATACTCCAATTTCCGACCACGGTGTATATCAACGTGCGTGTGGGAATCTGTCGTCTAATCGCTTATTTATTTGAGAGCAGCAGTACAACGCAGGAATCGAATATATTAGGCTCTTTAAAGAAAACATAGATCTGTCCAGAGCGCAAATGTCTTCATTTGCTCAGAAAAAAATTGGTCACGAGACTTAAACCATAATTATAGGTTGCATAGTGATGTCTGTTTTGCCCGTAAGACGTATGTACGCACGCGATTTCAATGAGCATACGAAGGATTGTCTTTTTAGATAAGTCTCAACAAACGTTGAAACAAACTGAATTTAAGGCTTTGATACATTCTTGACGGGTAGCTTCAAGTAAACATTCAGCTGCGACTCCGGACTGAGACGAAAGATTCAGAATCTAGGGAACTGGTCCTTTTCCTTGGGCAGTAAGATCTCCACAGTGGAAAAGGTTAAAGTAGAGAATTATGATTTGCTGCTTGCGTTACGATAGGTAGCGCAAGCGCGTAAATTGAAATAAAACAGGTCCATAGGGATCCTAATGATGGGCGCGTCGACGACGGATCGAATCACTTTGAAAAGTACGAGTGTTGGTCATCAACGGATCGAACGGGTCGATCAGTAGGAGATCGTTTTCACGAAAGCAACTTCCAAAAGGACCGTGATGACCCCCGTTAAGGTGCGGCACCGGTGTTTATGTACGATAGCATCGAGTAATAAATATTTTACGTGGGGCGGCTAGAAAAATTTGAACATGATTGTGAGCCCGATCCGACCTGAAGAGCAACGAAGTCGACTACCACGTGAATACCAGGGATTACATAAATATGTATCACTGCGAAAACCGCAGTGGTAAAAGGCTCGCTAGTCAAGCGTCCTGTGTATCCTGATATCAATTGATCTGAGCGTGAGAGTGGCCCCGCTATAAAATTTAGCATGTACGCAATTTCAACCCCGGACTTGGTCAACGGTTGGATTGACAAGATCTTGTAGGAGTTCCCCGCCGTGAAGCCCGATGTCTTGAGCCAGCAGGATGAAAAAATATAAGTAGAAAGATTTTGTTATGTTAGATGAAATGAGGTAGCTACTACCGTTCAACCATGATATTGTTATGAATAGTTACAATGAAAATTACAAGCCTCTCAACATGCTGACGGGAGGATGCACGATTCGGTGGCGTATTCCATGAAATGGGGGAGTTGTGGGCTATGCAAAACTAAGGATTATCGTAAAGGCATCCTTGAAGTCACGTTAAATGCTATTTATAATGGAGCATTGTGGTTACACAACCACCCTTTGGTACGTACACACCCGGTCAAATTCTGTACTGATTGACCTGGCCTTTTTGATTCCTGAAAACATAATATCTTGATATTGATGATTATGTGTTGATTTGCCAGTTCCTTTTCTTCATAGATGTAATGATTGAACTGGATAATGGGTAAGTATTTGATCAATAATCTCGTCAGAATTATATATTCTTGGCCCGATGTTAGGTTTAGTGGCGTGGTCAACCCCCCGTACACGAAAGTGCTCTGGATATAAATTTATGCATTCGATCACATCAGAAATTTATCATTTTTCGAAACGTGTAATTATCTATAATATGTGGCTGCATTCAAAATCGGGAGTTGTTGAACGTGCTCTCAAGATGACTTGATTATCGTCTCAGTACTATTGCATAATTGTTGTTGTAAGAAATATCTTACAAACCTACATTTGTTGAGCTTGTTTTATTTTTATTCTACCCTCAGCTCCTCTTGCTATCTCTGCTGTAACGTACGCATCCCTTTAATAACCAGTCTCTCTCGATCTAGATGGTTAAAAATGATGGCTGCACCTGACGTCTGGCTGCAAGTTGACGCTTTCACTTGTTAACTCCGAATAAGTAAAGTCTCTGCTATCTTGGGCCGCAAACAGGATCCAGCATCCACTTCTTCGTTGAGCAGAGCCGTGACAGTCAGCGCTACCATCTCTGTGTCGGCCTCGGTGGTGAAGCAAATGAAGACGTTCAATACTTCGGGTAGCGCAAGTGTAGTTGATGCATGGGTATCATCCGTCTGTTGTTCAGTTGATTATCAGTGTGCAACTGCGAGTGGTCATTCGACCGAGCACGAGCCTTGTCCTGAAATTAGCTCATGATAGCATCGCTTGTAACCTCACTCCAGAATGATTTGAATCACTTGATCACCACGAATTATTCCAGCACGTAGATGTTGGCCTGCGGTCCTTGTTTCGTCACGTGTAAGGCGTCTCGATCTGTGGTGCGGGTATCAACGCTTGAAAGAGGCGATAATACCGGCGTTCATAGCCTACAGATTTGCAGTCGTGTTTGATGAAAGTAACACGACTGTCACGCTCTTCATCTCCATTCCATGAGTAGTATGCGCCGATACATTGTCGACAAGAAAAAAGACGTTGAGGTTTTAAGCGCGCATATCGTTAATAAGCTTTCACAGCCAGTTTTGGAGAAGGACACCAGTCATCAGCCAGAGCATTTAATTGTCCTTTCGTATCGCGTTTCTGCGATAGTAGAGGACAATTAAATGCTCTGTATACTTCTAAAAATAGCGCGGATCCTTCGCGTGAATTATGATGCACAGCTGTCTCTTTCCGCGCCGTCAGTATTGCACATCACAGTTAGCATCACACAACTATTAAGCTTCTTCGATCGTTCAACTGCAAACGAAAAGTTTATGAGGAGCTCCCGTATGGTGTCGCGCTACGCGGTTATTTCTTCCATTTTCAAGGAGCCGCTATCACCGTGGACACTAAGTTTCTTGGATCCGTAACGTCGCTCAGACCCTAGGTTCACTCGTTCGAAAAGGACAGCACCTGGTCGTCGGTATGTCTCTAAATGGGGCAAATTGCTTCGATCTCGCCTTGATCAGATCATTTCTCATCAAAACGCGCTGGGCTTCACATTGCCACACAATATTAGCAATTTTTTTGTTGGCTGAAAGGAACACCAGCGCTTGCGTCCGCTTGATCTTGAGGTTGACGTCCTTCACGTACAGATACTTCTGTATAACCCACAGAAATGCCGAAATCGTCCTGCGATCTGGAGCCTTGAAGATATTGAATTCGCGCTTCGCCTGAACTGCCATCTGAGAATGTGTTTGAGCGGAGTTTGCGTCGTGCCACTGGCACATATTGTTCTTCTTCTGTTTCTACTTCAGGTTACCAACCTGTTCTGGTCTCAATGGCATCGTTGCTGCGCGTTGAAGGCAATTGCCAAAGCGCTTCAACTAAAAATGTGCCGGAATGAACTGCTGAACACGAATCCGGGCTCCTTTGATGTTTCTAAAGCTGTAAATCAATGGAGGAAGTTTGCACCCGTCGGATATAATCCGATTGTTATCTATATCACAATTGCGCTCCACGGGTCATATTATACTTGTCAGGATTATCTCTAAGTAAATTCTCGCCATGAGCAACTTGTCCAAATACATAAGACAACGTATAGAATGGACTTAAATAGCCACCGCTGTGGTGGAGTTGGTTCCTGAAACTGTGTGATAAGGCTGCAGACACTCACAGTGCCGGACTGCCGACTTACGGAGGGGGTACCCCGACGTAACGTATGGACCTTCTCTCACCTTGTGTACCCATCCGCTGGCGGGTCGCGTTCCTCGAAAGACATGGTGAGGATGTAGGTGTTGGCCTTGTTAGAGGTCGACCAGGGGAAGCGGGTGGATATGCTTCACTCGGTGGGTCAATAGGTGGCCGCTCGATCGACCTGGTCGAAAGTAGACTTACATCAAATTCATCAGGGAGCTTGTCGTCCCTGTCCTTTTCGTTATTTGTCTCAGGATAATTGACCACCTAACCTTAAACTTGCTCCCGAAACACCACGTGGGGGGGACGATTACGATAGCGGGTATTTGGGAGGGTGCTACTCGAGATGAACCCACAGGCCAAATAATACCTGGGGTTCTATTCGCACTTGAGTCTTACCGCGCGAATGTCTTCTATGGGGGGCAAAGTTATCCACCCCCGGAACAGGCGGGTAAAATTACCAAGTTCCTTTTTACACGACGAAGTCGTGCCATGTGGATTGCAAATTGAGTAGTCTTTAATATCTTCCTATACTGTAAAGCCTGTTCTTGCCTATGCCCTGATTCCTTGTTTTGACTGGCCAGGAGTATCTTGACCTTGAAGGACCTTTATCTAACGGTCTGGGACCTTGATATACCGATGAGGGGCCAATCTACCGTTGAGGGGCCGAGGTCTACTGATGAAGGACCAGGTCCATCGATGAAGGACCAGGTCCATCGATGATGGACCGCGGTTGACCCTGGGGAACTCTGGTCTGCCCATAGGTACCGGACTTTCTAAGGAGAGACCGTGGTAAGTTTCCTTTTCATTAACGTTCAACCGGTACACTGGTAATGATCTCTCCACGTTGGTATTGCACTACCGCTCGTCCCAAGGTCGTGTTCTCTCCGTTCTTTCTTTCTCTCCAGTACCTTTGATTCACTGGATCCTAGGTCCATCACTTTTGAAAAACACTTCACCACATTGCGATATTAACCATGACCTAAATTTCTCATGGATACTCTCAACTTAACGGAGCTACCCATCCTCTTTTGTTAGAGGAAGATTTCTGGAATTGTAGACTGTTATTATATTAAACTAAACGGATATAAACTTAAAGGGTCTCAAGTATTCACAGACTTAATGAGACTCACCCCATGTATCTAAACAAACTCGCAAGCTTCTAGTCCTGGCTCAGAGGCTAAAAAATCCATGGAATCACGTGGCACTTATGCCCGAGAGTACAAGCCTTAATGCCGGATCTTAACTCTAAAGACTAAAGTCGCCTTATCAAGACACGTGTCATTACATGATTAAAAGGGAAACTGGATTTATTAACTGATTTATAGCGATGAAGACCTCATCTGCGTATCTAACCATCAAACTATTTTAATTAAACTAGTAATCCTAGTATAGTTCTTCTGATGTTACCACATCAGGGCTACAATGTACTTAGGATGCCCTGTTACGATAGATACTATGTAACTGTAATCGATGAGGTACGGTATTATAACTAACGCATTAGGTAGATTAATACGCCTATCCGTTTTACTGATCTCTGTGTGTGTGGATCACACGACACCATACCATTTGTACCAACCATTGTGTGACCCGTTACATTCAATTTGGTGCAATGCAGGCTATACCCGGTTGCCTATTATGTACACTAATGTTTGTACTGCTGTGGTCAGCACTGTTTGACACCCGGGTAATTGAACCTCGACCCTTACTGCAGCAGTAACTCCGGAAGCCACGTTGACTCTCTCCGATATATGAGTGCGGATTTGACAAATCGTAATAACATACCGATCTTATACTAGCATGTACCGAGTTCTTGCACACCTAATGTAGAACACTTAAAAGTACAATAAGGGAGATGAGAAATATACGATGGCGTCAATTTCACCAAAACGTACTTCCAGTACAAGTGAAATGGAGGTTTGACAGTGGGGTTCGTCCATGACCATGACTACAACCATGACCGTGTCGTTACGCACCCAGGACAGCGTCTGGCTCCCGTAGTGCGTCAGTTTGAATTAGAGCATGCTCAAAAGCACTGGATTGGCGGCGGTTAGAGGCTGTACCTTTGCCACGACGCTCTCCGGCGCCAACCGGGTGACCACGACCCGGTCATGCAGCTCTACTTTGAAAATTAGTGATATCGTTGTGTTTTATGTATTCGAGTGAGTAGTTGGTAGCGAGTATCTCGTTTGAACAATTTCACTGGGCGTGTGCATGTCAGAGGGTGGGTGTATAAGTATCAGTGGGTGTGTGTGTACGTATCAGTGGGTGGGTGTGTACGTATCAGTGGGCGGGTGTGTATGTATAGTGGGTGGTGTGTGTGTACTCATAATTCTCCTTATTAATACGTTAGCGAAATTGAATGGGTTGGCTGTAGCTTTTTGGCTTGGTTCCGTACGGACACCGTTAGGAAGATACAGACACATGACTTTAAGACCGTAGTCATGGCTGGACTATTAACTAGACCCATCTTAGAATCAGTCTTATTCACATCCACTTGTGATGTAGCAGCGACTGCTAGAGAGAAGAAAGTCTGAAGGTACTTTCTGCTGGAGGCTATGAATCATCAATTTAACGGCTGTACTCCGCTGAAGGTGACCGGTGAGCCAATGATCGTTCGTCGACAGCTGTAGCCCAGGCCATCAAATATTCCCTGGCTTGGACGGCTCAACTCGGCGATGTGAGAACGTCTATCATTCCGGAGCTAGACGCACCACTACTACCAGGAGCAGAATAAGATGGCGGACCGCGCCATTGACATCGCGATGGACGCGGAACAATCGGTATACACAATTTCCATAGACAAAAATATCGATGCTCGTCCCGTCGTGTAGTCATAGGAATAACAAAGGGTGTTGTCCCCGTGGAGGTTTTTCCTCCTCAATCCCACATTTTCTCAGTGGAAATCAGGTGCTCTGTTCGTTTCCTGTCTCACCGCAAATTCACTCACCTGCGCACCGTGGAAGTTAGAGTAGCGTAGTCATCACGGCCGCAAGAGATATATAGAAGTATCTCAATCCACCTCACATTTCACTTGCTAGGTATTATCGATTAGAGTCTCATGTTTTTTTGCGTTTTCGTGGATATGGCGAAGCTTACTGTAAAATTATTTACGAAGAAGCTGTGCCGAGAACATGCTGGCATCTGGTGCAGCGCTGTTCGATCCGATGGATTACGAGGCACTTTTGGAAGAACATTTTAGAAAAGTGTATAGCTCTCATCACTCGAGAGTTGATGATCTGCGCAAACGCGCACACAACGTTTATGTCGCGTGGTACGAATCGGATAAGAAACACGAGTAAGGACATCGTGACTGTCAACAATGCTTCGCTTTATACAGCACTGTCCTATATAATAGCCGAACGATACTGAAAGGATATGCCTGTCTATCCTGGTATTGAAGCACCAGGTTCGACAATCGCTCGCAAGTGACTTCTTTCACACGGCAGCAGGATGTTGCTGGTCACGTTTAGGCCGCTATGTTTGTTGTATAACGCTGTGAGCTCTTCTAACGTCGCCAAAAACAGGGCAACATGTAAAGCATTATCAAACTTATAATTGCAACTCCAACGTACGCTGCACCCAGATGAAAGCACATGATAATCCGTCACGACTTAGGGCTGGGCAAATCGAAGATTCGATTCGAATATTCGGGTCGAACTTTCTAAATCGAACATTCGAGGCCTTTGTTTCAATCGAACTATTCGATTGTCAAATATTCGAGTGCTCTGGTCGAACATTAGATCGAATAGCAAAGGTTAAAGCTGAATATAAAATGTATTGAACTGTCGGCATACTACTTGCGTGCTTCCCATTTAAGCCAATTCCTAAGGCAACAACTTGCGCGAATGGTGCGTGCCTCCAGTGAACATTGTTTGTCAGTTACCAACAGGCTTGCCGCAAAAAAAGCTCTTTCCGATGATGTCGAGGTCCCAGGAATGGCCAGATAGTCCATTGCCATTTTCGCCAATGTCGGTATCGTTTTTCTTGTGGCTTCCACCACATAAGTGGTAGTGTCATAGGACCTTCTAGGGATCCACGCATGTATATGTCGAATTCATCAATGGATGTCACAACGGCCGTCCTTGGCTTCTTGAACATTCGGCTCCCAAACTCATTAGGGATAAAACTCTGTGGCTCTGTGCTGGCGACATCCGATGCGCTTGTTTTACATCCTGATGTGTATATATGTCTTGCAATTCGAAGGATATCCTTTGGGCCTTCGTTCTTATTAGGGTCCTCATCATACCGCACAGAGTAGTAACCAAGCCGAAATCGTGGATCGAGCAGAGTCGCCACCGTACAGCTATTACTTGTGATGTCGTAGTAGCACTCGAGAGTGTCCTTGCATTTGATAATCGCTCCTTTCATCTCGTTTGTGAGCGTCGAAATCGTCAAGAATATATCGATGTACTCCAATAACTCGGTGTAGAGCGGTATCACTTTAGATAGCGTAACATACGTGTCCCCACATATCATTTTCCGTAGCGCTCTTAATGCACATAGGAACTTGTGAAGAGTCTTGACAGTGTCCAATCTGTGGCCGATAGCTTGAACCTTGGAATGTTATTCTCAGGTGCTGTAACACCATAGCGTGCGGCGCTTCGTTGTTGTGGTTGCATTCGTGCTTTTTCATCGTCAGCTAGATCGTGCATATGCTTGATTAATGGTTTGTGAAACTTTAAACCCCAGTTCAACGTGTCTTATGTTGAATTCTAACGGGTGTTAACGCCCATCACGGGTATTTAAAACTTGATTGGAGCACTCTGGTCGTTTGCAGTTTTGTTTGACTTGCAATAATCTTCCAGCTGATTCATTTTGCCAGGAGATTATCGAGTAGCATGGGCGGCATCACGAATGGCGGTAATACTGCCTTTCATGGATTCCATGGTGTCCTGGACCGCTAAGTTCAGCATATGCACAAAGCGCCATGTCTGGGAAAAGTTTCAGATCAGGGTCATTCTTTTAACTGCTTGAGTATCGTTCCGTTGTTCCCAGCATTGTCAATGGTGAACCCCACGGTCTTGTTCAAAATACCCATTTCGTCCAATGAAGTCTTGACTACCTCCTCCATGTTCACTCCTGTATGCGAACCAGGCACGTGTACAAAATCAATCATCAGCGATTCAAGTTTCCAGTCGGCGATTAAATGTACGGTAATAGCCATGAACGGGACACCAGCTGGCGATGTCCAAACATCCACTGTAAAAGAAAGCTTTGATTGAGGTTTCGTGAGCAATTCGGAGATTTTCTTCCGTTTTTTTCAAACGCGGCCTTGATACGGCAGGTCAACGTTGTTCTTGAATAGTTAGTCACGCGGCTGTTTAGTACCTTCACCATCGTTCTGAAACTTTCATTCTCGATCAAAGCAAATCGTTGATCGGTTAGAAGAAGAAACTCCAAAAGTGCCGCCTCAAACTGATCTTGAATATTAACTTCAAGCAATTGCAAAGCCCGAGGCACTTTACCGCCTGGGCGTCGCTGCGAGTCGTTGGCGGGCACCACTAGCTTGTTTGGATGTTGTCTTTGATGTGCTGGGTCAGGTCGTTTTTGTCGTCTTGTTCACCTTGTAGGTTCTCTTGCAATGAACGCACTTGGCTAAGCAGGCGTCTTTGTCCTCTTCAAAGTGATCATCAAATTTCACTTTTATCACCATGGTCGCTGGTTCTGACCTGGCCTAAGCTTGAGCATCATCATCATCATCAGAAATTGCCATTAGGGAGGCTGCGGCGGCAGTCGAGCTTGAGGTTACGTTTTGGGCGGTTTTCATTTTAGGGGGGGGTCTTGTATTGGTTAAATACAGTATATACATTAATGCAGTCAGCGGTTCTGCTTTAATGATGATGATTGGTTCTCGAATAGGTCCAAATTATTTCCGACTCCACATCTGTTGATTTAAGCTGACCATCTCCTGATCTAATTGCTTGTTTTAATCTATTTGTTCGAGGCAAAAATTCGAGCCGCTTACAAAGTTCGAACCGAATATTCGATGCTGCCAAACTTTCGACTCAAACAGTTCGAAGGGCCCTCAATGTTCGACGAATCTTCGATTTGCCCTGCCCTACGACTTATCCACGAAAAACAAACTCGTTACCCCCGGGCTCAAGTTAGAGCTTCGCTCTAGCAACGATCGCGCTATCGAAATCATCGGTCGGTCTCAGTAAAAACCTGTAAAAAAATCAAAATCCTTCGAGTTGGTACGAACTAAAACTTTCGGAACCTCGTTTTCTCCTAAAACCGATTCAAGATGTTCGACGTTTAATAGCCGTCCCTACGGTCGTGTATTCTGGCACCAGCGAGAACGTCCTCCATAGCATTTTTATCTTCTGCATGAGACCATTTCGATTCCAGCGTATTAGGCTGACACGCAGTATTAGTGTCCACTTCACGTTCGATCATTGCGACGTCTCCCGTGATGCTGATCATGTTGTACACTTGGTTGCGGTATAACTGACTGGACTCAATGGGAACGAGGCGGAAGGTCAGCATCGCATTGCCATTCAACGAACGCACGTGTGCACGGACAATCGCAATCGCCTCGCTTAAAAACAAATGGTAGAAGGCGCCCAAGCCGCCACTCTCACGCACCGTCCAGCTTTCCTTAATGAAATGAAGTGTCACGCGACCGAGGTAGCGCGTCACGTGGGCACCAGGGATGTATCCAAGCGGTGTCAACTCGATCCATTCGCGGTCGTATGGCGCAGCTGTTGAACCACGGCCGGGGTCGACCGAAAGCGCATTGCTCGCATGCAAACGCGCAACATTTCGTTCCGGGAACGGCATTTGAATGTGGAGGTTGGATAGACCTGCTTCACCGAAGAGCAGAGCATCTTGCACATTCGGTAACGGCAAAATGGACTTGCTCGACAGCACAGTTTGATGAGCTTCGTCCTTTGTCTTCAGCGCCATTGTGGCATCGTTCAGAATAGTATCCTGTGGGCCTCTCTTCTTACTTTCCAGTACGGCCATTCCGCTCAAAACCACTTCGAGCTGCAAGTAAACGACACAATTTACACAAGGCTATACGCGTATTCACACAATGCAACTACGGGACGTACCATAGTTTCGGAAGCCACTGTGACTCGAGTTTTTATGCCACATATGGCACAGGGGGCATACGAGGCTACCTTGGACAGCAAACTGAGATAAGCAACACATAAGGCTTCGAGGTCAAAGATATTTGTTGCAGCAGATAGTACAAACTAAAAGGTAATTTACCTTGCAAACAGCTCCTTGAATACGGCCGACAGCAGTTCATTGAGGCGTGTGTCACGCATTCGGTCTTCGTCCCATTCTACTCGCTTCATGGAAACAACTAAGTGTACATTCTCACCGGGTACGAAGTCTCCAGGAAGACGATCCGTGTTGCACATGTATATTCCCTTCAGCCGCATACAAATGAAAAGGAACGACATTGGCCAAGTCATCGCTTGAAAAACGCAAAAAAACACCAAATACGCACCTCTGGCAATTCCTGTTCAAGCAGTACCGACATCAGGTCTTCATCCGTCTCATCGTCGATCTCCAGTACAAAAGTCTCCTTTGAATCGCTAAAACCATCAATAAACGATTCTTCCTCCGACTCTGAACTAGATTCGGAAGATGAGCTAAGTTTCTTCAACTCATTCCCGAGAAGAGTCGGAGAATGCGGGGCTTGCGGTGCTTCCGAGCCACTTAACAACGTTGTTGTACTCCCGCCCTCAGGCGAGACCAAGATATCCGGCGTGGCAGAGCAAACATCATTCGTGCTTTCCGGGGCTTGAATTTCGTCATCGGAAAGTGGGTGTTGCACCGGCGGTCTTCGGCGCGCTCGTCTTGGGTATCTAGACGAGATGTCCATCAAAGGACGCTTTGAAATTTTACCGTTTGCATCGTCAAGGTCTGATGACAGCGAATTGATTGGCTGGTGTTGGTTATTGCGCACATCCCTGCGTTCAGCACAATACTCGTATTCGGGCTGAACGGTACAGATGCGGTCACGATGGAGCTATTTGCAGTACCGATCAGAACAAGCAACAAAACATAAGAGTTAAGCGCTGTTCATCAGCGTTCGCAGTCCAAAGAAAGCGTACCCTGTCTTTATTACACGTGCTAACTTCCTCAATTTGTGCTTGTAGTTCAACAAGGCGTCGATCTTCATCATCTTTCACCTGACCACACAAACGTATTTACATTACACCAACTTCTCAAATCACGATGATCAATATTTAGCAAAACCCACATCAATATTTCGCTCGATTCGAAGCGTTGGCGGAGGTGGAAGAGCAGGGAGATAGAGGCCAGTTCCAGTGATTACGCCGACAACAAGAGACCCGCCAACTTGAATCTGGGAGTCGAAGGCGAATACGGCATTTACGCCGAGCACTTTCATTTTAACGATAAGCTAAAAACGAGCCGTAAAGGTGTCACTTTGTGTTTGCATCAGCAGAATGTAAAGCAATCGCTTACCTGACGATACAGCTCGTATTCGAGAAATGGCAACGCGTCCGACACAATTGTCGCACTCACATCACCAGTACCCTTCCTGCGCTGACGGCATACCCGAGCCTGAATAAAAGTTCCTTTTCCTATCATGGCGAGGCCAGCAGGAGGTTCGATGGACGCAATCATCATTTCTGGAACCCATTTATTTCCACAAACTCCACAGCGAACCATACGCATACTAAGCACATTGGCGTATATAGCGGCATGTTAACAATAATGACTTTGCAAGAATAACTGTGCTATTGACGTACTTGGAAAACGGCGCCAGAGATCGTGAGTATGGAATGTGGCACAAAAGACAAGATGATTGTGAAACTCGGTTTCTTCTGCGCGGTGGCAACACAAAAGTGTTAGCAATGAAAGCACCTCTGTAGAATATTGGTGGGTAAAAAAGTAACGAAACCTTGGCTTTACTCTACGGTGCACGACTGGAGGGTGCATGGCAAACGAGAATGACGGGCTCCGACGACCAAGCGAGGCAAAAGACTCCGGTAGAGGCAGATTCAACATCGATGACGATGCTGCATGCGCATCAGCACTATCGTCATCAACGTCATAACCCACTGTCACATCTCGCCGAGTTGGCGTCTCTTTCAGCGGATTTTTCATGACTGCAGCAGTTCCACTAACCATAGGAAAACATCGTTACGTTGTTGTCGAAATTATTCCTCTTGCCGAGTCAATCATACGTACGAGGCTGAAAGAACACATACATCATCGTGGATGGTGCATGATTCTGTGTACCCAAGAACAAAATAACATTGCAGTGACTGTGCGTGAGCCCGGATCTACCATTTCCGCACACACACATATCGTAAGTTACATTGCCCCTATGCCATGTATATTAAAGGCCATTGACAACCGTGCCTCTTCACGGAGCTCGAGCCACCAAGAATCCCGTGTTTCTTGGTCAGCTAGCTTGGTGGCTAATTTGCCTAAATATTTTACGGAGCGCGCACTGACGATTCCAGCCAGACGGATCCTTGTCGCAGGATTAAATACCTTTAGGGTGATTAATTGTACTTCCTGAAACACACATAGCACAGACGACGACTCTGAATACCATCAAATGGGAGTAAAGCAATTGCATTCATAACTCACGTCGTGGGCAGAGATATTGAACGCTTCTGGCACTTTAAGTGACTTGAGCAGTACGCGACGTGGATAATACCGTGGAGACGCCTGGGCGTTTACATTGTCTCCTGCTGTAACAGAGTTGTTGTCGCTACCCATGCTTACCTTGGACTCACTGTCGTGTCCATCCTCACTTTGTGTTCTGTGTTGACCAATACTACCACCTTCGTCCAAGCTCATCCCCTCGTTCTTTCCCACAATCGTAATGCAACAAGCAGTGCCGCACGCACGCGCTACTAAGCCGCTATCTCCTTCAACATCGAAGAATTGTTTGTACGCCAACACGGCATTTCCTCCCAACTCCAGTGCTTTTTTGCCCACGAGCGTCGCCACTTGAGACGATAACTTATACAGCAGCAACTGCCGATGTTCATTGCTCCTTCTTGACGTGCGAAAATTGTCACTCCATGAGTACTCAGGGTCTGCATGCACAACGAGCTCCTCAACAAAGCCGAGCATGCTCTCGATCCGATATAAACTCGGGTCTAATGTCGACAGTCCGAAGAACTGGACACCCGCCGAGGATTCTCGGAAGGGATTCACGTCTCCAAAGTACTGAAGCCGAATCACTACATTTAGTTCACAGCGCACCCCAAGGAGCGTGTCGTATACTGGAAACCAGCCTTGAATCACGTGGCCGTCTCGCATCAACAAACAGTTGAGGTCGATGTATACAATCCCTACCGTCGCATCCGTTGTATACACGTCGTGATCCATCAGCTTGAACTCAATCGGTTGGCTCTGTAGCACCGAATCATCGGCAACGTCAAAGCGGAATTCCTCGTCCCATTTGGGGTTCAACGTCTTCTTTATCACGGACGATTTGGCTTCAAAGCTTGCAAAGGTGATGCACACATACGCGTCCGCTAACTTGCTCGTGCGGTCCTCCACAGGCATATCACGCGCTTCAACAAGGCGGATCTTGATCGTGCATGGCATCCCTTTTTTTGTTTCGTTGGTTGGTCGTGTATCGGTCGGATAGTGGCTTGTATTCAGGAGGCTAGTTGTGTGGTACGTGGTTGGATAGTTTAGTGGGCTTATAGTCGTACTGTGATTGGTGAAAAAAAAGATATACGTCTTGTCGTCTTTGTAATCAGGTTTGCGTTAGGTTGTGCGAATGTGTGTGGTACTGGAAACTCGCTTGCTCGTTTGATGATTGGATGAATAAAAAAGAACCCACTCAATTGAGACTCGCAACAACATATGGAGCTGCTCGCCACGGTGGTCGCGTCTGTGCTCGTGCTGTTGTTGTTGTGGCGGTGGCTCGAGGCTCGTGTGCGAGGGAGTTGGGGCAGACGCGAGTTTTCATTGGATGATAAAGTTGTCGTCATCACGGGCGCTGCCAATGGTATTGGACGACGATTGGCGCAAAAGGTCTTTTGCGAGACTCGTTGTGTGACGCTAGTCTTGCTTGATATCGATAAGAAGGGGCTCCAGAAGCTACAGATTGAGTTAGAACAGTCTAAACAGGAGCGCCACCAACTGACACAAAACGTGTTTGTGTACGAGTGCAACGTCGCTGATTACGGGTGGGAACTGTTTTTGTCCAATTGGTAGCGCGCAAATGAGGAGCATCAGAGACTAATGATATGGTTCGACCTCTGACTACTACTGTGTGTACTACTACCGCTACAATTGCCGTGTGTGTTGCGTTTTTTCTTCGGTTGCTTATATGTATATGTGTTCATAGAGCTGTGAGTGCGTGCATGGCTCGAGTGGTTCATGATGTTGCGCCTAAGCACATTGGTGTATTAGTGAACAACGCCGGTGAGAAAATAGTGTGCTATCGGTTGTTAAGTCCGCCCTTCATTTGACTCCTTCGAGTTGACATGGCGATTATTGAAAGTGTGCTTTTTCTTTAGGAGTGGTGATGGGACGATCACTGGAACACTTGACGCCCAAGCAAATTCAGAAGACGTTCGCAGTGAATACGTTCGCACACTTCTGGACCGTGAAGACTGCCATGCCGTCGATGAAGAAGGCGTCCGAGGCACTACTTGTGACGGTGTCGTCCGTGATGGGCATGACGAGCAGCGCAAGATTAACGGACTATTGCGCTAGCAAAGCTGCGGTTAATGCTTTTCACGAAGCTCGTGCGTTGACTACACACGTAGCAGGTTGCAGTTGACATCTGAACTCTGACAACGTGTGGTTGTGGTGCTGCTTTCTTTAGTCCGCTTGGAGCTGTGGCGTGATAATATCACCTCGATTCGGACGCTGTTGATCTGTCCTGCTGCGGTGGACACCAACATGTTTGCCGGCGTCTTGGCTGCGAACGAATGGGCGTTGAAGATATCGCGCTTTTGCATTCCAATGCTTGCAGAGTCCGCGGTGGCTGACACGATTTATCGTGCCATGCGACGGGGTGACGACTTGGTCGTATCATGTGCTTCAGGTTGGAGAGGGATAGCTCTGTCGTGGGCTCCCGCTATTTCACGACTTCTGCCTGTACCGTTATATGATGTGGTGGTTCGTTTAGGCGGTGGTCTGCATGGCATGGATACGTTTGTCGGTAGGAATAGCACTCGTGAACAAGATGGAAAAGACAAATACAGTTGAAATATTGTATCACGGACGCTGTAGTGCAAATGAGGAATAATGTCAATTTACTACTTTGTAAACATGCTACAACATGTAGAACATCTCATCTCGAACTTTGCGTGAAGCAGGAAAAGTGATGGGGCTTTTGTTTAAAATTGTGCAGACTATAAGTAGCTCGAAGAAATTGTGCATATACGACGTTTTCGTCCAGCAAATACTTTATTACGTCACATGCTGCCTCGCGATTATTATCTATGCCTGACACAATTTAAACATCTTGTACTACGGTTTGTGGTTTTGTATTCGTGTTATAAGGAAGGGGAAGCCTCTCGGCAGCTTTCGCCTAAAGACCAAAGTCCACGACGCTAGAAGTCAAAACATTTTGAACATTGACATAGACATCTAACAACATCGCGCATGTTGGATGCCGACGCGCGAATCAATACTTGGACGATGCCTTCATAGCTCTCTTTCGTATCCTGGTACCTAATTACGTCTAAAGCGCTGCGGTGGTATACCACCCCAGCCATTTAGTATCAAGATCAAGTCGATTCGAGTGCCGACACCGTTTTTGGGCTGCGAAAGAAGGTTTATCTTATTTTTTATGTTCACATGTTGTTGGTATCATAATATAGCTGAGTGATGATGCGCGACAGCTCATTGATCCAAGCTGTTGTGTGGATAGGAAGTAGCACGTTTGCATATTATTCGAACAGGATTTCTCTGATTAGCTGCACACCATTATTGGCTCAAAGTTGTATGGCTTTCTGGTGGCTTTAGCGTTCGATACTAGAGGCTTTTCGAGAAATGATCCATTCGTCGTACACCCAAATGCATTTGTACAATGCTTTGTTTATGAGTCATTCGCCACAGGATCACAAGGACAAGGATATATCCAGAAACGAGTTAATATGACAAGGCCGACGTGCTTCTTGCAAACACATGATTGCTAGCCAGAAGCGTGGAGCTATTAGAGACTGTGCGCAAGGTTGAATGCCGAACTTTTGAAATCGCACTTATCTGTATGTGTATTTGTCTGTAAATGACGCTAGGTGTACGTTACTCATCGTAATAAGGAAGATCTAGCCCGTCCCCTCCTCATAGGTCTCACTCTTTGATTAGGTCAAGAATTGCTACTGCGAAGTGTGTAATGTTCACACACGCACCAATGCCCGCACGTAATTGGCTAAAAATGATGAAGTCCGGACATAGAGATTTCAAGCAAAACTAGAAACTGGGGCAGATAAAGTCTTACAGCTTTCGCAATCAGTAAGTGAGAAGTTATTTACTCTGAATTACTTGAAATGGTAAGAGATTATGGTCACGTATCGCTCGGTAGTAGTGGAAGCTCCCGGGTTTTAATTTTTTTTAGTGAATACATGATATGTCATCGACCGCATTTTGTGGTTGACGGCGTTTCCGAGCAGGTCATACTTTATCTACTTTTTCTAACATTCTCGCTTCAAAACATCAACAACATCAGCAAGTAATTTGACACAAAATGACCTATCAGCACTTTTGTTGGAGAAACACACGAAACGCAACCCATAATCAAGCCGCTAACTGATTAAAATGGAACGTGGATATACAGAACTTGATATAGTTCCTTGGGCCGCATTACTTATATTAAAGGGCGAGGTCCAGAGCTTGCTTCCCCATTTTAATGATAAAATCTTCACTCTGTTCAGCTTTCGTTCCGGTCTTATGCAGATTAAAAGATAATTGTGCCGCGGATCTTGCCCACCTGACGAAAGCTGTTAAGAGCCGCCTTGTCCCTGGTAAATTGAAATTTCTCCTTTTGTGTGCATGTTTATCATTATGAAGTTACACAAATGATCGACATCCACCTAGAGATCACAATAGGTAATAAGCCCTGTCAGGCCATTCGTATAGTACACGTTTCGGTACATTGGTTTAATTCTTTATGCTACGGTATCTTTTTATTTGTTTATCTCGCGGCCCATATTATATATTTGTTGTTTATTCGGCATAAATATATATTTCTTCGTTTATAGTATATTTATTTATTTCCCGCATGTTATGGTATTTATTTTTATAGTATATTTCATTTATTTCCCGCATGTCATGGTATTTATTTTTCTCCGTCTATTACCTAATTTTTCATTGTGTGTTTTTATAGTCCCATTGCAAAATCGTAATCCTAATCATTAAATAAGAATAGACGTCTAGCCTTTTTTATTACAGTGCCTTGATCGTACAAATTACAAATTCACGCCTCCAACGCAATGGCACTTAGCGCATCGGAACAGGTCGCCGACAACGTGGTACTGCTATCGCTCCTATGCAATTCCACTCACAGCCCCCCCTTCTACCCATAGGTTTGTATTGTGGATGAAAATAATCGAGTCATTGGCAAGGCCGACCGCGCTGTTATGGTACGTTGGTCGATCATTTTTTTCATTTGACGCGTACTCTCCCTAATAATCGTACAATATGATAGCGTGCGTACAACCTCCCACATCGTGCATCCTATATCGTCATCAAGAACGCGAGGTTGGCCTCGCAACTAATTTCATTCTCTTATAAATATCTGAAAAATGTCTAATTGTACCGTGATCAGTGGCAAGTACTTTGTCCAGCACCGGACGATGATCAAGGACTATTGTCCGGGTATGTTAGATCCGATGACCGGTGGAGTGGTTCAGTTTGGCGAACCCATGGACGTGAGTGCAGAACGCGAAGCTGAAGAGGAGATGGGGGTCAAGGACACGCCGCTGCGGTACTTGACGACATTTTACTATGGAGACGACCACAGTCGAGTGTGGGGTGGACTCTTTGACTGCACGTTTGATGGACCATTGGTACTGCAGAAAGAAGAGGTGGACGAGGTCCTCGCAATGTCAGCAAACGAGATACTGGCACGGCGCGCAGAGTTCACACCAGATGGCATCTTTGCCTTTGAAAAGTATCTGACGATCGTTGACGGGGCGTAGATTTAAGTGACGAGTCTGGTGGCTTATATAAACACGGCCAACGATCGGAGAAGGATTAGGACAAGACTCAGAATATTGCCGGCATTACCATGCTGCACCCTTCGTTTCGTAACCACTGGGCGAGTGGCAGCGACTAGAATAGCAAGGTCCACGTGGCGCTCGATCCCGGTATCTTAGCCACACGATCTCTCTCTCCTTTGCAAGCAATAGCACCATATCGTTAATCGACCATCATTTTTGATTGCTTTATAAGCTCCACAAACTCTTTTAAACCAGTTAATGTATTGACACAAAACGTCGTTTCCATGTAAGCTATTCACACGACGCTGTTTTTCCATCCAGCTCGACACTTTCCTGCTCACATATAGCTCTATACAAGTCTTTGCACTAATATTGCGCCACATATCCTCGCACAGTAGATCTATCAATAACCTTGAGAAAGCTCAAGTCCATCTCCAGTTATATCTACTCAATTTCCAAGCTCTTCATTATTATCGTCCACGTTAAACGAAGGGACATCCAATGCAAAGCTCTAGTACTCCGATCTATATGCAACGATTTCATGTCGCGCATGTGAGCTATCGAGGGGTATGTGCTCAAACATCATTGACAGAACCATCAACAGGAGTTGCTAGCAAAGCAAAAGCTCATTCGACTTCAGAAAAGAACTGACCCGTCGACACGTTGCCATAATTGACACAAGTGCTCATTACTGACTCCACATACCACTCACTGCTGCTTCTTTCATCACAATGTCCTTTGTTTACTACCCCATTTTGAAGACGTTTATTTTCCTCAAATTAAGCACGATCTCAAGGCTCGAGTGCCATTGCAGACGTACGACCTTTATTACAGTAATACTAGTTACCAGTTGTAGCTGTTGTAGCAGTCTCAGTCTGATTTGTAGTTTAATTCTCGTGGATCGAAATCTGTGGTCCACTTGACGATTGGTGGCGAGCAGTTTCGACCAGCTATGAGAGTATGGAGCTGACGGCAGCACATATTGGAATCAAAACCACGCACTGAAGTTGTTTCGGGTGGACGAGTTCTTACGCATATTTTTTCAGTACTCACGGGGGGGGGGCTATAGCGTAGGGCTACAGCGCGTAGGAACGAAGCGAAACTAGGTGCGGGTTCGCAGTGAGGGGTAGACAAGCGCCTCGAGGCTGTGATACAAAGTAACGTGGCAATGGAAGTGCATGTTGCTCGATGTGAGGCTGAAATATCTTCTTTGCACGAGAACCTCATCGCACGTGAGACCAGTGCTATATGCCCAATGAAGGCCTCAATGTGGCCATGCATCTGCCGAGTGGAAGTGTTAAGACGACCAAATTTCTGCATTTGCAGTAGTTATACAAGTTATGATCAATCAAACCCGGATCTCAACGTTTCAAGAATTTACGGATGAGCTATACTGTACTATTCTTAGTAGACAAACGCAGGTTGACGAGTATATCAGCGATCTGAGGGTACGTTGCGTAGTCGATGTTGCGTGCTGCGTGTTGTATCTTGCCTTGTGTATTTTAGAGGGCTTTGCTTATTAGGGTGCAGTCCGGCTTTTTAAGTACTTTCCGCGTTGCACCCAGAGCATATTGTTACAACGGCCCATATATCGAAATTGTTGCCTCATTGGCTTCATAATGGTCTCCTGATGACTTTGGATGGGTAGCATTCCTTCTAAGGACAGATACGGACCATACACCTGTACAGCACATGCTTATCATGCGGCTGAAGTATATTACTGATGTGTTTATGTATACGACATGATCAGGAAAATTTGACAGCAAACCGACAGAGCCGACGGGTGCCTAGCTTTACGAAAAAGATGGCTCTGTTCGCTGTGTAGTGGGCTGATTTAACATGCTTGGGCTAAAGCCTCTGAGCTCTCCAGCACAGCACTTGGACCGCTTCGTCTTCCGTTCCATTTGGAGCACTTTATGGCTCGTTCGACAGCGTCGGCGGGCGCATATACATGGCGTAGTCGCGCACTCTAATGCTTTCGTAGAGTGTAGAAAACTGGAGACTAAATCGGCGCCGCGGGTGCTGACGATGATGACCGCTTGGATGTCCTTGCAAGCAATTAGGTCAACGGTGACGAGTCCACAACGGAAGCACAGAGTTTGAGCCGTTGCTAATGCACGCGTCTAAAACGGTGCATCGCGTTTATGCGCAATATAGGCATGGTGTCGCGCGTGACGCGGATCACAAGCAGTAGAGACAACTACAATGTAGACGAACGGCGTGTTGCCGACGTGGGCGATCTGCAGACTTTGCTGTTCCAAGCTGAAGAAAAAAAGAGGTTGGCGATGGAAGAAAAAGTAAAAAAGGAGAGCAACTGGACAGACTGCAGCGTCGGAAGTAGGCGGCGGCGTCAGAAAGCTGGCGGTACTCGAGTGGGCCAGCTGAAGGCCGTGCAGATGTGAACGAGTTTTGAGAACCGTGAATAGATCAGAAGGATCCATTCGCGGCTATTCGGGTCTATTTGAGAACACGGTAGTGCACAATAAGCAGAGTTGTTGCAGAAGACCAATGTAAAGCTGAAACGAGGGTCATGGACGTGGTGGCGGCATAGTCTGGAGTGTTTACAAGTATGCACGTTAAAGGAGAAGGCAGCACGTGCTCTGTTACGAGTGGATTAAAGATGATACGTTGGAGACTGGACAAAACTATTTGATGTATGCAGCTGATAGACACTACGGGGCGTATAAGATGATGGTGACGACGGAGGACGCCTCATAAAGGTTGTGAGAGCGCCATGGAAGTCAGTGTGGGGTCTGTTCGAATCTCATCGACATTCTTGATGAGCGGGCCGAACACCTCGGGAATGATCAACCTTTTGATCTCAAAGTTGTCGATTTGTTCTATGCCTTTTACCAGTAGCGGCGCGGGCGTACCAAAGTCAAGGCTCAAAGCTGCTGGTACGAGCACCTGCCTGTCGTATCTACACCCGCCACAAGTGAGGGATCAGAACTGCTACTGCAGATACCCTTACCCTGCCATTGAAGTCGCCCCATCAGGACCTGTAGCCTGAAGGCATTCGTGCTCCA